>QGQB01000155.1:135357-366596 GCA_003385265.1 Neonectria hederae | reverse complement strand
ATATTAATTATAATAATAATTAATAATATTTAAATAGTAAAAAAGTAATAATTTACTTTAGCTTATTATTATTACTTAACTATTTAGATTCTATAAGTTCTAAATATTAATAAGTTAATTAGATTCTTATAAATCCTAAATTAAATACTATTATTTTACTTACTAATAATTTTAGTATAAAGATAAAGTATTATAAATAGTAAATTAATTCCCTAGAAATATATAAGTTTATTCCCTTAATTAATTAAAGTTAAAATAATCTATAAATCCTAAACTAAGTATACTTATCCCTTAGAAAGTAATTATACTTTACCTAAGGGTAATAACTACTTAACTAAAAAAGTATAAAAGTATAATTTTATACTAAGTTAAAAGTAATTTACTAATTTAGCTATATAAAGTTATTCTTTAAAGAATAGCTTAATTATATATAAGTAAAGCTAATAAGCTTAATCTTAAGATAGAACTAAAGCCCTAAGATTAATTTATTCCTTAGTAATCTTAATATTTAATTATATTAAAGGTAATTAAGAATATTAATTAAGGATTTATTAATACTTACTTAAAGGAGCTTTTTATAAGCTAGAATAACTAATATAGTCTATCTTAATTAATAATATAATATTATTATAAAGTAATTTAGATTTAAGGCTTTTAATAGATTTAATAGTATAAAGCTCTTTATAGTAAGAAAAGTTACTATAGAGACTATAAAGAAAACTTCTAATAGAGACTATAAGATTCCTAACCCTTAGAATATAGTAATTACTCTTAATTTAACTATATAAAGTAAAATAATATTAAAGATAAACTATAGAAAAATATAATATTAAGCTTCTAATAATAATAATAATTCCTTAGAATCTTTCTTTAATAATTCTAATAATAAATAAACTAATATTTAAGTATACTAAAAGTAAAATTAATCTTAATTTATAATAACTTTTACTAAAGATTCTTAGAAGAAAGTTAAAAAGAAGACTATTAGTATTTTTAACTTAGATTAATATAACCCTAAGAAGACTAATATAATAATTATATAGAATTATACTATTTATACTAATGTTTATTTCTTTTATAAGTATATATAAATCTTTAAGTATTATAATAATAATTCCCTCTAAAATTACTATATATTAATAATTAGTATAAGTACTATAGGATAGCTTATAGGAGAATTAAATATAAGTTAATATAAGAAGTTATTAAACTTTATAATCTCTAGATTTTACTAAAAGCTTATAGAGTATTTTAAGTAACCTAATACTAAGATCTTAAAGGATCTTTACTTTAGAAAGTATACTATAAGTTTAATTACTAATAGTATTTCTTTTACTTAGTAAGTTTAATATAAGGTAAGCTATATAAAGTAGTTAAGTATTATAAAGGAAAAATATATTATTTAAGCTATTTTCCCTCTTATTAATAGTAAGATTTCTTATCTTCTATAAGTTCTATATAAATAGATAACTTTAGTAAACTTTATATATAAATATAAGGAATAATAACTAACTATTAAAGCCTATATTTAATAATAGTATAATTACTATAGAAATAATTATAATAATTAATCCTAAAGCTATTAAGATTATAATTTAGACTAATATAATAATAACTATAATTAATAATATAATAATGACTAGAGTAATAATTAAACTTAATAATATAAGGAGTACTAAAGTAATAACTATAACTATAGTAAAGACTAAAATTATAATTAAAACTAAGACTATAATTATAAATAAGAATATAATAACTATAAGAGAAATAACTATTCCTATAATAGATAATAAGGTTATAATAACTATAATAACCCTTAGGACTATCCTTATAAGATAAAGAAGATTACCTTTAAAAGTAAGTACTAAGTTATTAAGAATAAGCTAAATACTAATTAAAGTCTCTATAAGGCTAATAATAAAGATAATACTTTATATTTAGACTTTTCTATTTCCTTTAACTAATCCTAAAGAGTTTACTTTATAGCTATAGCTATAAAGGATTTATATATTCTAGTTAACCTTACTATTAGATACTCTATATATACTTAAACCTTCTTTATAAAGTCTATCCTATAGGAATATTAACTTATTAATTATTATATTAGCCTTAAATAAGCTAATTATAAGAAGCTTATAAAGGAAATTCCTATCTTCTATTATAAGAAATATAAGGAAGTTTTACTAAATTATAATAAGCTTTTTAAGTATCTTAAAGTCTATACTAGCTTTAAAGCTATTATTAGCCTTATTAATTAAGAAGTTAATATTATACTATAGCTATTTCCTAATAGAATAGAATATATACTAATAATTTAAAGCTCTCTTTTACTAAAGTCTATTCCCTATAATAAAGAGAAGAACTATACTTATCTATAACTTAATATAAAAATAGCTATTAATAACCCTAACCCTATTAAGATCTATACTAACTCTAATTATAGCTAACCCCTTATTAACTAAAAGTAACTTAAAATACTTAAGTATAAGATTAAGAAAGTTAACCCTATAATTATATATAGAGTTAATAGGGTAAAAGTCTATAATAAGTAGACTATATTTACTATATATATTAATAGGTAATATACTAATGAATTTACTATTAATATTATAAAGTTTATTACCTTAGCTTAAGTCTAGGATAATTTTAATACTAAAGCTCTACTTAGAATAATCTTCCTTATCCCTTATACTTATAATCTCTTTATTACTAAGAGAAGAATATATTATAACCTTTTAAAAGACTTCTATATCCCTTTTAATATCTATTTAAATTAGAAGAATATTAATTAATATATTATAGTTATTAGGGCTATAATTATACTAATAGGTAAAACTATATTAATTTTAATAATATAGAAGGAAATCCCTAAGGATTATAATTTTACTTTCTAAGGATTTATCCCTATTATAATATATACCTTAATTAATTCTAATAGTCCCTTAAGTATTATCTTTATAAATAATATAGAGGAGAATATTAAGCTTTATTAAAAGTAGAAGATTAATAATATCTTTAAATAGAAAGGAACTTACTTTTTATTAATATAGACTATAGCTTTTAGTACTATAGTAATAGTAATATTTCTAATTATTATAAATATCCTAAATACTATCTCTTTTAATATTATTATAATAATTATTACCTTAGTAGTTTCTATTAAGTTTTCCCTTACTAAGGATATTAAAGCTATAGCTAAAGGAATTTATATTTTTAATTAGGCTCTATTAGTTCTTATACCCCTAGACTTATTAAATAATACTATTTTTTAAGATTATTATAATATTAATTTACCTTAGAAGTAATACTATAAGATAACTTCCTTAATATCTACTTTCCTTACCTAAGATAATAAGCTAATTAATTTACTTCTTAAGATTATAGTTAATAAGAGTCTTAAGCTTCTAAAGATTCTATAGTAAACCTATATATAATATACCCTAAACCTACTAAAGGATATTACTAATAAAAATGTTTATATCTATAGTAAAGACCTTAGCTTTATTAAGAAGGTTAAAGAGTTAATCTTATATTACTTAAAGCTTTAGACTAATATAAAGCTTATCTAAATACTTAAAGAAGAAGAAATATAAGTATTATTTATTAATAATTAGTATAAATACTATATAACCTAAAGATTCTATCCTAATAGTCTTAAAGATTAAAACTTTATTAATTTAATCTTTAATATATTATATTACTAAGGCTAAATAGAATAAGTTAAAGGATTAATACCTTTCTTAGTATTTATCTTTATAATCTAGAAGTAAGTTAAAGGGAAACCTAAAGGCTATATAGTTATTAATCTTAGAGTATTAAATAAGATTTTAATACTTAATAATTATTCTCTTCCTTATTAGGAAGATATAATATAGGCTCTCTATAGAACTACCTTTATTATAGTAATTAATACTTTATCTTTCTTTTTCTAATTTAGAATAACCTTTAAATACTATAATTACTTTATAATAATTAGCTATAAAGGCTTTAAAAGGTTAATAATAATACTAATAGAATATTATAATTCCTCTACTTATACTTAATACTATATAGATAAACTACTTTATCCTTATTATACCTTTTACTAAGTCTTTATTAATAATATTATAATCTTCTTTAAGTTTATAGCTAAATATCTAAGATACCTAAAGACTCTCTTTATACTCTTTAATAAATAGAACTTTATTATTTCTCTAAAGAAGAACTAGATTAAATACCTTAGTACTTAGCTATTAGGATTTTATATAAATACTTTAGAACTCTTAATAATAGCTAAGAAAATAGCTATATTTACTTACTTTAACTTCCCTAGTTAACTTAATAATCTTAAGTAATACATTAGAACTATAAAATATATCTATTACTTTATTTCTTATTATACTTAGCTATTAGAACCTTTATAAGCTTAGAAAGTTACCCTCTTAGCTATAGAATATAAGGAAGGAAGAATTACTAATAATAATCCTAACTAATATAAAGTATATACCTAGATAATATACTTTATACTTAGTAAAAATAAGGAAATTACTTTCTTTACTTTCTAAGTAGAGATTACTTTAGGATAAATATTAAATTACTTTAATTTAACTAAGTAATTATTTCTCTAGATTAATATAAGCTGAGAATAAGACTTTAATACTATATTTTATTACCTTTATAATAATTATACTTAGGAATTAAATTCTAATATATCTATAACTATAGTATAATTAATCTATTTCCTTAGCTATACTTTAATATTTACTAAGTAATAATATAAACCTCTAAAGCTTAAAGTTATATACTTTATCTAAGCTATAAAGAGACTTTAAATATTCTTATAATTCTTTAAGCTTTTTATAATTATACTAATTAATTACTTTACTACTAAATAGATTATTAAAGAAATATCTCTTAAGACCTTAAGTACTAATTAAGTAAACTAATAGCTAATTATAGCCTTAATATACCTTTCTAAGTATAATCTCTATATATATTACTTTCTAAGTAAAAAGAACTTTATTCTTAATACCCTAAGCTATATAATTACTCTAGAGATTAATCTTAACTTACTAAGGCTTTAGCTAAATTATATAATATTAAATAATATATTAATAGTATCTAAAGCCCTAATAACTAATAATACTAAGTAATACTTTTAGATTAATTATATAATAAATAAGTATTTCTCTAAGGTTATTTTTATAATCCTAGGGAAAGCTTTTATAATAAGTAATTAGTTAATTAGTAAGAATACTATAAGAGCTTTTAAGCTTAATATACTCTTTATACTCTAAGATAGATTATTATATTATAATAGTATAAATAATTATATTAGATTCTATATACTTTATAATATAAAGAAAGAAATCCTTAGGATAGTTTATAATAGCTATAATTACTTTAGAATAGAGAGAATAATATAAAAGCTATTAAAGCTTTATATTTATAATTTTTATTATAAAATTAAGAAATATATTTATAAATACTAAACTTACTACTTAAGGTAGACTAGCTAAAAGTAAAAGATTAGTAATTCTAAGTCTATTTACCCCTTAATAATACTAATATATACTATTATAATAAACTTTATTATTTACTTATCCCTAGTCTCTATAAAGAATTTACCTTAAGCCCTTAAAGACTTTTCTATTTATAATACCCTTCTTATAATTACTTATATAGTAAGTAAGAAAGGTTTCTTTATCCTTAGCTATTTAAAGTATTTAGTAAATTATTAGGCTATTATCTTAATAAAGTAATTTATACTATTTAACTAAGGTATACTATAAGTTATTATTTTAAACTATAATTTAAAGTTTATTTCCCTATTCTAGAAGACTCTATAAACTACTTTTAGTATAAAGCTTATAATAACTATAGTATATTACCCTTAGGCTAATAGTATCTCTAAGAGATATAATTAGACTATAGAAATTACTATAAAATTCCACTATATAGAAAACCCTAGATTTAACTAGACTTATATCTTTCTAACTCTATAGTAATACCTTAATAATACTTATAATATTAGTATATAAACTTTAGCTTATAAGTTCCTTTTTAATACTAATCTTTATAGCTTACTAAAAGCTATATAATTACTTAATTAAGAAGTTACTAATTTACTATTCCTAAGAGAAGCTATATAAAAGGAAGTATAGCTTACTCTAGACTTTACTATTACTAAGGCTAAGAAATAGTATAATAATAAATACTAGTCTATTTAGCTTAAGGCTAGAGATTAAGTTTATCTATATTTCTATAATAAATATAATCTACTTAGTATTCCTATAAAGAAATAATCCTAGTAATATACTAAACCTTTTAAGATTAAATATATAATTAATAATCTAGCTATTAAGTATAAATTACTTTCTAAATAGTATATTTACCTTATTATTTTATACTAATAACTAGAATCTACTTATAGTAATAACTTCTAACCTAAGGAACTAAGGCTAGTTAAAGAGAATTCTAGGAAGTATATTATTAAATATATTCTCTACTATAAAGTAAGGAATTAAGGTAGAAATATTATACTCTTTAAAGGCTTTTAGATCTAATAAAAGGGCTAGGGCCCTAAATATAACTCTTAGGAAAAGACTAAAGATATTAATAAAGAGCTTATTATAGAGTTTAAGATTACTTACCCTAAGGCTTTTAAGACTAATAGTTAACCTAACTACTACTAAGGCAGTAAGAAGAAAACCTAATAGCCTAAAGCTAATAAGGCTATAGATAAAGAGGCTAACTAATAGCCCCTATACTAATCTTTATAGAAGAAATAGTAAGATTATTCACTTAACTATATATAATAGAAAAGATTAAGGAAAATTACCTAGAAATTAGGAATAGTAATTAGATAGCCTAGAATAGCACTAAAAGGAAATTATAACCTTAGAAGGATCTATATATTAGTTAATTACTAGGGATAGTAAGTCCTAGCTTTTAAAGCTAGGATATAATGCGTATAGCCCTTCGGGCTATAGTCGCAGAATAATACAATGATTACATAAGCAATCACATAGTCTAATGGACCAGGATCCTTAAGGTCTCAGTCCACGGACTAATCATAGTAAAGAAATCATCCTTCTTTCAACCTTTTACCCTCACTTTTTGTGACCAACCACCTATTCCGTGTATTACGCCAGGGCAACTAAATGAAAACGGTGCCCATATCTGTTAATAAACCATCCGATGATGGGAGCGCCGACAATCCTGATGACCTTCTGGCCTGTTGGCATGAAGCCTTCAGTCTTTTCTGCGTATTCATTCATCCGAATCATGTCAGCGGCCGAAACACTATGACTGAGTCTGCAAAGATGATAAGCTGGACAAGAACCATTTTTGGTCTGTCAAGTCAACAAACCCAAAACTCCTTCGTCCTGTCAAGGGTCGTATAACTTGCACGTGAATGCATTGCCAAGTCTGCCTGTTCACAATTTCGCGCACTTATAGAGCTGCGGCCGACGACTCAACCTAATCAGTCTCATTTATTCTTGTCACTAATGGAACGACTTACTATGAACCATTCGTCAGTTTACGTGGCACCGCCCGAAGTGGCAATGATTGTTAAATTCTCACGAGAAATGCACCACGTGGTGGAGCGGCAGTTACGGGCGGAGGGGTCCGATTGGAGCGGTTCGTACCGAGTTCCCTCTGCCAAGATTTGCTAAGAGGATATGCTTAAGTAGCTAGGGCAGTCCTGCAGATTATGCCCTTGATGAACCCTTGCTTTGCGGAGCAAGAAGCGACAACTAAAAGCGGTTCATTAGGGGCGTCACCAACAACAGACAAGAATGCATCATTTAGATTATTGTTAGTCATCCTCAATTAATTAGATATACAAAAAGTGAAATATCTGACCCTTAACTGGACAAAAAAGACGCACTGCATACGGTAATAACGGTTGCTAAGTTTTGGGTGTTTTGTCCGAGACCAGATAGTAGTTGAGAGAAGATATATCGAAGCCCCATCAAACTGAAAACCTTCTTCCACTTGACACTGTCACACTAATTTGACGCCGACTTACTCGGTGCTCAACGAAGACGAGGCCTTTTTGCCGTGATCTGTCATGGGAGTTGGCGGTCCTCGGTGCGAGAGCGTGATGTATTCATGAGCCAAATCGCTATTTCTTTCTCGTTTAACAACTTATTGGGCATCTGATTAATAGTGCTAGACTAGATTATGAAAGACGACGGCCAACCGCCATCACTATGAGGCGGGTATAAGACCCAGGGTGTGGGGCGGCCGTCATCCCGCATTAAGGAGGGGCTCATTCACATGCACGACACCTAAAATTGCCATCGTGTCGAAATTTTCCTCCCTTGAATGCGAGGAGTTGAACTCCTTTATAGGCCCCGAGTCAAAGGCTCGCCTCGCTGAATCTTGGCCGCACCATACTTCTCGAGCCGGATCGCCTGGATAGCAATAAATCCGCTGGTGTCCTCGGGGCTGAATCCCTCCAGCGTGTCCATAGAAGCCTCAGTCTCTGAGTAGAGATTGCTCGTCTCGCTGGATCGGCCAAGAACATAAACGCCGCCCTTGTAAACCATCATGTCGACCTTTCCTTCGACATGACGCTGGCTGAAAACAATGCTGTTTTCCAGCAGTTCTCTCTCAGGGCTGAAGTACATGCCTATCTAAGTTAGTATATTGCTCGAGAGGGGGGAAAATACGCCATACCATTGTACAAGCACTGAGACCACTCATTCGAAATGTAGGAGCAGATTGACTTCACTTTAGAGTCAAGGACAAGTCCCTCGATATCAATGTGAGCAAGCCTCAAAACGGTCATTGCGGGGGAATCGTAGCTGTGATCAGTTAAGTCAGCATTGGGTCCTAAAAATGAGGTCGGCTTGTCGAGATTCACATGAAACCCAGATGGATGTGTGCTTGTGAGAATGTGTGCTTTTGGGAAACACTGGGATATAGTGCTAGAGGAAAACTCCAAAGGGGGAGTACCCTGAGCGTCAAAGTAAAGAAGTGAAAGAAAGACTGACCAGCCGCGGCTCTTGAGCCCAATGAACCGACTCTCAACGATGTCGATTCTACCCACGCCATTCCGCCCAGCCACTTGGTTGAGGGCCTTGAAGAGTTCTAGCGAACCAGTCACGGTCTCACCGCCAACCTCAAGCTTGATGGGAATTCCCTTTTCAAACCAAATTGACAGCTTGGTTGGCTCATCAGGGGCTTCGAGAGGATCTACGTAAAAGTCAGCCACCTACTCTTCGCCAGATTATCAAAGACAAGCACACACCGACTGTTCTGGTCCAAATCTCCTTGGGAGCGGGGAGCTCTGGCTGTTCGAGGATGCCGGACTCATATGAACAATGAGCCAGGTTATCTGCGAAATCGTGTTAGAAGGACTACCATCAAACAATCAGGTTTTACATACCATCCATGGACCACGGGGCCTTGGGAGTGGAGGACACCGGGATGCCGTTTTCAGCCGCAAACTTCAGGAGATCTGCACGGCCCCTATAACCAGTCAGCAGCTTTTTGAGAAAGCGAGTCCCAAAACATCGGAAACGTTTGAGACAAAGGGGACTAACTGGAATCGGTTGAAGAACTTGGGCATTCTCCACGGGGCAATGACGGACAGGGATGGATCGCAGGCCTTCCACGCCAGCTCGAAGCGGACCTGGCTGTGCGGTGTTAGTATCGCGTCGGCGTATGGTGCCTGGTAAAACTTACTCGTTCTACTTGATGTTAGCAACAAGTTCATGCTATGAATATGTCAGGCCCAAGAACTAGATAGACAACTTACGCCCTTGCCAGTGCAGCCATGGCTGAGAATGCTGCACTTGTACTTGTGAGCAGCCTGAACCTGAGCTCGCGCAATCACGGGCCGAGCCAGGGAGGTGCCGAGGAGGTACCGGTCTTCGTAGATGGCGTTGCCTTTTCGTTGTCAGCATTATACCTTCATAATGGCATGGTAGACAAACATTGGATGGCGGGGAAGATGAGCTCATCGACAAACTCCTGCTGCAGGTTGTCGATGACCATGCGCTCGGCACCAAGGGCCAGAGCCTTCTTCTCGACGGCGGCAAAGTCTTCCTCCTGACCTACATCGGCAAGGAAGCACTACTTTGGGTCAGATTGTAACGTTCGGGTTGGTTGGATCGGGGCGGACGTACGACGACGGTGTAGCCCTGTGACGAAGGTTAGCAATGGGGTCGGGATGGTGGACAATTGTAGACGCCAATGTGGAACCGAGTTAAGGAACATAGATTCGTACCTCGAGAATGAGCCACTTCAGGATCGTGGAGGTATCGAGACCTGCGAAACGTCGTCAATTGAGCCCAAGCCAAGGCATCGTGCGCAGCAGGGAGCGGGTCGCGTGAACGGGCACCGAATCGGGCGCTTACCTCCGGAGTAGGCGCTATTCGTAGTGTTAGCCAAATACCAATCCACCGGAATACGGAGATCTTACAGGCAAACACGTTTGTCAGACATAATGGAGGTGGTACCGTTGACGAGCAAGGAGACTGTGCTTGTAGATTGGATCTGTGTGCGGTGGGAGCGAGTGCGAAGGGATGTTGAAATCTTCGCGGGGCAATCGGAGCTGCTGATAAGGGAACCCTTATCAGCTGCGAGGGGTGAAAATGTGCACTGACCTCTTTAACTTTTTCTAGGGCTTGTTTAAACGGCTAAGGTGGATAACTAATTAATCCCTAAGAACATAAAATGCTGATTTAAATAGCTAAAAACAGTCAATTAGTCCTAAGAAAAGACTTGTATAATCGCCGAAGCCAGGCCTGTTTGGCTAGGTAGACTAGTATTTAATGCGCCAACCGTCAACCGCGATAACAGTTACTAGCCTCTTCTTTATCAATAAATAGAGAGTCCAGTATCTAAGTTAGTCTTTAATGCCCCCCCTGCTAAAGCTAGCATCACATACAGTGGAGATAGAATCCGAGGTGTGGGATGATCCATTGCAGGATTCGTCAAGAATTGTCTTACATGGGGAGCACGACGTTCAATAATTCTAGGGTTATGAGTGAGGCGACAGGGCGATTTATCCCCAGAGGGGGTATTAAGTTCCACTCGAGAACAGTAGAATCAACACCAGCATAGCCAAGGGATAACAAGTTACCAATCATGTCAAGAAAGAAGCTCGAAGTGCCAAGAACGTCAATGCTGTGTTGGCAGCGCCAATGAAACTGCCTTTTTCTGCTTTTATAAACTTAGGAAATTGGAAAGCGCACGGTGATTTCAAATCGTTTTAGGTACAATACGTACTCCTCAATCTTGAGAGATAATCCCTTGAAAACAAGTGCCACCTGTCTATACGTCTCATCCTGTCTATTTCCGATTTCCGTCCTAACTATAGCCCACGGGTGAGTATCCACTCGGAAGGGTAAGACGGCGACATTGGAGCGCGGCATACATCCAAGAAGCTGTCGAAAAAAGAGTCAAATCTCCCCATCTTGTAGCTAAGCCTATAGCTGTCGCTTCGAGAACATTCGACTGCTCTTGAAACGGACGGTTAGCCAGAAGTCACTGAGTAACTGAGTTCATTCTGTGGGTGATGGCAGCACACAAAGATCCTGCATCGTAGATGTCTGGGTGTGCTTCGAACACGCGGTCGACGAAGTGGGGATTTTTAGACAGAATGGCCGCTTCAAGAGCAGTCATTCCGGTCTTATTGGTTTCTGTCAGGCTTCCACTGTGGCTTGATAGGAGATTCACAAGATCCCAGTTGCCAAGACGAATCGCGTCGATGACTTCCCCGCCTCGAAGCGTCGCTCCTTTTTCGATGAGCATGGTTGCACAGGTCCAATCCTGATTTTCATACGTTGAATCCGAGGATATGACTTGAAGCGTTGGATTCAGCCAAGATGAGAAAATGACTTGGAGCGCAGTATCCCCTTGCGGCCCTGTCTCATTCGGATTACCTCCTGCAGCCAACGCAGCGGAGAGCAAGCTGATATGCCTATACTCAGCAGCGACAACGACTTCGCATCCTGTCAATTCGGCACCGGCTTCGACTAGTGTCGCTGCGCAGTCTAGGTACTTGATGCCCAGTGTGTAAGGTTCGAGGCGGATCCTTGAAACAAGCATGTCTAAGGGTTTCAGATGAGAAGGCACCCAGACGTCCTCGTGCATATAGTCGAAGTAACGAATAGCATGCATTTCGGAAACATCGCTAATTGCCAGAAGATGATTAACATTGGCCCCATTATCAAGAAACCATTGCACGATGCGACTGTACCCGCTGTAACACGCAAGGTGTAAGGGCGAGATTCCCGTAATTGAGATGTGTGAACCGTACAGCTGAACGAGTAGCTTGCGGATATTTAGATGGCCGTAACCCGCAGCGGCATGCAATGGTGTGATGCCAAAGTGATTGGCAAAGACGATAGTCGAGGAGTTGGTAGATGAGATACCATGAAGGAAGCGAATAGTGTCATTTTTCGCACTCAAAGCAGCAGATATAAGCACGTCTGCTGTAATGAAACTGGCCGTTGAGCTCGACGGATACTCAGAGGTTAGAAGATGCAAAACAAATTTCGTCTCCTCTTTTCCGGTCGCAGCAGCTGCACTTAGAGCTGTTTCCTCGTACAAGAAACCATATGGAGGGTTGAATGAGCCGCAAAGACTAATTCCCTGCTGCAGAATGGCAAGCGTAAGTTCTCGATGTGAACTGCGAATAGCTGAATGAAGGGCGCGGTCGAAATTCAGATTGCAGCAATGCTCAGCTTCTTGATGCAAGATTTCTGTCGCAAGTTTTGCATTGGATGGGAACATCGCTAGGCAAAGGACACGGTCTAAGTTCCTTGAAGCGCCGTGCATCAAAAGAAGTTTGCCGATGCGTGAAGCCACAACCTCATAGCTGCATAGTGTACGCTGAAGTAGTGATAGATAATCGTCATCTGTAAGGAAGCTGACATTGGCACCTTGATCCAGGAGATACTGGGTGAGCTCGAGGTTCTGAGTTTCTGAAGCAGCCTGTAGCGGCGTTGTCACATAGCCATTGAGTCTCGTCGTCATATTTGGGCTCTGGCCTGAAGCCAAAACTCACCTCACCACCACCATTGCACCATTCTTAGCTTTCCAACCAGGGTAAAAGTTGTTGCCATAGGTTAGCCAGTATATGGCCGTAGAGAAGAGACTTTCCATGAATCCGCGTACTGTGGTATCCTGAAGCCTCCTGGTGTCAATCTGGAGGTCTAAAATGTCGCATTCCAGATTGACGGTGTCAATCCATTGTTGTAGACCCTGGAACTCATTAAGATTGTTCGAAATTCTATAGATTACTGTTGCAAAGAGTTCACGGAGGAACTCTTGGTCTGATCCACATAGAATGAGGTGAGCACGCTGTAAGTGTTCTCCTGAGTAGGACTCGGGCATCGACTTCCCAATGACAGCCGCCAGCCCGGAGGTCGAAGGCTATGCATTGGTCGACTGAAGCTTCAGGTCTGGGGAACCGGTTGCAGAAACATGGTACCCAGAGCGTGATGGTCGGAGCACCTGGGTGGTACTGGCTTCCAAACCACCTACCGAGGGGTTGTTGGAGATCACTTTGGTCATATGGAATTAGCCATTCGTTCAGTCTACCTGGAGCTAAAGACTAACAGGAAGTGAAATGGGTGTTTTGGAAATTGAACCATGGTAAAGAGCTTAGCCATGCGTTGAATTCCATTGGAAGTGGCTGAGGAATGCAGACGATAACATTCATGTTGCATGAAGCTGGGAGTAGAGGGCTCGGTGCTACGTATCACGTTATTCTTAATAGGGTAGAGCAATAAGAGGAGGATGTAAAACTTACATGGATTCGAAGAGTGACTCAAAACTGTAATGTCACGGTGACGATTCGTTCTTTTTCGACTGTTGATGATTTCAGGTGCTTGCCGTAGTGGATGACTTGGCTGTCTTTCCCTTCTCTTCTCACGAGGCTATCAGAGTGCTCCCAGCTGGCTTGTGAGGGTTGTGTTTGTGATGACTATAAGATCCGATTCAGACCACCAGGGCCGGTAATTCCATCTTACTTCATCTACTTAGCCGTTCTTATTGTTTACTTTCGTTTTTCCTTGCCGCCGATCGGTAGCCCTTCCAAAGACCAACTCTTTTTAATGTCCCGAGATTCTGATGGTTGAGCTACCGTCATGGCAATGACTGTCGAAGCCATAGTAGCTATCGTCGCCTTGGTCGTTGCTCTTCCACCAACGGCATTTGTATTGTGGAAGTGGTTCCAGCGCCAACGTCTCCCTCCTCAAGAAGATCCCTGTACGTATTGTCAAGGCTGATAAAATTGAGAAGACATCAGATTAACATCAAGACTATGCTGCATAGCCCAAGAGCTTTCCTACCGACCGATGAGGGCTACGAGCTGGACTCGATCGTTTTCGACTACCTCGACGACACGGAGAATCCTCGTTACGGATATCGACATCCATCTTGAAGAAGGTCCACTACATCAACTGCTAGTTCCTTCCCGCCGACCATCATGGACCTATGACGAACAGGAGAATACGAAGAGACGGTCATGATACCTGTTAGGCAACTGCGAACAACACCATAGAGCCGTGGTTGACTCCCAGCATGTTTGAACCCCTACATACGCGTGGATTTTACTTTACTGGCGCATATTCAGAACAGCATATCTGAGGCTTTGCTTCGGTGCTAGGGATGGGGGACAGGGTGGAAGAATGAGATGTGTTAGTCGATGCATTGTACCATGCCCTAGAAGCTGTACAGCAACTTAGGTCGTGGTGAGGCGAGTAATGAGCCGATACTAAAACCACACCGAGTGCTTCCTACCTTCCTAATGAAGGTTGAAACATATGTGTGGTTGACAAAAAGCACAAGGTTTCGACGTCGGACACTGCAGCGAAGCCGCCTCATTGCCAGTAATTAGCTGAGAAATTAGTATACTTTTGAGATGGTTAGGCACAGAGATGAGCCGTAATAGGAGTAGCGAAGTTAAATGAGGGATACCTTTTCTCGGGAATCACCATCATTGCCAGGGGTCTCTAACTCGACTAGGGAGTGGGAAAACGGGGAAACAGCCCTTAAAATGTTTCAGAGATTGCGTGTTCAAAATCCATCGTTCTAATTCGGTTCAGCCTCTGATCCATGAGGGCCGGAGGCTTATAAATCCTTGCAAGTAAGGATCCCAACGAAGTCCTCCAGGTCCCAATCACCGACGTCGATCCAACTAACTTGTTGAGGTCGTTCAAGATAAGCCGATTTACCAAGTTCATTCAGGGTATGGTAGAAGGTGCCAGAACTTTGGTCGAACTCATTACCATTATCATCCCATAGCATGTCCTTGTGGTCCGTTTCGGTGTATTTCTTCTTGCAGTCGTAGAATACCTTTGGTCTGTCACTTGTTCGCGTTTTCGGGCAACTGCTCCGATCTATGAGCCAGATGAAGCAGTCGGATTGCTCGTAAGTGCATGCGTGGATTCCACGAGCAAGAAATCCTCGGGCGGAGGACTCGTCCAGTAAATCGAAGAAGTCTTTGGGCAAGTCAACATTCCAGGTATGATCAAACTCGATAGCGAGATGTCTGATGTGTCCGTGAAATTGGAGATTGGGTGTGAAATAGATGTCATTCATAATTCTTTCCCAGGCAATGGTGCATGACCAGTTCTCTAAAGTTAAGCAGAACAGGTCTCTGTAGGTGTTGATAATCAGCTGCCATTCTCCACCTTCCTGTGGTACCGTTGCTATCACCGGAAGGTCACAATATTCAAGCTCGCCAGGTTGATAAAGCCCAGAATGGAGTTCTCGGTTCTCCCGTAACCACGCTGATCGGGCTTGGCTCAATTGCTGATAGTTGTAGTGTTTCATCATCACCTGACGTGACTCATAGCAAGCTGTCCAGAGACCAGCGTCCCAGAAGTAGGCAGACCAGTTCGACGTCACATATGGGGGCTTGTTTTGCATGTTCCCAATCCTTGGGACGGCAGCCACATGGTGAGAATAGTTTCTTATACATTCTTGTCCTGGGTTTAAGAAAACGAGGGCGTCCATGGTCCGGTTTGTGACACTGTCATTGCGCTTGATGAAGAAGTGGTGCAGGCCTCCACTGTAGCCGGACGGGTGAATTGCGAGCTCCCAGATCTGGTGCTGTAGTTCGTACGGTAGATCTGGGAACCGTTTAAAATTGGAAAAGGCCATGATCTTGAAATCAGGTTGGTATGTTTTGGATCAAGCGTAATTCAAGAAGGGGTTATGCTTATAGGGAGGAGGCAAAGCAAGCTGCGGTCGTCATCAATTTTAGAGTGGTTAAGTAAAATGAGGTACTAGATCGATAGAGTAGAAACAAAAAAGGTGCAAGAATGATATTTTATAAGGAGTCGTCAAGCAACTTAATGTCATTTGACAGAAAATGCAGCTTCTTAAAGGGTTGCTTGACCTTGTTGGCTTTTCTACCCGTGGTAACCCTGACAGCCAGGATTTGAAGCACTGGAAATTTACTTTCTTCCTTCCCATGGTTGCCTTAATCGCTAAATTTCAGGAGTCTCTAGAGTTCCTGTAATTACGTCCAAATCTTTGCGAACTTAGGGTACTGGGTTGGTTTGATGTTTGGACTATTTTTAACAACGAAATACTGCCCAAGGATTGAGTGTGACGATCCACCAAGTTTACCTGGCTCCGACACCGCTCCCGAATTAATGAAATATTTAACATATGCCTTCGTCGTCATTAGGTCGCGCCGACGTTACTGCAGGGATAGTGGCGGGAGCGGGCAACCTTGCCTGATTCTCGCAAGGGTATGGCGTAGCGGCATCACGGGTGATATAATAAGGCCCCTTACATCATAGCAAGACAAGCTGATCGGAGTAATTTATCAGCTCACCGCCGAGATACAAAAGATAAGAAATGAGCCGGGAGAAAGCGATTAAAAGCGGCAATGAAGGTCAATCCACATCGCTTATCTCGACAGATCTCGAAAAAGAAATAGCGCGGAGTCCCTGGCTAGAACTTGGAAGCCACTATAGAACACCAAGCGCGGGTATTTTGGCGATTGCTTCGGAGCTACATCTATACCCGACAGGGCGTGACACGATTTACTGACTCGCATCTCCACCTCCGGACCCTATCTCTGTGATGATTGCCCCGAGCTCTCTCTTGCCTACCCAATCAAGCACCTGGGGATTACCTCTTGGCCCTCGGAGTGGATCGATATCGCGGGGCAATGCGGGCAGCATACCGATGATAACCTCAACTAAGGCCCCGACAACGGAGCTCATTAAAGCCTCCCTGTCGCCCTCATCGAACTCGAACTCTAGACTTGACACCATTATATATCTTCTCGCATATCCGCGTTGATCTCGTACAGTGTAAACATAGTTTGTCTCACAAAGCTACCGACACAATGGCCAACGTCACCCTTCCCGAGCCCTTCGCCAGCATCCCCCGAGAGTCGTTTCTCTTCGGCCCCTCTCCCATCCAGGAGCTCCCCCGAATCGCCGCCGCTCTGGGTGGAAAGGTCGGCGTCTACGCAAAGCGAGAGGACTGCAACTCCGGACTTGCCTATGGCGGAAACAAGGTCCGAAAGCTCGAGTACGTTTACATACATGGTCGCCGAAGCTGATCCGACCTCGCCGCTGACATTTCCACCAGGTACCTCGCTTCTGAAGCTCTAGCTACCGGTTGCGATACCCTCGTTTCCATCGGCGGCGTCCAGTCCAACCACACCCGCGCGGTCACGGCCGTGGCCACCAAGCTCGGCCTCAAGGCGGCCACCGTCCAGGAGCACTGGGTTGAGTGGGAGGACCCCGGCTACGAGAAGGTCGGCAACATCCAGCTCTCGCGGCTGATGGGCGGCGACGTCAGACTCGACCCCTCGACCTTCGGCATCGAGCACAAGACCACCTTGGCCAAGCTCAAGGAGGAGATTGTCGGCAAAGGCGGCAAGCCGTACTACATCCCCGCGGGAGCCTCGGACCACCCTCTCGGCGGCCTGGGCTTTGCGCGATGGGCTTTTGAGGTTGAGGCCCAAGAGAAGGAGCTTGGTGTTTTCTTCGACACCGTCATCGTGTGTGCCGTCACCGGCTCAACCTTGGGTGGCATGATTGCGGGCTTCAAGCTCGCGGAGAAGCTCGGCTCGCCCAAGCGCAAGATCATCGGCATCGACGCCTCGGGCAAGGTGCAGCAGACGTTCGACCAGGTCCTGCGCATCGCCAAGTTCACCGGCGAGAAGATTGGCCTGAAGGAGGGCGACATCACCGAGGCCGACGTGATTCTCGACGCCAACTACAACGCCAAGGTCTACGGCATCCCCGACGAGACCACCATTGCCGCCATGAAGTTCGGCGCGGCCACTGAGGCTTTCATCACCGACCCCGTGTACGAGGGCAAGAGTCTGGCGGGCATGATTGATTTGATTAAGACTGGCAAGATTGCCAGCGGCAACGTTTTGTATGCCCACCTGGGAGGACAGCTGGCCTTGAACGCCTACTCTTCTCTGTAAGAAATGTATTTCACGATATCCATGAAGAATTAGACAAAAAGATTATAAAGTTGCGTAATTACTGGGCCCGTCCTTCTCTCAATCTCGCAAATGTCTCTATAAAATCGTAGGCGTCTCTGTCGCTGAGAAATGAGATGATCCTAGAATTATTGACCTCTACAAAGAGTAGATGAACGCCTCTGTACTTTGCCGCTGTTGAGGGCTCTTCCAGCTTACTTGTGAGAAGAGCCCCAATATCTGAGGGCTCACGAGGATGTACTGCAGTACGCTGCACAAGGGGGACATGCCGATATTGTTACGATACTACTGAACCTGGGAGTTGCTGCTGCGACTGTAGACAGTCACGGGCGGACACCATTATTCGTGGCCGCAAGTATGGGGTAAAGCATGTTAACTCAATGTAATCAAGAGAAATAGATATCATAACTAGAGACAATATCCCATGTCTTGATACAAAGAACGCGCTGTCTTTGCTAACTGGTGAAGACTCAACGGGGAGTCTAGAATTAGGCAGCCGTTTTGCATTCTGGTTTGTTTACATCTGCAGTCACGCGTCTGAGAAACACGCGACTTTGTCCCTGCAGCTGCGCGAACGCGAGACAAAGCCAGCAACACCATACTGCATTACTTTGCTAGGGGCATTCAAAGAAGAAACCATAAAGATAGTGTCTAGCCTCTATGCTCTTACTCGGGCTTTCCGCAGCACGTTGCCATTGAAGTATCAATAAGTGTGGAACCTCGTGCTCCTGAACGCAGCTTGAAATTGACTGGTTCGGAAGCGCGTCCCGTGGCAACGGAATAGACGTCGAGGCTCTCCCCACTCTTTGAGGCAGCTCTCAGCTCCAAATCAACTGGTTCGGAAGTGCATCCGGTGGCAACGAATGCAGCTCGAGGATGCTCCCGCCTCTGAAGACTGGGAGAAAAGAGAGAAGATAACCTTAAGGGTAGAATACTCCCTGCATCTTTACGGGCGTCCTTATTTGTCACTCCTCGGTCGGTCGCGTAAACAGCCTTGTTCTCTGAACAAGCTTGTTCTGGCTAATTTCATTGGGGCTGTAGCTCAACTGCCTCGCCATGAACAAAACTAGATTAGCGTCTTCAAAGAGAACATGATGCATCCACATGCTTCTCGGGAGCACTCTTGCCATGGTGAATGTTTTGACTTGTTCTGACGTCCCTATAAATTCTTCCAGTTCTGCACTTCGCGTTACCACTTCTCTCCTCCCTCAAACTCCTTCACCTACACTTGCTTAACAAAAGACACCACCCGATGCTGGCGAGACACACCCCAGCTGCACAAAACCATACTTGATAGTATGGTCAATAACATACTTCGACAGCCAACTGATCAAGAACTGATCAATCAACAACAACTTGAAGACACGCAGTTGCTTCTACCGATACTTCTTTTCAACGTGGGAGTCGACATGGGCCTCGATCAAAATACAATCGGAAACCAAGTTCATGATCCCTTTTCTCCGTTGTATACCGCGTTCATGAATCAGTATCCAAATTTCGAAAACTTTCTCCCACCACAAGATGACATCTTCGGTGGCCAGAACTGGCTGATCCGAGGCGGCTCAGAAACGACTTCCGGTTTCATCAACCCAGAGCTACTGGCACAACCGGAAAATTTGTCGGGCGCTGCTGTTGAGCCCGAACCTCCGTTCGAACCAAACTTGGATCCTGCACTGGTCGCAAACCCGCCTGTCGAGACAGAGGTTCAAGAGGAAACAAAGCCCAAGAAGCACCAACCCCCAACACATGAGCATCTCCTCGCCAATCTCGATGGCACTGACCTTAATCGCTCGGGCCTCCTTCATGCCATGAATGATAGGGCGTTTGAATGCCGCGGCTACATCAAATCCAAAATACAGGGTGCCTCGCTCAGAGAAATCTACAATAGCCTCACAGCAAAGTCGTTGGGAATGACCTCTCAGCCCGAAACAGATGCCACATTTCCTCAAAATGATGAGGAATATTGCATCCGTATTCGGCAGATGTTTGAGGCCATCTGCGACTGGACGGACCTCCGCGAGTGGCGAGCCAGAATGGGCAAGAAGAACGTCACCGCTTGGCTTGCGGAAAAGGCCAGAACGCGGCGAGAGAATGGAGAGGAAGCCAACCTCTCCAAGGTTTGCGATGCCGATATCATCCCCCCAGTGGATAGAATGCCATCGCTACATGAACAGTGGAAGAACGTCACTGGCTACGAAGTGTCTTCCATCGAGGTTGAACTTCTCTGTGCCGAGATTCTGGTAAGTTCTTGATATTGTCTCTTTCCAAGCACCACAGTAACTGACGCTGCATCAGAATCAGGCCGAGCTCGCCCAGAAAGGGGAAAACTACGTCCCCCTCTGGAGTTACCACGAGGCGCAGTGGGAAGAGTATCCAACATTCGAAGCGCGCTAGAGCCGCGTTCTGAATGGATTCCGAGTCAGTGACCTAGCTGCTTTCTCGCTGGCTTGCCCCTACTAACATGGTCCTAGTTCAACAAGATGTTGATTCACTCTGCCATGCGATCATCGTGGGTGTCCCGGATCACAAACGCTCCTTCCGCTGAGGACAAGGTAAGAAACGCCGTTCCACAACACCCGAGCTTGTCTAACCTGGGTTTCTTCTAGAGAAAGAAGAACAATAAGGCCGGAAACGATCGCAAGCGAAAAACCGCCAAGCAAGGTGGCTTGGACGAGAAGAGGGCAAGAAACGAACCCGAAGAATAAATAATGACAAATATTGGGGAAGAAGAGTCTTGTAAGATAGTTGTGGCCAATTCATGTCCCAGTGCTGTTCAACACAAGGGATGTAAGGCAAGGATATTGAGTTGATATTGTGCTTGGAAATGAACGAAAATGTACGAATACATGTGCCGCAGGAGTGGTTCAACAATAGGATAGTAGTCTGCAGTTCATCATTGTCATTAACTTTTTATTTAACTCTCATGAATAGTTGAGGAATTTTTGATGCCCGCCGTTGTGTAAATCAGATCAGAGTACCTGACGATAGAATGTAACCATCTCCCGGGTTTCTCGCAACACAACCTTGCTTCTTTTTTTTATGCTTTCCACATGTTGAATGACCCTAACGCCTTGCCAGTGGTTTCACTAGCCATGATAATCTACCAGCCGCGACCCGCGAGCTTCTCCTCGGGCTTCATGCTGTCGCAGTTGATGCCCACCATGGCCTCGCCGAGCCCCGTGCTGCACTCGGCCAGCACCTTGGCGTCCTTGTAGTGAGTCGTCGCCCGCACGATGGCCTTGGCGCGCTTGGCGGGATCGCCCGACTTGAAGATGCCGCTGCCGACGAAGACGCCGTCGCAGCCCAACTGCATCATCAGGGCCGCGTCGGCGGGAGTGGCCACGCCGCCGGCCGCGAAGTTGACCACGGGGAGGCGGCCCAGCTCGGCCGTCTGTCGGAGGAGCTCCGCGTCAACTTCGAGCTTGCGGGCGAGCTCGCGGATGCGGACGATGCCGCCCTCGACCCAGGCCGCCTTGGCTTGGGCAATCTCTGCGTTGACCTGCTTCATGTGTCGGACGGCTTCGACAACGTCGCCAGTGCCGGCCTCGCCCTTGGTTCGGATCATGGCGGCGCCCTCGGCGATTCTCCTGAGGGCCTCTCCCAGGTTACGGCATCCACAGACAAAGGGAACACCGAAGGGGCCCTTCTCAACGTGGCTGTCGGGATCAGCGGGGGTCAAGACCTCGCTCTCATCGATGTAGTCAACGCCCAGAGCCTCGAGGACCTGGCACTCGACGAAGTGTCCGATGCGAGCCTTGGCCATGACGGGGATGGTGACGGCCGCCTGGATCTCCTTGATGACAGCGGGATCAGACATGCGAGCAACGCCGCCGTCCTTGCGGATGTCGGCAGGGACACGCTCGAGGGCCATGACGGCGCAGGCACCAGCCTCTTCAGCAATGCGAGCCTGCTCGGCGTTGGTGACGTCCATGATGACGCCACCCTTGAGCATCTGGGCCAGGCCGGTTTTGACGGTGAAGGAGGACTTGGGAGCCTCGCCGTTGGCGGCGGGCGAGGAGCCGATGACAACGTCGGTGGTCATGGTGATGATTGATAGTGTTTTCGGACGGGGGAGGAGTGAGTTGAGTGTGTCTTGGAATGCGAGTAGTAGTGCAAGAAATGATGTGTAAGGGATGTGGAGGAGAGATGATATCACAGCCGGTGGTTTAAGAAGCTCGGAAGATCAAGGGATCCAAGCCGGACTTTCCGTTTTGACTGGGAACGGGTCTGCAACGGGAGATGCAAAGCAATGCCGAGTTGATGCAGAAGAGAAGCAGAAGGGTTCGTTCCGCAAGCTCATCAAGGGCGGAGATTAGGTACGCCGGCGACGAGACTTTCCCCCTCGCTCATGACTCCGGAACCCTAAGCCAGACACCCTAACGACCTTCTCCCCTCGGCCAGTCTAAGGCACCCCGTGGGCATGCCCATTGGTGCGACGGCGGCGAGAGTGACACATTGACTGCGGAAGCGGCGGAAAACATCGGGAAGGGAAGGGATAAGACGAGCGCAGAGCGTACTCTAGTACGGCCGCAGACTGCAGCACAATGAGCAAGTCGCAGCAGCAGGGGATCCGGTCTAACCGTTTTGCCCTGCTAGCTTGTTCCATTGTCCCGACGCAGGAGCGTTTTTATTAGTCCCCGACTCGTGCATCCTGCAGTGGTGGCCGCGCATCCTTTGGCGATGCGGCGATGCACGTAATTGTTCGATGACATACCAAGCCCCCCCGGAGCCACCACCAACTCCGCCGCGCTCCGTCCGCCCCAGGGCTTCCAACCCACCCCGAACAGAGAAGTTCCGCTGCAAGGCTAGCATTGGTACATTAGCGCCGTGAACGTGCAGGCCCATCGTTCCCGGCTCCCGCTTTTTTTCGCGGGGAGAAGTCGCTGCTCCATTTTCCCCCAGGCCGGCTCATGAGTCGTCTTCGGAGTGTCGGTCCTAAGGTTTCCTCTGCTCGCCGGGCCGGAGTTGGCGCCTTCGGTAGTACTCTCCGGGTCGCTCGTCACAGTCATTTTTGAACCCGGAGGATCAGCTTGTCTTTTTTTGTTTGTTTGTTGTCCGCTGAGATCAATCGCGTCCAGGCTTATTTCAGCGTTTCTTTGTGCTTCCGTCATAGCAAGCAAACATCCCCCACCACAGACAGCATCTGTCACCCCGCCACCATGATGAGCCTCACCGTCGGAGTCCTCGCCCTCCAAGGCGGCTTCTCCGAGCACATGGACCTACTGCGAAAGGCCGCCGATCACCTTTCCTCCACAGACATTGCCTCCACGACCGACTTCACTCTCCTTGAAGTGCGCACTGAGGAGCAGCTGGCCCGATGCGACGCCCTCATCATCCCCGGTGGCGAGAGCACCACCATTTCCTTCGTCGCGGCGCAATCCGGGCTTCTGGAGCCGCTCAGAGACTTTGTCAAGTACGTGTGTTTCTTCTTATCCTCATCGCCTATCACTTCGTCGCAAGCTGGGCACTGACTTGTCATGTAGGATCCAGAAACGACCAACGTGGGGCACATGCGCTGGCCTCATCCTCCTCTCCGACGAAGCAAACGCCACCAAAAAGGGCGGCCAGGAACTCATCGGCGGCCTCGGCGTGCGCGTCCACCGAAACCACTTCGGCCGCCAGATTGAGAGCTTCGAGTCCAACCTGGCTCTCCCATTTTTAGAACAAGAAGCATCCTTTCCCGGTGTCTTCATCCGCGCGCCCGCCGTCGAGGAGGTCCTGTCGACACGTGACTCCAGGCCGCCCGTCGAGGTTCTCGCCAAGCTGCCGGGAAGGATCGACAAGATGAAGCCTGGCATGTCGCAGGCGAACACAAAGGATGACTCTGGCGACATCATTGCGGTTAGACAAGGCAATGTGGTGGGCACCAGCTTCCACCCGGAGTTGACCAAGGATGCGCGAATACACGTGTGGTGGTTGAAGCAGATTCTCGGCCAAAATTAGACAAGATGAAGATCCACATAGAGGCGTTAAGACATTGACAATTAATACTAGAATATTATACCTCCTCTCTCCGCCATTTTCTCCGACGCCCTTCAATGTTTTCCGACCGCCCTGTCGTACCCCGGGGGAGGAGACTGCGACCGAGCAGGACCGGCCTCATCAGTCGACGCGTGAACCGATCCCTGCCTGGCCTGCGATCTGAAGACGGACGGCGCATCCATACCCAGAACCTTCAGGACTTCGGGATTGTTCATGGCAGCGGCAAGCTCTACTGGCGAAATGCAGCCCCCCAGGTTGATATCAGCGCCGTGCTGCTGCAGCTTCTTGATCAAGTCCAAGTCGCCCTTCGAGATGGCCTGCATCAGCGGAGTCCGGCCCTTCTTGTCCGTTACATTCGGATCGGCTCCGTTATCAAGCAGCGCCCGAACTTGGTCCGCCTTCCCATGATCCATCGCATACAGCAGCAGCGTCTCTCCGGTCCTCATCTTCTTGTTCGTTGGGGCGCCGTGCTGCAGCATCAGCGCCACCAGTTCCGAGGACCCCGTCTCCATCGCGTGGCAAATAGCGGGCGCGCTCCTGGTGCCGTCGGAGACGTTGGGAGTGGCGCCGTGGCTGAGGAGCAAGCGTACGGTCTCCAACTTGTCTGACTGGGATAGCTTGCCATCTCTGATGACCGAAACTAATATCGGGTTGCCGTAAAGATCACGAGCATTTGCGTCCGCTCCGTGCGCGAGCAATACGGTTGCAATCTCCATCCGTCGCTTGTTAATCGACTCTACCAACACCGTGTTTCCTGTGAGAACTCGAGCAGTCGCACTGGCGCCGTGACTCAGAAGCAAATGAACCATCTCCAAGTTATCTTGACCGGCAGCCAAGGCTATCATAGAGTTTCCATTGAGATCGGTTCCGCTAGCATCTGCTCCGTACCGTAGGAGCAGGCGGACAAGCTCGAGATTGTTTTTCTTGACGCCCTGTGCCATCACAGGCCTTCCAGATAAATACGTCGTGTTTGCGTTCGCCCCGTGCTCCAGCAGCAACTCAATTCCCTTCAAGTTCTCGCTCGCAATGACATCTGTAAAGAAGGACTGGCCAGACCAACTCTTCTGGTTTACTTCGGCGCCTTTGTTGATGAGTAGCTTGACGACTTCAGTACTACCGACCGAGGCGGCTAGGAATAAAGGCGGCAGCTTGGAACCAGTTTGCGATGTTATATCAGCGCCCGCTCCAAGGAGAAACCGCACGGCATCTTCCTTGTTGGCTAAGATTGCGCAGCCCAAAGGCGTGTTCCCCTCCGCATTACGGCCGTTAATGTTCGCTCCCTGGGAAAAAAAGCCGCTCATCTGCTGGACATCTCCCCGCAAAGCAGCCTGGCAGAAGGCAGTGGCCAGAGGGTCGGGTTTTGCCCAGAGGTTTGACGTCATGGCTTTGAAGGAACTTGTGAGCGACGATATGCCCTTGGAGAAGTTTGAAGCTGAGCTGGATGGCCCGGCCGCTGCTGGCCTACGCGAACTAGAACCTGCAGGCTCATACGGTGGAGGTTCTGAGTCGTCTACTGGGAGCGGACTTTTGCTACTCGATGCCGTAACTGAGGATTGGCTCTCTTCGAATAGAATATCCCGGGCCTGGGAAACATTCTGGGAGGAAAGATAGACTTGCTCGAGAGCCATCGTGCCCTCAGCTGAGTCCAGCACGGCATCCTGGGTTTCTTTCTCCCGCCTGTCGTATAAGGTTAACCCCGCGCCCAAAAAGACAGAAGGCTGGACTTACACGGAGAGCAACTTCACGAAGAAAGCGAACAACTGAGAATATGCAACGAGCGCCTGGTTCTGCACCGCGAGGAACGTCTCGTTTAAGAGCGGCAGGGTGTCCGGCTGCAAGCGCATGACCTGCTTGTTCAACCCGGCGGTGATTCCATCGCACGAGCCGAGGCACTGGCTCAAGTGCGTCTGAAGCCGCAGCGAGATGGCCGTGGAATCGTCCAGGGCGGACTGCAATTGCGCGACTTGGAGGTGGAGCTGGTGGAGTGCGGCGGAGAAGGTGGAGAGTCGCGGGATGGAGGCATGCTGAGGGTCCAGAGCCCCGATGAGCTCGTTTAGCTCTTCGGCGCTGGACAGGGCTCGATTCGAGATGGTTGTCCCGAGAGACGTCAACGAGATGACGGAGAAACTGTCCATTTTTATGGTGAGATTTGGAGGATAGGGCTGTGGCGAGGACAACGCAACAGGGCTGGTCCGGCGTCTCACAGACCAAGCGTCTGAGGCACAACCCAAGGCTTGAGTATTATATCCGCCCGTCTCGCGACCGGTTGTCCGTCCTGGTAGGGCTGAATCTAGCTGCGCAAGGCTGAATAACGAAAGCGTCGTGGACGATGACGCGGTCCCAGCCAGGCTTCAGCGGGACCACGTGTGGAGCATCGGCGAGTCTGACATGGGTCTTCGCTGGGCTGCCTCCGTGTGGACTTGGCCTGTCGCCGACTCCGGGTGCTAGTCGATGTACCTCCGCTCCGTGATCCTGGCGTCGGTCCCCCGTAAAACGCACGGCGGCACATGGTGATTTGGTGGCTGGATCAGCCATGGCTTTTTCAGCTGGGAGAGACTCGTCATCGTGAATACGAAAAGTAAGTCGGTGTATCTCGCTTGTGAGGGAGCTGTAAATGGTAGACCTGCAGCCCCTCTATTGGGACCGCCGGTTTGTCAGCTCTGGAACTGGGCTCAGCAATTAATCTGCATGAGGACAGTTCTTTTCTTTAGCTCCTGGAACTCATCGGATCAATTGGCCTTACTCCTCCAATAATGTAGTTCTTTTTTCAGCTTAGATCATTAGAGGTTGGCAGTCTAATCCAGTACCTGGCCAATTCAATAGCTTGCGTTTGTTGGCGCCGTGTGAACCCCCCACCAAGCTGAAGTTATCCCGGTCCAAGCCAATTCGTTCATGTTCGCATATTTAAAATAAAAAATTTTTAGCCTAAATAAACATGTCGGACTCATGAGGAGAGAGAAATCCATCTGCCAGCGTGCGATTTTGCATTTATTCGCAACTTGACGGGGTCTTCCACCTTGGAATCTTGACCTTATTAATGTCCACTTCCCTGCGCGCACTGACTCGGTCGTTGGACGAAAGTGCTGACCACGTACGGGGATACAGCAGTACGCTGATGGAATTTCCCCTTGATCAAATTGGAAATCGAATTGATATCATGTAGAAGCAGCGCTATATTATTGCTTCGATCTTTCTACAGTCAAGGACTTTGCATCAATGAGTTTGTAGTTTGATCAGTAAGTCACGAAAGCGGCAGTCCGGTTAAGATACCGGAATAGACGGGGATTCTAGGAATCAGATGTTTTTCGATGGTTCACTTGGGAAATGATGAAGAGGCTACAGAATGCTCTTGAGACTCGCGTCAGAAATTAATGAGTGGGTTACCACGCAGGGAAATGGTTATTCTGCTCAAATAGTTTGAGACCATCACTAAAACGTACCAAATCCATCCTCTTACATGACCTACTTATGCTCGCAGCACATATCCTGCGGTATCACCACCAGGACCCGACCGTCAAACAACACCATTTCGGCAGCTCGATTGTCCAGCCCGGTGTCCTCATAAAACCCAACATTGCCACAACAGCATTTCCTCCTGCCATAATCCTTCAAGTTCATTTTGGTGCCTCTACGTAGGAGTTGCGGGCACGTCCTTCGCCGTCTCCGGCTTCCCCGTCATATAGAAGAAAATGACGCCGAGTCCCACGGCCCCAGCACCGTACATAAGGTATCGATTCTGCCTAGTCATCTGAGTTAGGACAAAGCTGCTCGGAGTAATCGCCTGCTCGGGGACTTACTGCGCTGGATCCGTGCCAGGCGGCTTCGAACCTGGAGTCGCGCCCTGTCGGGCGGCACGGGAAACGTGAAACCCACGCTGAGCAACCGGTAGGCGTGCCGCAACTGTCGGCTGGAGGGCTCTCGTGGCCCGAAGAACTTTGGTGCTGGCAAACGACATCTTCAATGTAGTGGTTTAGTCGGCGTTGTAGATGCGAACGTGGGCAGAATGGATGTTGGGGATCCAGTTAGGATAAAAGGCGCGGCTCGGCTCCAGGAGACGAATCTTATATCATTCAATTAACCACATCCCCGCATCTGCCGAATGGCCCGTTATTGGGGGATTGCATTCGTGGCGTCATTGATGCGTAAGTGTAGCTCTGATATCATCAACGGTTCGCCACGGGTCCTGGTGGTGTGATGCGACGGCCTGTAACCGGAATCGTATGCGGAGAACCCCAGAAGTATCATCCAATTCGTGTTATGACATGTATGGGACCTCGGGTGAGTGGGCGGTTGATTATATATATGTAACGTCATCCTTGCGCAAATGCCGGGCCACCGGCAGCGGGAACCAGGAACGATGGGTTGAATTGAAGTAAGGGCCGTTTGTCTACTAAATTTCACATATAAGCAGCAAGTGTAATGAGTTTTTCTAATATAATTCACTGGGCAACTATGCAGTCCGGTAGGTACCTTGTTCATCTCATTCACGCACTCATCCAAGTTGCATCGGCTGCACATTCGACGCCATGTACCTCTCCCTCAAAATCCAATTCTGCGATCAGATGAGACAATGTTCTGGACACTTGTCTGAACCGCCTGAAAGCGCATGAAACCGCAGCTCTCGCTCTCAAAGTGGTTGATCAACGCAGCCAGCGTCGAAAACTCCCTCCTGCAAGACCGGCCCGGACAATGGTACAGATTCTGTTGGTGCCTCGGCGATGCCAGATGCTGGTTCAACGCCCTAAGGGAGTTGAAGAGTTGGTGGCAGAGGTAGCACTCATACGCTTCACAGTGAGGGTTCCACGCCCGAGAAGTAGCCTCGTAGGTATTGCTTCCATGCCACTCGATCATCTTCTTAGAGATGACGCCGTCAGGGTCGCGTTGCCGAATCGCGCGGTAGAGCATGTCTCTGTCAAGAGGCGCGTTGGGGCAGGAACCTCGCTCGAGGTGATGGACGAGCCCAGTGGCCGTCCCACGCGACTCGCCGCAGAACGGGCATTTGACATCGGTCTGTCGATGGCGCGCCGAGTTCATGTGCTGTGAGGGTCGTGGTCAGCATCAAGTCGATAGAGTCTCGAAACTGACTAACCTGTTGAATGTTGTGACGGCTCTGAAAGTCGCGCTGGCACTCGACACAGTAAAGATGATCTTCGATCATATGGGTCTTGAGTTCCTTGTCTGTTGGATAGCGATTGTCGCACATCTGGCATTCAGGTGCATCGTCATCCCAATGATCGTCTTCGTCCATATAGTCGCGGCGATCGTCCTCGTCGTCAAAGTAATCAGAACAGGTATCGCACTCAAACTTCGGCTCGCGATGGCCAGTGGCGTCGCAATGCTGTTCCCGAGCCCTCCGTCCAGCGGGAAACTCGCGCCAGCATGTTCCGCAGGTGGCCGGCATGACTACGAGCTGATTCCGATCTTCACTGAAGCGGCTGGGGCTGCAAAATAATGGGCAGGACTCTCGATTTCGGTGAAGATTTCACGATAACGGTGAACAGAGCCTGACCAAGGTTATGCCGACCAAGAAAAGGAGGACCATGGGCAATCTTTGTGCGGGGTTGAAGACGAGGCTGAGACAGTTGTTTGCTTCTTATCTCGTTTGCGCACGCAACCTGCCGCCCCAACAATCCTTCGCATTGACTATCTAGTTAAGATGCATAGATGCATTGATTTCAACGCAAGCAATTTTCAACGGTGAGAGAACCTTTCAGGAAGCCATCTTGGGTCAAGCCAATTCTCAGTCGCTTGATCCGACTTCGTCAAGAACACTGTCGCGAATGACAGCATGAGGACGCAGTCTCACGAGACGATGTGGGTGTGAGCGGGAAGAACCACCACATGCGCTACCACACGCGCTACCACGGGAGGAAGGGGAACAAACACACGTGTTTTTCAGAATGCAGGGACTGGAATATCAAGGCTGGAACTTTTTTTTACGAAACAAGAAGCCGGGAACTCCTGGTTGAAATGGCCATCATCACACCCGTGCCTCAAGCGTGCGGGTCACGTGCTTGTTTGACATCACTCGAGAAGCAACAGCATGAATCGAAACTGTTCCTCGCATGCGTGCAGGGTTGTGAAATTAGTTAGTCCTAAATACTAAAAATACTAATGGAAATGTTTAGTCTTTAGTCCAAAATCAGTATCAGTATAGGCCTGTACTAACTAATTAGTATTCAGTATTTAGTACATACTGACTAATTTTATAATCCTGCTTTGTTTAGTAGAAAGCACACCTCAGTGTAAAGACACTACCTAGGTAAACACAGTCCCTAAGGAGTCAAGAAAAAAATATAAAACCACGATTGTGCAGGCCCCAGAGACTGGATTCAGAATTGGCTCTTAACCCTATCTTGATCAACCTAGAAAGAATAGATCAATAAAAACCTAATCTCTTAAGACATAGATTTGCTGCTCTAGCCGTGCACTTAAAGATAAGATAAAGACAAAAGAAGGACATGATAATAACTAGTGAAAATTCATTGAAGAGGAAAGACGATGCTGTGTCCTGATACTAGATTATTAGTTCCTTAAATGCCTAGAGCCAATCACACCCACTCTGGTGGTCATTTAAAACCCCGTGTGCATAAAATCGCCAACACACTCACTGCATGCGTGGAACATGTAAATTAATGGACACTTGTTGAGTTCCCCCTTCCTGCTCACCTACCAATGATAGCTTCTTCTAGAAACAATCTGTGGTCCACTGTATTTCTCCGTGTTATCTCTCGTCTCCACAAACGCTCTCCGGTCGCGATCCACCTCCACTGCACAGCAGAACAAGCATGCGACAATTACTGGGAAAAAAGGGCCGTTTACAGATTCCCCAGGTCCCAAATGTGATCAATGCTTTTCTGGGCAGGCATAAACCTCCGAGTAATGGCCGCATCTCGATTCCCCCATTGAAGCTCAGCGACACGACACTCAAAGTTGACTCCGATCGGTTACGATTATTTGACTGAGGCACTGCAGGGAGGCATCTTTTGTGTGCTAATGCAATTGGATGCATCTCTCCTTAAGTTTACGGGAAAGGAAGGTTAAAATTAAATGTATGCAACTGTGAGGTATGCGTCGAACGTAAGGCGTAGCTAATCTTCTTCTGTGCATCAAAGGAAGACTGGTTCAAGCGGGTGCCGAAGAATCTCTCCTCCGCATTCCTCCTCCACACCTTCCTCCACATCCCTCCTCCGCATCTCTCCTCCGCATCACTTTCCGGACCGAAGTCCATAATCCCCGCAGCTCGCTTGTATTTCGAGATCAGGAGTGCCATTTTTGATAGCATTCATCATCAGACAAACTTCTGTGGACGAGATGGAACATTACGCAAATTCGTGCAGAGTCACCCCTGGCCACACAATGAGGAGCCAAGCTTAACCGCCAATTCCCCGATCTCCACCCACGCCAGGTGTTCAGGCGTTGTTCACCTGCTTCACCACTCTCGTCGGATTCAGGCCACAGAGTTGTTACATACGAGCGGCGCTGTACTTCATACAATACCCCATTCGATCTACAGTTTCATGCAGAATAACACCGAGAGAGGATTGCGATGCCGTCACACTCGCGACTGTGCGTCCTCCAATGACGAATGCCGCCGAGCTGTTCATTTAAGCTCAGCCATGACATCACCGCCAGGCGCAACGTCCACCTCCACCAAGTTTGCAAGGAGTCCAGCCACTACCAAGCCAGCCAAAACATCACTCCGACAAGGGCCAAGCCGCTTAGCAGCGTGCCCAGGGAGCTGCGGCTTGTCTTCTGGGGGGCTCTAGCCTACGATCCTTCCCTATCTTATACTAGATTCGAATTCTTTGTTCCAGTGGTGCTAGATGCGCTGAGACCGACCGGTTCCTCTCTTCTCCACAGAGCGCCACTGACATCGGCCCTTTCCCATCTTCTCCGGTCTCGAGTCTCCGGTTCTCCAGTCCTCCTGTCTCCACAGAGCCAGCTTCTGCAGGGAGTTCCAAGTCCCGCCTGCTGCCAGCCAAATCCAACTTCCAGAGGTCTCCGCCAAAACGGCCGACTCACCTATGATGGAACTCCATGACGACTGCCAAGCGCAGCAGAGCGTCCCCGTGACGACTGCCGTCATGTTGGTCGCGGCCGAGCACACTCAATGCCGTCGTGATCGGTCATTCAAGGTTCCATATTTACGTTCCTGAGGTCTTGGAATAAAGGCCCGCACTCCCTCCCGTCTGGAATCGATTCCCCAGCCTGTTTCACCTTCTCAGCCCAAGACATCTTTAGACACAATGCTTGGCAAAAAGTGAGTTCTCTCCCTTCTGATCTGGCCTGCGCCTGTGCGGTCTTCAACGAATATCAGCAGAACTGACCATGGCGCTCTCAGATCCATTAAAGTCAACGGCGCCGACTGCGGTGTCGAGGCGCTCCTGTTGGGCATCACCACCTCCATCGGAGGCTTCCTCTTCGGCTATGATACTGGCCAAATCTCGGGGCTAGTTTTGTTCGAAGACTTCATAGACCGCTTCGCACAGACACAACCCGATGGCACCAAGAAGTGGCAGCCCATTATCCAGTCCCTCCTCGTCTCTCTCATCAGCATTGGCTGTTTGATCGGTGCCTTATCTGGTGCATAGTACGTTTTTCCGCACCTCTCATTTGCGACAGATCACTTACAATTCCTAGCACCGCGGACTGGTGGGGTCGACGCAAGAGCTTGACCTTTGGAGTCATCATCTTCATCATTGGTAACATCATTCAGATTACGGCGATGAACTCCTGGGTTCATATGATGATGGGTCGCTTCGTCGCTGGTCTCGGAGTCGGTAACCTCTCCGTTGGTGTCCCAATGTTTCAATCCGAATGTGCGCCACGAGAGATTCGTGGTGCTGTCGTAGCTTCCTACCAGCTCATGATTACTTTCGGCATCCTTGTATCCAACATTATCAACTACGGGGTAGAAAACATCGGGGACACCGATGCATCGTGGCGCATCGTCATCGGTCTGGGCATCGCCTTTTCGCTCCCTCTCGGTATTGGCATTCTCTGTGTTCCCGAGTCCCCTCGATGGCTCGCTGGCAGAGGCAATTGGGATGGTGCTCGACTTTCCTTGGCTCGGCTCCGCGGGTTAAAGCACGATCCTAATAACTCGCTCGTCGAGGATGATCTTAACGAGATGAAGGAGAATCTGCAGAAGGAGCGCCAAGTCGGTCAAGGCAGCTGGATCGAGTGCTTCAACCCCAAAACAGAAATCCCCAAGCTGGTTTACCGCACGTTCCTGGGAATAGGTATCCATTTCTTGCAGCAGTGGACAGGTAAAGTCAAATCCGCCTCATCTTAAATCATGCATTATACTAACCTGTTCCCCTAGGCGTCAATTACTTCTTGTTTGTCTATCCTTCAAGTAGCTACAAGCTTCTGGATTTTGCTAACACGACTACAGTTACTACGGAGCCACTATTTTCGAGTCCGCCGGTATCGATGATCCGATAATGACGCAGCTGATTCTCGGCGCTGTGAATGTCTTCATGACGTTCTTCGGCTTGTATGTGGTTGAGAAATATGGTCGTCGGTGGCCTCTTTTCCTCGGTGCGCTATGGCAGTCTGCATGGCTGCTGGTGTTCGCATCGGTTGGTACCGCGATGAACCCCGAAGGCAACCGCACTGTGGGTATTGTCATGATTGTCTCAGCGTGTATGTTCATTGCCTCTTTTGCCGCCACCTGGGGTCCCATCGCCTGGGTTGTCATTGGAGAGACCTTCCCTCTCCGTACTCGCGCGAAGCAGGCGTCTCTTGCTACTGCCAGTAACTGGCTCGGAAACTGTAAGCGATCCACACTACATATAGGAACTTTATTCTAACATACACCAGTCATGATTGGTTTCCTCACTCCCCTCGCCGACGATGGAATCTCTTACGCATATGGATTCGTCTTCTTCGGCACCAACCTAGCCGCAGCCATCTTGGTGTGGTTCTTCCTTTACGAGTCCCGCACTCTCAGTCTCGAGAATGTCGACCTCATGTATGGCCAAAGTCAGCTCAAGCCTTGGACCAGCTCCAAGTGGACTCCCCCGGGTTACATCACACGAAAGCAGAGAGATGATGCGTACTTCAGACGGGCGAGTGTTGCGGCCACGGAGACTGGGGTTGAGAAGCATAGGAGCAGCGAGCTTTCAGGTATCGACTCCCGAAGCGAGGCTGTCTAGACTTGGAGATGCGAAAAGCGCACATGCGTATGATTACGATTATTCCATTATTCACTGTAGTATATCAATACTCATTATTCGTTAAATACTTGCAATCATTGATATGCATTTGAAGCAGTCCACCCTTCGATCGTACCGACTTTCAAGCACTTAGACTCGGAGTTTCACATCTAGGTTGAAATTTTCATCAGATCTACATATGCCTCTATTCTTTCAGAATCACATACCGCCGCTGTCTGATAAAAGAGATGTCCTTTCCAAGTTCGGTGGTGTTGAACAGAAATATGATACTGGGGTATGCCTAGGGTAGCAAAAGTCGGATCCGCCGCGCCCGCTGTTGCCTAGTCCGGACACTAATAAAAGTGCAAAACACCAAAACAACTCGGATCGCGTGGTGCTGACGACAGAGTCCAGTACCCTGGAAGTTTTTTTCTTGTACGATTTTCAGCAACGCGATGTCATTTTTCTAGTCATCAAATATCACGCCATGAAACGGTGCACGCACCGTCGTGTCACCACTGAGTGCAGCCCGGCCGCCGAAGACGCCGGCTTCACGAGACCACCTCTCGACAAACGCTTGGCAGCTACGACAGGTTCTGGACGTCGGACAGCTGAAAGGCTTGCTACTCACCAAGACGTGGTGAGCAATGGCCAGAGCTTTCCGGGACCATTGGTTCTGCCGGATGACGATTTGGCGCTGGATCCTAAGTATCCTCCCCAGAGTGTGAGGTCGTGGCTCTCATACAACAAAAGAATGCCAATCTCATCGGAGAGAAACACAATCTACGTCGTCTCGCCTCCTGAAATCACAGGCGGCGTTAGCGCAATGATGAAGGGCTGGGAGAAACCACGCGTCCCAAAGGAATTTGTCATGTCGGGCCTCCCTGAGGCGATTCCCCAACCTACGACCGAGGATGTGTGTGACTACCTGCGTGGATTTTATCACAAAATGGAGATAAAGAGACACGATGGCAAATTTCGGTGGCAGGTTTGGGACTCGGATCCTTCAAAGGGCCCTAGATACATTGGACTTGCGACTCCGAAGCCTACCGAGGAGCTCATTGGCGTCAGATATCGACCGTCTCCAGACGGCATTGCGAGGATGCAAGTTAACCTCAACGATGTGCTGGACGCCTTGATTGATCGCGTTCCTCCTGATGCATACGCCATCGTCATGCTGACAGACCAAGACCTATACGAGGACGATGATGACGATTTCTGCTGCGGGAGAGCGTACGGTGAAAGCCGCATAGCTGTCGTCTCCTCGTTTCGATACAACCCTTCACTAGATGTCTATGCCAACATTGAGCTGGAGCACATGTGGCCAGCCTCGCACTGCAAGAGCTACGTCGACGAACTGTGCGGCCATCAACCCGACCGAGCCAAGCCCTCGCCGCAATCTCCAGATTCACCCATCCCGGCGGCGATCAAGGCATGCAACGGCGTGCCCAAGCCAAAGACGAGGGACGAGCTGGCGGGGCTGTGGTTCTCCCGCGTCGCCCGCACCACGGCGCACGAGCTGGGCCACTGTCTGGGCATGGACCACTGCGTGTACTACGCGTGCACTATGCAAGGGACCGCGGGGATGGCGGAGGATGTGCGCCAGCCGCCGTACCTGTGTCCCGTGTGCTTGAGCAAGCTTTCGCGTGGGATGTCTTCGCTTGTAGGACAGGGAGTGGTTGTGGATTTGCAGCGGGAGTACATCGAGCAGCGGTATCACGCCTTGAGGGGGTTTTGCGAGAATTGGAGCCATGTGGGTATGTTTGCGGGTTATCAGGCGTGGATTGAGCGGAGGTTGGAGGAGAATAAGGAGGGGAGGTAGTGTGTGACATGGGTGTGTGGACTGTCTATCCTATCTGGTGTTTGCTCTCTGTCTTCCTCGGATGTACTCCAGGACGGTAGGCTCGAGATAACAGACACTTCGACTTATAAGTTGCTTGTGATTTAGAGATACCATCGCGGTCTTGATAATTCCCGGACCCATATCTAGAGTCCGAGCCGCACCCGTCAATCGCCTGCCACTTCGGGCCAAGAAGCGGGCCCGGCTTCGGCATGCGATTGTGTCTCGGAGCGCTCGATGGTGTGCTTATCGCGATCCCCGCCTCTTCACACATACTCAACTCCCGTCCTTTTCTTTGGCACAGAAAGACACGTTTTGTCTTTTTTACTTTCTGGCGTAAAACATCGCCGTGTAAAAAACATGACGCTAATAACGACGCTTTCTCTACTGGCGGGCGTCGCCGGGGCCTCCGCCTTTGTATCGGCTCCGATCGGCGCTACGCACCAGAAGCCGTTCGGGCTTGGTTCGGCCGCCGCCGACTTCACCTGCGACTTGCCTCCTGTTCTGGCGCCGACCGGCGACGGGCTGCCTTCGGGGGAGAGCTTGTTCTTTTCCGAGGAGGCGCTGCTCAAGCAGGTGAAGCGACACCAGGCGATTGTGCAGGTGCCGTCGATTTGCTACGATGACCTGGGCGACTTCGACAAAGATGAGCGCTGGGCTCCTTTCTACGATGTTCACGATACGTTGGCTAAGACGTACCCCGCCATGTATGTGCTGCCAACTCCCAAGAAGAGACTCACGAGCTAATTGGATTCAGCCACAAGCGCATGACCTTGGACAAGGTCAACACTTTTGGACTTGTTTACACGATCAATGGGTCGGATTCTGCCCTCAAGCCCATCGTCCTCGCGGCACACCAGGATGTAGTCCCTGTTGCGGACGTCTCTACGTGGACTCACCCGCCGTTTGACGCCTACTTCGATGGCGAATGGATCTGGGGTCGTGGATCTTCGGACGACAAGAACAGCTTGACGGCGCTCATGTCCGCTGTGGAAACGCTGCTTTCCAACCCCGACTGGACACCCAGCCGAACCATCATCCTGGCCTTCGGGTTCGACGAGGAGTGCTCTGGCTACCGCGGCGCGGGCAAGATTGGCGAGTTCCTCACCGAAAGGTACGGCGACGACGGCATCGCTCTGATCCTCGACGAGGGCGGCCTGCCCATGCAGCTCCTCGGCGACGACACGCTGTACGTGTTCCCGTCCGTCATGGAAAAGGGCCACGTCGACGTCTGGGCGGAACTGCACGTCGTCGGCGGCCACAGCTCCATCCCGGCCCCGCACACGGGCATCGGCATCGTCGCCGAGATGGTCACGGCGCTGGAGTCGCACCCTTACGCGCCCGCCGTGCTCAAGGGCAGCACCGTGTACAACCACCTCGTGTGCGTCGCGCGCTACTCGCCGGACGACGAGCCCGAGATCGCGGATCTTCTGCGCAAGGACGACTTGCAGAAGCTGACGGCCGTCTTCGTCGGCGAGGGCGGCGATGCGGCGCGGTACATGATCCAGACGTCGCAGGCCATCGACCTGATCCAGGGCGGGCAGAAGATCAATGCCATGCCCGAGGTGGTGACGCTCGGCGTCAACTACCGCGTCGCGCCGCAGGACAGCATCCCCAAGGTGCAGCACAACTTCCTCACGTACATCGAGTCCGTGGTGGAGAAGTACAACATCAGCGTGAAGGCCTACGAGGGGGACGTCGACTACGAGGCGTACGTCGCGGAGCTGGGTCTGGACAGGCTCGCTGGAGCAAGTGCCGACGCGACGAACTACGACGGGGTCCTGGTGCTGCAGGGCAGGGAAAAGTCCGAGAGCACGCCGGTGTCTCCGACCAGCGGGCCGATCTGGGACGTCTTCTCGGGGACGATCCAGCACGCGTTTGCCTTTGAGGGCGGAAAGGTGGTGCCGGTGGGCGAGATCATGAACGGCAACACGGACACGCGACACTACTTGAGTAAGTGCACTCTCAATCGTTTGAAAGAAGAATGAAAAAAGAACAAAAACAAAAAAAAAAAAAAAAAAAAATGTACTGACGCTCGCAGACCTCACGCCGAACGTGTACCGGTTCACGCCGTCGCGGCAGCGCGGGTCGGAGAACATCCACACGATTGACGAGCGGGTTCGGATGGATTCTCACATGGAGATGGTGCGGTTCTACTACGACCTGGTTCGCAACTTCGACGGCGCCGACGTGTAGGTGGCGTTGTTTCTGAGGGTGTGATGGCCCGGCAGTGACGAGATCAGTCCATCGTGCAGGGCCTGCGCTAGGCGAGCGGTGTGGTGCGTGTAGATCTCGCCGGGTGAATATATGATGGGTCATCGTTGGTTGAAGGTTGAGGGTTGGTTGGTTGGTTGGCTGGTTGGTTGGTTGGTTGGTTGGGTTCTGTCAGGACATCGCCGTGTCAGCGAGCACATAACATGGCCTGACCTTGGTCAACTGCCCACGGAATGCCTTGACGAAAAGCAAACATTGCATCTGTCTAGCTAGGCCCGTCGATAATCCGACTCATAAAGTCCATTACCATTAGTAGTTGAAGAAAAGAAAAACAGAATTTGCCAAGTTGATTGGAGACAAAACCCGCATCTGATCCGATGGAGCATCGCTTTCAGAACAATGCAACCCCCACGCTGTCTCCTCCACGACCCCCCTGGATCGACACTCGGGCTCTCTCCACACATTTCTCCTCTTTCCTCCCCCAAATGCCGACACCCCTTCCCTCTCCTTCTCGCGAATCAGCTTCTTTCAGCCCTGCATCGATCGTTTCCATTTCCTTGCCCTGCCCCCAATGGCCCGGCCCCTCCCCCAAACTTCCCAGAACCTGGGCCACGGGTCCCACGATTGAGAAAACTGCCCCCTTGCCCAACCGCGACCGCTTCTGCCGACAAGTTTTTGTGTCTCCTGATATCCCCGAGACGGGAAAGACGTCGTGGATCCGCGCTAGGATGTATGCTTTTTTCTTCTTTTGGTCGCGTGGGGGGTTCCGACGACGACGACGACGACGTGTTGATGAAGACAGGAAGAACTCGCCGTACACCGGAGCTGCTCCCACAGTTCAAACGCAGAAACCCACATCATGACATGTTCGCGGTGCAAAAGCTGGCTTAAACCCCTGCACCGCTTCTGTCCGGTTTTCCGCTCCAGCGTGGCCTTTTTTGGAGAATTACGAATTGCTCTGATCCGACTTGCTGGGCTTTCTCATTGCTGACCCGCTGACACGAAAAACAAAACAAACTCGACCCATCTGAGTTACAGTCGGAAGACCGATCTTCCTTCGATGCGGGGTCTCCGCGAAAAGGGCAATGCGACAGCGTCTCTACTTGGCCTGGTTGCAAAGGCCGATCGACACCATCACACCCTCCTTCTTCATGCACACACACACACACACATACATACACGATCCTTCTTACGTTAGTTTGTCTCAAAGGGACATCGCCGCTTGTTAAACCCGGCCGGAACAGGAAATGGCGGGCGTGACATCAGTCGCAACGTCGTACAGCAGCGCGGCTGTGCTGGTTTAGGTGCGTTGCGTTACTAATATCTCACTCGGATATGTTTCCACGATGGGATGGAGGCGAAGTGGGAACGATGGCTTGCAGCCGGCTTGCGGGGAAGGCGAGTTTTGATGGGGTAAAATCATCCCCGTAGGTTCAATATCATTGACAAATCTTCCGTTTTGGAAATGCAAAGTCTGTCGACTAATGTACAAAAACATGGCAGATGATGTCCCAATGCTCCAACTCCAGGCGCCGTTGTCTCCACAGCACCATCTCCATTATGTCTTGCCTCTTCCTCTGAGGAGATATCAAATCGTCATTACCACACCACTGACTGGGTGCAAGCCGTTTCTGCTTTTCCGGTCCCACTTTGTATCCTTGGTGTCTTGTCTCTGTATCCGTCTCTCACACCAGCTGCTCCGTTTTGGTTTTGGTCCAGCCAAGTAAGGAAAGAAAGAGAAGCTAGATTAGTTTAGATGGTCTTCTCCAGGTCCATGGCGTCCTGGAATCCTCGCACAATGACGTCGAGCTCCTTCTGCGCCGGCGCGGCACATGGTCTCCGGGGCTCGCCACCGTAGCCGATGAAGTGCCCCAAGGCGGCCTTGACGCCGACAAAACCCGTCTGGATGGCCGTCCAGTCGGCCTTGGCCACCAGCGCCTGCAACTCGCGGGCCTCGCGCCACCGCCCCTCGTCAGCCAGCTCCGTGATGCGCACGCAGGCCTTGGGGCACAGGTTGGCCAGGCCCGAGATGGTCCCGTTGGCGCCCACGGCGTGGCCCTGCAGGATGAAGTCGGCGCTACCGCCGGCCACGAAGAAGCCTGCCGGGCAGTCGGCCACCACGCGCGCTAGCTTGCCCGTGTTGCCGCACGTGAGCTTCACGCCCACTACGTTGGGGTGCTGGGCGATGGCCAGGATCGTGTCGGAGCTGAGGTCGCGGCCCGCCGCCGCCCCGGGGAAGTTGTACACCAGCAGCGGGATCGGGCTCTTGTCTGCCACGTCGTAGAAGTGCTGCACCACTAGCGCATCGGGGAGAAGGCCGCCGTAGTAGCTCGGGGGCAGCACCAGGGCGTGCGTGGCGCCAGCCCGGCCGGCGTCCTCGCACAGCTGCGTCGTCTCCTTGGTGCTCTGCGCGCCGCACCCGGCGATGAGCGGGATCTTGGAGCCCTCGGCCTCGTGGACGATGGTGTCCCGCGCGGTGCGGATGATGGCCGTGCGCTCGTCGCGGGAGAGGTGGGCGCACTCGCCGTTGGAGCCGTGGACGACGATGCCGGCCACGGATGCCTGGAGGAGGTTGATGATGTGCTTCTCGAGGGCTGGGGCGTCAACCTCGTCGTCCTGGTTGAAGAAGGCAAGAGTAGGCACGTAGACGCCGTTGGCAAGTCGTATTTGCTCGGCCTTGGGAGCACCCATCAGGGGGGAGGAGAGGAGTGTGGCTGGCATATTGCGGAAGTAGGTGATGGGGGATGATGTGTGTAAGTCGGAGGAAGAGGGCAGTCTTATATAGCCTCAAGAGGACAAGATGTGCAAATCCAAGACACGAAAGATGAAAGATAAACTTGATAGGTTGCAGGGAAAGCCTCAAGCAAGTGGCCGGCGTCAGCAGGTCTTTTATGGCCCAGCCAGCACCACGCCTCTAACGCCGCCGAGGGGTGCTGCCTTGTCATGAGGCTTGGGCGGACAAGCTTTGGTCTGAACAGGACTGGAGTCAAGGCGAAGGCGGCGGTGTCCCCCGTCGGCAGATGGACGCTTACACGAGAGGAGCGTGGGGGTCCAGCTGGGGTTGGGCTGGGGTCGGTCAGGAGCTTTTGAATTCCTGGGTATTGTATGTGCGAAGTAGCGGGTCCTCCGGCCGAGAGAGGCCGGACCGGGAGTAGTTGTGGAGAGAGAAGAGAAGGCAAGCGAAGAGGAGTCAGTCAGGCAGTCGAGCAACGAACGAACGAGGCAACGATGGACCGATGTGAAACGAGCAAGACAAGACAGGAAACAAGAAACAAGAAACAGGACACAGCCACGACATGCTGCAGCCTCTCAGCGTACAAGTGCAATGTCAATCCTGTGCACACGGACACAGAACTTGACAGACTTGAGGATCGGAGGCTGTACTTCTGCGCAGGTACCGTCCCCGATCTTGGTCGTCTGATCTACGCCATGGGACACGGAGGGGGGATCGCCGCGGACTGAGATTGGCCAACACGGTCCGGAGCAACCACGACGGATTCATGCTTCGCCTTGAAGCTATGGACGCTTCTGGGAACACCACAGCCGCGGTCGGGGCGCCGCGTCGTGTGCCTGCGCCGCACGTAACCAAAGGTGCACGTCGCTAGCGAGTGTGTAAAGGGATGCGACGAGGAGGCAACGGACCCCCACGTTCTCCTCACGGGCTTGAATCGCTAGGGTTCCACGTCGTCCAATGGCCGTCGCGAATTGACAAGTCTGCTGCTCCTTGCTCCTTGGTTGTCCCTTGGCGAGCTGTGTAACCTGACTACGGAATTAGACACACCTCCAGAAGAATAATTGACACCTCCTAACCGTAATAGGAAGAGTGTGGTCCCACCCAAATTATATGAGAATACCCTCCTCTAGATTCAGACCCCTAGAACCTCATTACCTAGCAACAGACCCCAGGGGTTGTTACTTAGGCAATAGATTTAACCGAGGATCTGCTAGGTAATTCGGTTAGCTAACGTAATAGCAAAAAACATACATTTAGCCGCCTTAAAAAACGTACATAAAGGCAGGTCAAAGAGCTATATTTCCGGAAAGTTATTACATTATAAGTATAACCGAGGTTCTGCTGGGTAATTCAATTGAGCTGAGCTTTTACTAGGTATTAGCAATATTGAAAAAAACAGCAGAAATCATATAATTAATCTGCCTAGTGATATAACCCGTTAGGCAGCCACAGCGGCTATGACTAAGGCTGCGATGAGCTAGGCAGATAGCTGCTTAGAATAACAGGGTTCGCAAGGGATGAGAAGGGAACCGGGCCACCAAAATTGTATACATTGATACTCTGCAATCCTCCTCCATACTGAGCAGCGCCTGACCACTAGTCTCCCGGCACCTGGGCTGATGGCGGCGCGATTGAGGGCAGCAACGGCGGCGCTGGGGCTACTGCAGTAGCTGCCGTTGCTGCTAAGGCTGCCGTCAAAGCTGCTGCCGAGGCTGTGGCAGCAGCCTCGTGTGAGGCTGTCACAGCTGCCTTGAGCTCCCTTAATTCCATCGCAAGGGCAACTATCGGCTAACTCTGATGAGCTCGCTTCTGGCTCCCTATGCCTGTTTTTGCCTGTGTTTTTCCACCCTTCTTCTTCGAGGCCGTTGGGGCCTATTTCGGGTTAGCCGCTTCCCAAGCGCTGAGGATTTAGCAGGAAGAAGCGCGGAATCGAGGGTCAGAAGGTAGTGGTATTGTATGTGTAAAGGAGGGAGAATTCTCACGTCCGCGGGCGTAGGCGAGATGTTATTATTATTGATGACTCTGACCTATATGAAAAAGTGGGGTTTATATAGGCATTAATTCATAGAAAAGTCTAAAAAGGTAGGGCTCTTTGATTTGATTTATTCGTTTATACTATAAAAGTGGACCTTATTATTATTATTACGTATAATACGATGGAAAAGTAGGTCTTTATTGATAGAAATTAGTGCTCTAGCTGAAGCTATTATTAGAGGCGTTGACGGTAGACTGAGGAATAGGTGTGCACCTAATTTGGGTGGGACCGCACTCTTCCTATTACGGTTAGGAGGTGTTAATTATTCTTCTGGAGGTGTGTCTAATTCCGTAGTCGTGTAACCTCGAGCCTCCAACACACCATCCGGAATTACTTAGCGCCCCGGGCATCTGGGTCAGCCAGTCGTCCTTTTGAACGCCTCCGGTTGGTCAATGCCAAGGAGCAGGGGAATTGGCCTCCCAGTGCCAGGTTACCAGGCTTCCACTTCTCCCCTCCCCCACGCTCCTTGGCCTTGGTCTGGGAAAAGAGGGAAAAGCCTGTCCCCGTTCTTGCGGGCTCGGGGATAAACCATGACGATGACGATGGAGCGATGCTTTGCCACTTCGGCATGACGTTTTGGTGGTGAGGGGTTGGGGAAGTGAGAGGACCAGAGCGGAGGAGGAACGACGTCGGCGTCCTGTGCTCCCAGATCTTCAGGAGGAGTCCCAATGGGAATAAATGACTGATCAATCCTACCTCGTTCGGGCGAACTATTTGCAGCCGTCAAATGCACTGACTTTCCGCTAAGCCAGCCGTGCAGGCCATGGTCGTGTTTGCTTGGGTGAGAAACTTGAACTTGGCTCAGAAGGCGCCGGCGCCGTGGGGGAGTCGTCGCGGATAGTGCAGCTCCGTGTCCTCACGTGCCTCGGGAGCGTGGGGGGAGGCTCTCTCTTTGGCTTGTCCGTGCCAGTCTGCTGATGGGATGCTTCTGGTTTGGAGACTTGTCCTTGCATGTCCTTTGCATGTCCTTTGCATGCCCCGGTCTTGTGCCTCCGGCGGTCAGACGAGGTTGAAACAACAGCTCATGTTGGATGCAGTACGTTGGAAGCATGTTCTTTTGCGCGTCCGTAAGCTGATGCGCTCTTGTTGTGGCGCCATTGTCGTTCCGTGGGCTAGAGATGACCTCATCTCAACCCTACACTGTCTCGATCTGCTTGAATGGAGATGTTGGCTTGAACATCTAGATCTGCCTGCACGGCTACCCCGTAGACTAGTCATACACAGCCCCTGTGCCTCCAGGAAGCCCTCAGCCCGCCTTCGAGCCCTCTTATCAACACATGCCATTGAAATCTTATCCGACATGACGGTATCTTGACCCCCCCTTCATCGCCTTGACCTTGACGCCTCCTTGCTCGCCCAGCGCACGGTTCCCCTTGATTCAGCTGGGGTGCATAGATCATCCACTAGGCTCGTCCGCGGAGTCGGGTCTTCCAAGCCAGAAACCCGGCGTACCCCACGAAACCCGTCAGCGCCAGCTTTCCGACGGCGCCCAGCAGGTTGCTGTTGGCTCTAGCCGTGCTCCTGCGGACCATATTGTTCGCATGGCCCTGGAACATGGCGCGGTCGTTCAGGCGCGGGAACGGTGCCTCGACCATCTTCCCCGTCGCCTCGTCCTTGACCATGGGCACGGGCACGTCGAGAAAGTCGCACAGGGGCTTCCACCCTTCCGTAATGGTGAAGTCGAGGCACCGGTCAGCAGGAATTCGCTCGTGGAATTCCTCGTACTGGGCTTTATACCAGGCCAGCGCCTTCTCCTTCTCCTCGCCATGGTCGTAGCGTAGCACGTTGGCCCGCAGCGACTTGCTGTAGGAGAACATATAACGAACATGAGTGTCACAGATTAGGCAGTAAAGCATGTTAAGCTTGCGCCACACCGTCTTAGGTTGGGTAAGCCGGTAGATGCTGCACAGGACGCTCTCGTACCACTTCTCCGGGTCGCGGTTGAGGATGACGACCTTGGCCTCCGGGTAGGCCTCGGCGAGCTCGGGGCCGAGAAATGCGGCGGGAGCGTCGCACACGGCCTGGCAATCGCCGAGAAGACGGTCCCAGTCGGCGCGGGTGTAGGTGCCCTTGCCGGCGTACTTGGCCTCGAAGGCGCGGACCCATTCCGGAGCGTGGGTCGGGTTCTCGATCATAGTGTGCATGTGATAGCAGTCATGGAAGCCCAGCGCCCAGAGAGCACTGCGCATGCCTGCGGAGCCGCGACGGGTGCGGCGTCAGTCTTCGGAGAGTTCTATTGCAGGCAGATTGGGCTCAGAAGCAGAAAGGGGAAGAGATCGCCGACTCATCCATCTGGTATGGCGTGATGCAGGGAAGGCCCGGAGGATCAGGTACGAAAGAGGGCACCGAGCGAGCCTGCGAATGGGCATCCGCCCAGGCAACGAAGGGAGGGGAGGGGAGGAAACTTACTCAGAGTCCCTGTACGATGGACGCCACAGACGATGACGCGCATAGGCACGATGCGATCGGGCAGCACGAAGCCCTGGGAGACGGACGAGGAAGCCATAGCGATGGGTGGATGGGTCGTGGATGGGTCGTGGATGGAAGCTGACGACAACTCAGCGATGATGGATACGAGATGCGCGATACCAACAGTTGACGTAGCCGACAATGTTGAGATGGCTGGCGGCTACTATCTCCTAGGCGCCGCTGACTTGCTAGCTCTTGTTGAGGTGGGTGGTAGGTATTCGGTGTGGTGTTCAGCCGCGAAAGTTAGCGGGGTGATTCTAGCTGAAGGTACCACGGTTGTGTTTGTTTTGGAGTTACGGAGTACGCAGTATGGAGCTCGACGGGTGAGGCCCGACTTCCGAGGGTCCGACGTAGGAACTGTTTGGATCCATGGCGCATTGCGGCAGTACCATGGAAATCGGGCTTGGATCTACCATCCTTGCCCTGTCTGTTCCAAAACACGTCGCGAACCTTCCAGGGAACTGAGCGTGTTTTGGAACGTGCTGGAAAAAAAAGGCAGCAGGCTCGTTGGTATCGCGAACCAATGGAACCACTAAATATTAGCATTCTTGGGCCCGCCCCTAGAAGGTTTTAGTGGGCAATCGGAGGTGCCGGGCCGCCGTGGATGCGGCTCCCAAGCTTCCCCTTAGGTAGCTATCGCGCCTCCGAGGGGCAGCTGGACCCTGCAAGCGATCTATCTCATCCTTCATGCGGTTGACAAGCTTTCTATGAATAGCATATTCATTTGAAATGGCCAACTTATCAGACCAGGCGCAAGGGCAAAGGAAAAAACTCTGCAGTGGGCTGCGCCGTCAGTTCATCTCGTCTCCCGATTGCGCGTCCAGATGATGCATGAGTACGAGGCCGATTGCGGAATTGCCTGCCTGAGAGGTCGTCATCGTCGCCAAGGTTGGAATCTCCTCTTCCCTCTCTTCATGCTTCCTCTGGCACGCTGCAAAGCAAGCTGCGCGTCCGTCACGTCCCTGAAGGGAAATGGGGAGCGCTGATCCGGATCGCCGGCTTTGACAAGCAAGGAAGCAAGCTCGAGGTGTTATTCGTACTACTCCGTACGTAGCTACTACGAATTAGGTTCAGGGCATAGTAACTAAACTGACCGAACAAGTTGCTGATGTGGGCATCACCAAAGATCGTGGGCCTCACTAGGAAGTTGGATGCGGGCTTCTATCCTCAATGAGCCTTGATCTCAGCTGTAGACGCCAAAGAGGCTCATCCCCGGCGACTAACCGCACGTGGTCGTCCAGCAGGCCATGACGGGTGGCGAATTTGGTCCCCTGGCAATCGAACGAACGCCCACTAAAGAAAAAAAACCATCCATCCTAGCGGGATCGGCAAAGTCCTGTCCTTTCACTGACATCCAGTCTTTCTGTCCACACCTCACGTCAAGCAACCACGACACACCCACACCCACCCACTCACACCAGCAATCCGAGTCATCAAACCGTCAAGCCATTGCCATGCCATCCGAAACAATCCTAGCTCAGAGAAAGAACCAAGCGGAGAAAAAAAATCAGCCACCAAAAGCAATGTCTTGTGTCGTCTTGCGGCCCGTTATCGATACCGCGCGGGCGCAACTCCGTCACCATATTCGTGATGTTCACGATAGTACAGGAAAATATCACCACAATCAAGGCCAGTGACCCGCAACAACGCAGCAACCCTCCAGCTATTGCTCAACCTCATCATGCTAGGCCAGCACGCAACTTATTTCGATGTCACTAAAGCTTGATATCTAATATCCTGCCGGCATGCTGTCTCTCGGGCCTCTCTCGGCGACCCACCGGCCCTTATCGCCTCTTAGCCCAAGGACCACATCTCTGCGTGAGGCCCAGTTTTGTTCTCGCCCCAAAGCCAAGGGTAAAATGTCAATCTCGACTGGGTCCTCCCGTCGTCCCGCTCAGCCATCGCAATGATGAAACTTGCTTTTCCCCCTTTGAGTTCCCGTCGAGCCCAGCCCTGAGAGACTATCGTCTCCGGGCGCCCATCTCTTCAACCTACTCCAACCTCTTCAAAATTCCTTCAACTTTTCATCCCTTGGACAACTCACGCATAGTCTCCGGCAACTATCGGCCGTGAAGACATGTCGGCCGAGCAGAACGACAGTGGTCGGCCCAGCCAGGTCCCCACACCTCTCCGCAAGGAGAAGAAACGCGTGGGCTTTCACCCCAGCAATGACAGCCCGGAAGGAGAGAACACGGCAACTAGGAGGGGATACTTCGATCACGACGAAGGCATTTTCTCGCCTAGTGCTTCTCCTAAGCTGCTTCCCGGAAAGACCCCTCCCGGCGCCCCAGATGCCCTAGAACTGAGCATCGCCTTGACCAAGATCCTCACCGCGGAGCAGCAGGATGAGGAGCTTCGACGGAAGGAACAAAAGGCCCAGGAGAAGCTTTCACCTCCCACCCCAGACACTTTAGGGCCCAAACGTCCGAGGCCAGCACTGCGGAGGAACACTAGTTATGACGCCCCTGAGCAACGACAGGAGGCCGACTTTGCGGATTCAAAGGCCTCTGAGCGGCAACTCAGGTCCCTCACAGATGCACGCCAAAGGGCCAGCCGCTTAGCTGCCTCTGTGGGCACTTACTCGGCCCGAGAATCAAGACGCAACTCTGATGATCTTCAAGCGCTGCCATTCCAACCCCTAATCGATGACTCGGATGATGATATAGACATACCTCTCAAGACCACGGCCATGTATGATGCACCCCATGCCAGGCTGCGGCAACGGCTTCCTCGGAACAGCTCCGAAACCTGGGGTGATCACACCGTCGCGGAACAACTGGTCAGGTCTCACACGAAGAAGGGGAGGAAGGACTTATTCGTCCAAAAACCCCACGGGGGCGCTTCCGGAACTGCAACTCCAGTTCTCCAGCAAGACTATGCGCACGACTACGTTCCACGACCCGACAAGTACCGTGGCGGCATTCTCTCCTCGCTCCTGAAGCTGTACAATGACGACAAGTCGGGAGTCTCCAGCAGTGGCCAGAACACGCCTATTACGCCAGGAACTCCTCACTTGTCACCTCGATCCTCTCCTCCAACCTCACGACCAGGTTCATCGCACGGAACTCCACGAACACGATCACGTCCTACCAGTGGCTTATTCAACCATCACAAGTCGCGTCACTCGACCTCGTCGTTGGCTCTAACTGAGCTTATGAAGTCATCCTCCATGTTTGCCGCCCCAGGTTCTACTGAGATATCTGACCTCTGGGCGAAGCTCAAGAAGGAGCAGCCGCCTCTCCCGAAGAAGCGTGACCAGATCCGAATCACCGTCCACATCGCCGGCATCATTTCGCGTCACAAGTATCTTTTGAAGCTATGTCGGGCACTAATGTTGTATGGTGCCCCGACCCATCGTCTCGAAGAGTACATGACCATGTCCTCCCGCGTCCTCGAGATCGAAGGCCAGTTCTTGTACATACCTGGTTGCATGATCATCAGCTTCGACGACAGTACAACACACACCACCGAGGTGAAACTTGTCCGTGTGCTTCAAGGCATCGACCTAGGCCGTCTGCGTGACGTTCACAACATCTACAAGGATGTTGTACACGACAAGATTGGCGTGGACGAGGCTACCAAGCGCCTTGACGACGTTATGAAGGCAGGGGACAAGTTCAGCACGTGGTTTCGCGTGTTCTTGTACGGTGTTGCTTCTGCTTGCGTGGCTCCCTTTGCCTTTCAGGGGCGGTTCATCGACTTGCCCGTCGCTTTCCTGCTCGGGTGCATCGTGGGAATTCTCCAGCTGGTCTTTGCTCCTAGTAACGAGCTCTACGCCAATGTCTTCGAGGTTTCTGCGGCAGTCATCACCTCCTTTATTGCTCGAGGCTTTGGCTCCATCCACAACGGCGAGCTTTTCTGCTTCAGCGCCCTTGCTCAGAGCAGTATCGCCCTTATTCTCCCTGGATACATGGTCCTTTGTAGCTCTCTCGAGTTGCAGAGTAACAACATCGTCGCTGGCAGTGTGCGCATGGTGCATGCCATGATTTACACGCTGTTTCTCGGATATGGTATCACGATTGGAGTCACTCTTTACGGCATGATGGACACAAACGCTACAAGCAGTACAACGTGCTCCAACCCACTGAAACGGGGCTGGTACTTTTTGTTCGTTCCCGCATTCACGCTATGCTTGTGCCTCATCAACCAGGCCAAGTGGAAACAGACGCCTGTGATGATCGTCATGGCACTAGCGGGTTTCTGCGTGAACAGCTACTGCAGCCAATACCTCCAAGGGAACAGCCAGATATCCAACATGCTGGGAGCTCTGGCGGTGGGAATCATGGCGAATCTGTACTCGCGACTGGGACGACACGTGGAGAATGCGTGGTTGGACGCAGTGGACTGGTGGAAGCTCAACGTTCGGCCGAGGCTGACCAGGAGGAAGAAGCCCGTTGATTCGTGGTCGCTTCCCTCACTTGGTGACGAAGAATCTCGTCCTTCGTCTCCCGAGCAAACCAAGAAGCAACCGCGCAAGGTTGGCTACAGCCTTGCCGCTGCCGCCATGCTGCCTGCTATATTTGTTCAAGTGCCCTCGGGTCTCGCTGCTGGCGGGTCTCTCTTAGCGGGTATCGCGTCGGCAAACGAAGTCACTGGGAACTCGACTACGACGTCATCTGACACCAGCTCTCTGGGCAACCTGGATGGAACAGCCTTCAATGTTATGTTCAAGGTCATCCAGGTTGCCATTGGAATCAGCGTGGGCCTGTTCTTGAGCGCCTTGATTGTCTACCCGCTCGGTAAACGGAGGAGCGGCTTGTTCAGCTTCTAAAGCAATCACCAAAGCGCATAAACTTTATTAAGCTTTGTGAAGACCAAGCAAGACAATATACACACACTAACTATCTATACAAAGAGACCTCGTCGTTGATGAATCATATCCATCGTCAACGACCACCATACTGTACATTTAATAAAAAAACGGAGCATGGCGAGGGAAGGGTATTTCTGTTTGTTTTCTTTTGTGTTTTTAAGAGACTGGAAGCGACTGGCGCACACTATGGCTGAGATCAGCGAGCGATGGGATTTTGTCTGGAAGCACAATGATTTTGGAATGGAATTTTTCTATGTAGATATTCACGAGATGGACAAAACCGTGATTTTGGAAGCAGGCGTTTTGAATTCAGCGCCGATAATACACAATGAATTTATTCTGCTGTACTTGCTGTGTTCCCTGTTCTGTGTTGATAGGACGCATCACATGTTTGATTGAGACTGGGTGACGTCACCGAACCAACCTCAGTGAGACTGCCTCAAAGCCATTGCCATTCTTCCTCTAACCACGTAATTTGGCCACTGCTGAACAATTAACACCTAGCTGAGAGGATACTCGGACTAGCAGCTTCACGGCTTCTTTCAAGCTTTCCTAGTCATTCATCTCTCGCCCACGATGAAGATCCGCTCCTCACGCATCTCCGTCTCCATCGTCCGGGCCATACTGCGACGATGCAGCACAGCTAGCAAACGAGGCCTCCTCAGGACAATCCTCTCGTTCTTTGCGTTCTTCAAGCTTCTCCTTGCCCGGTACCGCCCCCTCGACTTTCTCGCTCTGCGACAAGATGTCTGGGAGATGAACGGGGACGAGTACATCGACTCGTTCAGAACGTCGCCCTCGGAAGAAACACCACTGCTACACTCGTCATCGAGGAGACAAGGAAAGAAAAAGGAAACCGTTGCACAGCTTGTCCCCGCGGGCGATCTTGGATACAGCGGCTCGACCTTCTTTACCACCCCGAACGCGAAATTCCTCATCAAATCGCTCCCGCGGCGCTTCGAGCACGACTTCTTCGCCCGGGAGCTGCTGGACCCGTACATTGCGCACATGCGCCATCAGCCACACAGCCTCCTCGTGCGCATCACCGACCTGGTGTATGCTCCACACGCTTCACTAGGCGGCCTGCTGGGCACGGCGCCGACGCACCACATCGTCATGGAGAACTTGCTCTTCGGCAAGGACCTCGAGACGACGGAGCTGGAGAAGAAGCGGTGGGAGACGTACGATCTCAAGCCCAGCGACTACTTCTTCCCGGAGCGAGACATCGCGGGCGGGAGGCTGGCGCCGGACAGTGTCTTGGACCGCCTGATCGACGAGTTCCCCGGCAAAGTGCGCGTGTCCCACGAACACAAGAAGCAGCTCATGGCACTACTCGAAGCCGACTCGCGGCTCCTCGCGGACAACAACGCCGTCGACTACTCGCTCTTCCTCGTGCGCCACCCAGGGCCCAACTCCATCCCCGCGCGCCCGACGCCCGCGCCCGTCGTTAAATCCAACGCCGGCGTCTGGCGCAGCGGCGTCGACGACACGGACGGCCGGTGGACGTACCGCGCCGTGATACTGGACTTCTTCTGGGCCAAGCACACGCTGCGCGCTCGGTCGATGACGGGCGTTGTGAAGCTGTTCAACAAGATGGCCCACAAGGGCCCGATGACCATTACGGCCGAGCCTAAGGAGTATCGGCAGCGGTTCTTGGGCATGGTGGAGGAGATGGTTGTTGGGAGTTGAGGCTGAGTGTGGCAGTTCTTGTAGTGTGGTTCGTTGCTTGTATGGATATCCCGGTTCTTCTGAGAGGCGAGTATATGAACACACGTGTACAGTGCCTTTGCTTTGGTGTGCGATGCTCAATAAGAGGCTCTAATTGAACAAACTTGGCCTAATGACCCTGGTCTTACCCTGAAGTTCCGACTGCGAAGCTAGATCATCATCGTGACCCTTGCAAGCTATTCCTTGACAAGCATTGATATGGCTTTCAAGTCTAATCGTATTTAAAAGCTCGGACAGTTATTCTGCATATTCACGGTTTAAGACGTCGAGTTCTGAGCACACCTCGCCGGTTTGACATAATGTCTGACCACGACGGCGCAGTGAAATGAAGGGCAGATATATATATCCCTATTCAAAACTTCTCATAATTATGCTAACAGGTATCTTTTGGGTATCATCATTCGTTAAATTTATCCCCCCAAGCTGACTTCCCTCAGTCAATAACCTTGAGCATATCGTACGCCTTGTGACCAATGGCCTTCTTGACAATTGCCATTGGGTCCATCTTGGACTTTTTCTTCTTAGGCTGTTCCTCTTCAATATCCTCCCCGTCTTTGGTAATGACAACCTCGTCTTCGCTGTCATCCTCCTCCTCAGGCTCCTCGAAAGAGCCGTTGTCCATGAAGACCTTCAGCATACCCTGCGAGTAGCCGCTGACCATGCATGTTCCATCCTCGGTGGAAGTGACGGGCTTGGGCGCAGTCGGGTCTCCATCGCCCCCAATCATTCCGGCACGACCTCCAGCTAGGTTCCAGAACACCAGCTCTGGCATGTCATACCCAGCATCCTCGAAGCGCGCCTTGATTCGTTCAAACGAGGTAGACCACTTCTCCGACTTAGAGGAACTCCGGTGGTAGTCGTTCACGTTTTCAGCATCGTCGAACTGCATGTCGCTGAAGACGAAGACTCGCTTCACCATGTCCTCCCGCTTGAGGTTATTATTGACGGCCATGCGCAGAATGAGCTTTTCAAACACGGCAACGAAGTCGGTGTTCATGCCCCAAGCCGACGTCGACATCGATTGGTACTTCTCGGCTAGGGACTTGCTGAGGTCCAGCTTTACGACTTCTGGGCGAGAACTGAAGGTGATGAAAGCCCCGCCGAAGGGAGGTTTGGTGACTTCAGCAATGAGAAGGGACAGACCGATTGCCGACTCCATAGGTCTCGTCTGATCAGCGAAGACAGGGTAGGACATGCTACCAGAAACGTCGCACACCGCAATGCTGTTCTCAAGCGTGCCGGAATCCTTGATGCGCTGGACGAGGGTATTCCACTGGCCGTCGATCACCTTGCACTCCATGGCGTTGACCTTGGCCTTGATCAACTGAGCTGGCGTCATCGTTGCCTTTTGCTCAGCAGATAGATCGGATTGTCCCGCGCGATCCTTGACCTTTTGGATGAGCGTCGAGGGCAACAGCGTGGCGCCCGATATCTTCGCCTCGCCATCAGCAACTCGTTCAATGTACTTCTCAAAGTGGTCCATGTCCTTCTCAATGAAGAGCTTCGAGTAGTTGCTCATCGCAATAGACGGCAGCCGGTCGTACTTGATGTTCTGGAACGTCTTGGCTGTGATGTTCCGCTCAACAACATCCAGGTGCTTACGAAGGGCCGACGTGTCCTTGCGGTACTGCTCACGAGCATGACGGAGGTATGCCGTCCGGTCAGCCGTGGGTGAGAGCACTTCGTCCAGCGAATCGCGAGGATACAGGATCTCAGCAATGGAGCTGACGACGAAGGTGTGCTTGTCGTGGAAGCGGTCGTGTGAGGGAGCCCACTTGCCACATAGCGAGATTGTTCGCTTTGCCTTGGGGTCGTCTGCACGAAGGGCGTGCAGGTCTTTCTCAAGCTGGTCCGCAAAGAGACGAGCGATGGTCAAGTGAAGGGCGCGATAAACCGGGTCCGAATTGAAGGCGTTGACGGCAGCCTCATGGCGCTGATCTCGAGTCTCATGTCTGGCCTCCTTAGGATCAACTGGTGCCTTCTTCTCAGCCTTTTCGTCCTTCTCCGGTCTTTCAGTGACTTGAGATCCACCGCGGGCTCCTCCACGTCCTCGAGTGACACCTCGCGCTCTTCCCCCTCGGCCTCGACCTCTGGAGCGGGAAGCAACTTTTCGAGTACTCTTGCCTCGAATGATGCCTGGGTTCTCGCTGTTCAGGACATCACGAGGATTTGCGAGCACATTGAGCTTGTTATTGGCCGCCAGGGCAAGGATATTGAGGAGATCCTTCCAGTAGCCGTGAGCGACGCCGTTTTTGACATCGAACTTGGTGGGGTCGTCATCATCCTCGCCGTCCACAATGACAATGTCATCCCCGCCGTCCTTCTTGACCTTCTTCTCAATGATGGGACGGCTCAGCCAGCGCAGGTTGGTCATGAGGGTCAAGGGATGGTTCTGAGCCAACCATCCCGCACAGCGGTAGAAGGTATTCTTTGAACTCTTCCCCAGATGGATAGACCGAGCGTTGAAGATGATCTTCAGCGTGGCGAGCGAGTCAGCTGTCCAGGCGGCCTGGAGAAGCTCCGACAAGCGTGGACCCGAAACGACATCTTCGAGCTCTGCGAAGAGGTCGACGAGGGCGTCATTTGACGATCGGAAGGCTAGGTCGCCGTTCTCTGTCTGCATCATGCCCTCGAGGTTCCGGGTAGTCTGCTCCTTCTCGTTGTCCTGCTTCAACAGGCCGTCCATGAAGGGGTGGGACGCATTGGGAGCTTTGGTGGCTTCCGACTCAGCAGGCGTCTGCTGCTGTTGGTCATCGACCTGCATGTCGTCCAATCCCCTCTGGATGTCGGCTGACGTAGAGTCTGTGACGAGGGTGAAAGTCTCCGACTCGGTGACCTCAGTCATGGCCGCATCTGTCTCGGCTGCAGGAGGATCGGCAGCGGTTTGATCATGCAGACGGCTGAGGTCCTGGCGGATGAAGGCCTCGAAGTCGGCCTGAGACATCTTCAGGGCATCGTGAGCCGGGAAGAGAACTGGGTAGGACGACTGGAGGAACCAGGGTTGCGAGGATTCAGACGTCGAATCCATGGCGATGGTGTTGGCTCAAGTCGAATGGATAAAGGCCGAGGTTGGAAGAGAGGGAAGAGAGGGGAGGGGGGGGAAGAGTGGAAGGGTAGGTGGTGTTTTATAGCCTTTGCTTTGCTGTGATTCAACTCCACTCGATCTAACAGTAAGAACGACGTCCAACAAGGTGGAGGTTACCTCAAAGGATCGAGTGACGGATGGGACGATGATGGGTAGGGAGGAAGGGAATGTGGTCCACAGTTGCCGGTGAGTCGAAGGAAAAGGACGGAGGAGAAAAAGGATTCGCCGGTTCTGTTTTTGGTTGAAGATGTTGGTTCAATGTCTCTGGACGGTGAGGGGAAGTGGAAGCCTATGGGCCCTAATGGCCAGCCAATGAATCTCACTGTCCAATAGCTCCTGTTAGTTGGGATAAGCTTCATCGCAGTGGACTGTCGTAGTGCGGCTGAGTGCTGCCTGGTAATCTGCCTAGAAGCCATCCCCACTGAGCCGAGCCCTGAAAGTGGCAACGCTGGTAGCAATCCTGGTAAGAGTGGACCTATGACCGCAGGGAGCTGTCAAGACGTCTCCAACTCCCGTAATTTCTAGGCTCGGGATTCGTTAATAAGGATTCTTGGAGAACTGGAGCTAATGTACCGTGGGCCGAGCGGTGGAGGCGCAGTGTAGACTAGCGGGATAGGGCAATAGGGCAATAGGGCAATAGGGCATCGTCCCGCCGCCTGACTCACAGGGGAATAGCTGCAGATCTCTCGATCCGCAGACTGGAAACCCGGCAGGTCGTGAGGATGACGAGACATTTGCTTCACGCGAAATGGTCATCCAGTCAGCTTCATTTGAACACCGACACGCCAGAGTCTGGGGAAATCTTGGGAGAGCCAGGCGAGTCAAATCCTGGTAGAAGCAACGAAGCCACATGATTCGGCCCAGCCTCCAGCAAGCCCAAAGAAAGCATTCTCCAAAGGCGGTAGAACACTGGATTGGATACCACGGTCTCGGATAGCTAGGTAGAATCCCGCTGGTTGGAGAGACGATTCTTGGTTTCCGCTGCTCGTCTTCCCAGACGAATGAGCACTCTGCCCCCTCATCGTATCATTCCAATATGACTGTTATTGCACTCGCTCGTTGTTCCATCGATCGGTAGGTCGCTCGGTTGTCCGTCGGTTCGCTCGTTCTTTCGTTCGTTTGTTTGTTCGTTCGTTCGTTCGTTCGGTTCATCGTCGATGACGGTTCGGGCGGTCGGTACAAGGCCTCGGAGAAGGTGGCCGATCGGATTCTCGAGTTCGCGGCGCTCTTTAGGTCAACCCTCGATGGTTTGATGGATGGTTCGATCGTCTCCCTGCTCTTGGAAGATTCGTTAGCAAAATGTCCCGGCTTGTCACCCTGGTGAACTGCCTCCATCACCGGGGACCTCCGTAGGTGCTGGTTTCGGGGCGATTTAACAAACGAAAGGAGATGTGGAATGATACCATCCATCAACACTCTTTAAGATTTCAACTGGAGCACATGAAGTCCCGAAGTGTGATGATTTTCAGTCTTTGGGGACGAGACGTTGAATGTGGTGAGGTTTTTGTGATTTCGAGAAACTAGCTGGTCCCGCGATAACCCCCTCTTCCACCACCACCACCATCCATAGTAGACCACCCCAGAGGGTTCTCCCGCTTCTGTAAGCTACTCTGCAATGTACTTTCATTCATGTGTTTACTAGCTTCCGCATCTATCTCACCGTGCCTTTGTGTGGTTCTTCTTTTCAGTTTAGTCTCTGCATTGAGCACCCGGCGGCCCCTCGCCAGCCATGAACTCATCCCTTGCCTCCCTTTCAGACTCGGCATAAGTACACACCAAGAAACACGCCCACGGTTGCAAAAGTAGCTACGGTGATTCACGGTTGTCCTTTACATCGCCCAGGCGCCCGTGGAAGCTGGAAGCTAAGGGCGGCTTCGCTAAGTCCCCCCCCCCAACCACCCACGGAGAGCAAGGGTGGGTGTTTGGGAGTGTTTGCTCCCTGACAAGGTACTTCGTGGTGCTAGTGTGATGGCTGTTGTTCCGTCTCGGTTTTGGTGTCTTGGTGATACTGTCGCTAGCTGGCAGAGCATGCGTTGTCGGCGAGGAGACGAGGATCAGCTGCCCGCCCCTAAGAAGTCCCAAGGAGGCATAAGACACAGCTCACGCCGCATGAAGGCCCTCATGATCATATAGTCTGTTCTGCGTGCTCTCCATGCCATGTTTCGGAGTTCAGAGCTGTGCTGTTAACGCTCTCATTGGGTTGCAATGGCAACTCTGCCTCTCCCTCTCCCTCTCCCTCTCCCCAGCCCAACCCCCTAGCCAACAGCTGCACAAACTGCCCCGCGCCTTAGGATGATCCCAAACTCACCTCGATCTCAGAACCCAACTCCAAGTTCAAGAAACACGTCTCCTATGATGTAATCGACGTCCCTTGTTTGTGCCCGGCGCCTCAAGACGACGGGTTTCTGCCAGCTGCCAGCTGCCCCTACACGTTTCTATTGTTTACCCGCACCTTAAGACGCGTTTCTGGTACACTCCCCTCTTTGCATTCACCTTTGAGGCCTTACTATAAATCCTTCTTCTTCCGTCCGGCCCTCACTTCCTTTCTCTTTCTCTCTTCAACTCACACCACCTTCTCCCCTTCTTCCATCTTTGGTTAAACACATCTTGCAATTCCCCTCTTTCCTTTCTTGGAACCAATCCAAGGTCATCTACCCTTAGGATGTCCTTTTTCTTTAAGCCCCACGGGGCTAGCTCCGCCGCTGAGTATGCACCCAGTCCCTCCTCTGATGGTGATGCTAACTGTGCTAGACGCGGCACAAACCTTGACGAGTTCGCTCAGTCTTTACGCTTTGATTGCCTTCAAGATGCGCTTGAACGTCGTCGCACCAACTTGGAGAACCTCTTCAAGAGCGCTGCTGCAAAGGTCAGCAGCAAGTACAGCGTCACTACCGACAAAGAGGCCGTCAACCTCCGCGAGGAGATGAAGACCCTCTTTGAGACTCAACAGCTCTGCCTTAATGATATCAAGCTCTCCAAGGTAAGTATCACCCACTCCTCTTCCTTTCCTGTCTTAGTCACAAGCTAACCTCATATAATCCAGGAGCACCTTCGTATCTTCACCAACAAGAAGTACGACGGCACCGAGCCAGTCGCCGCCAAACTCAAAGAGTACATCACTGGCCTCATCACAGAAGCCTGGGCTAGAGACGATGCATTGATCGATCTCATTGCCGAGTACGAATCCTTGGACGAAATGGAGGTAAGTTCTTTCCTACATGCCCCCTCTGCCAATTCTCAACTAACCCATCTCTAGTTCGTCCCCTACGATGACACTGAACATGACACATCTCCCTATCCATCCCCATCCGCGGATTCTTCTGTTTCGTCCCTCGATGACTAGGAGCATGAGGACGGACAGCATCCCGGACTTCCAAAATATCATGAGTCGATCTTTGAAGATGACGCTGAGCTCATTCATTGGCCTGCCGAGGCGCCTCCCTTCGACGAGGTCACAGGCGAGATGGAGCCTAGCACGGTTCACTCTCGCCGTGTTGTCATCAACAACTTGCCTGACGGCATCTCGCCTGCCCAGGTCATCAGAGGAGTCAGTGGATTCGGCGGGATTCTCCGCATGGATGTCTTCAACTCTTCCAAGGTCGCCGGTGGCACGGCCGCTGCCCTTCTCGAGTTCAACTGGGCCTCGACTGCCTCGGACTACGCCAAGTATGCGGAGAAGAAACCCATCTACTACGTGGATGCCAAAGGCGGCAAATGGCGAGCCTATGTTGGAGTTGTTCCAACTCGATCCTACCCTGTCGACTCTGATGTCGCACTCCTTCGTGCCCAGGGCAGCAACGATGCTCCCAATGGCCGTTGCCTGGAGTTCACCGAGTTTCCCAAGTCTGGTGTCTGGTATTTCTTCGATCGTATCGGAGCTTCCAACATCATCGGTGCCTCGTTCCTGGAGACAAGCGACCCTCGCGAGGTTGGTCTCCTCACTGTCGAATTCATCTCGACGTTTCATGCCAACCAGGCTCGCCGCCTCATCGAGAAGCGAAAGCTCGAGTTTTACAGTCTTGGAGGTCAACGCAAAATCGAATCCACTTTTTGTGATTCTGACTACAAGACGAGCTACCTTTGGGGCGCCACGAATCGCCATATCGTCGAGTACGTCCCTATAGATCATCTCGCTCTCGAGTGGGATCATCGTCCATGGAATACTCATTGGCCTACCACCATTGTCCAGCAAGTGTTTACAATTCCGCGCAAGCCGGTTCCTTCAATCGCCACCCACAAGAACGTCCTTTTCGAGTCTCTCAAGTTTGAGGCGAAGAACTTCCAGCTCAACGATGACAGCACCCGCATCTTCCAAGGGTTTCGCTTCACCATCGTCGGGAACACCGTGCGCATCAACCTGCGCAACAACACATGGGTAATCGCCTCTCGTGAGGAGATTGAGCCTTTGATGGAGCACACTCTCCACGTTCCCGAATGGGCCAAGTTCTGGGACCTCTACTTCACCAACAACAAGCAGATCAACATTCGCAAGTGGGATGAGTATGCCAGAATTGCCAAGCACCGTCGCCAGGAAGCTGCGAAGCAAGGCCTTCAGGACTAGGAGATTCCTGCCTGCACTTGCGGCAGCTGCGACATCAAGTCGTCGCCTGTTGCCGCGCACGTTCAGGAGTACATTTCTTACACCAACCGTGAGGTTATCACCATTGGCCACCACGCCAACTGAACCACCTGGATTATCTGCGGTACCGCCTAACACTCTTGGGCTCTCGGCGGTTTGGATCTCGGTGGTGTTCTAACTTCGGGAGACCTAGATCTAGACTAGAGGACATGGGTAGACGGACATGACAGAGGGAACTGACTAGTGGATCGCGATGCTGGGGCTGGTGGTTTTACTCTTTAACAAATGTGCAGATATTGATTGAGATGATGGATGGTCTTGAGACATATGACTGAGAGCAAAGATAATGAGGCAAAAGCGCCAGAACGCGCAAGGTGGAGTGTAAGATAGCCACAGACATAGATCAGACCAGCGAAATAAACGCACTGCACTTTAACTTGTTTTGGTTTTTGTATTGGGTATCTCTATGCTGCCTTATCCATTTGTGAATCCCCTCCTGCACTGACGGCTAAGGGAGTTTCAGCTAAAAGCACGACTGAGGACTAAGACCTCAAGCCGGAGACCTCCTGTGAGATTTCACGATGTAACACCTCCCTTTATTCATTCATGAGGCCATGACCAAGATGAAAGTAGCCCGTCACTCATTGGTAGTTTGATAGCATCCCAAACTCCCTGGTCCCGTTCCCATTCCCATTCCCATGCCATCCCACAGCTCCTCGTCCGCGGCTCTTCTTGGCGGGCGGTTCTTCTACCACGAACAACTCCTCATGATCATCGGCCTCTGCGTCTGGAGCCGTTACTACGTCGTTTAGATGACCCAGCAAGTCTCCGTCGTCATCGCCGCCGGCAAAGGCCTCGCTGACGCTGCTGTACTGCTTCCCCGGGGCCCAGGACAGCGTCGACTGCTTCAAGGAGGGTTTCTTGGTGGACTTCTTCTTCATTTTGTTGAGAAAGTTGCGGACCAGCGTCGGCGGTAGATTCGCCTCGGGCTCCCACGACGGGTTCTGCTCCGGTGGCCAGTTACCCTCCCAGAGGACTTGGAAGTAGCGTACCAGGCCAACGCCTTCGACCTCGTACAGCTCTGTGGCTTCGACGCGCTTGACCTCCCAAACAGGCTCCCCGTCGGCTCGCGGTGGGCCTGGTTTTGCTTCTGTTTCTGATTTGGGTGGTTTGGGGATCCTCTTTCGCTTATTTGCCGACTCTTTTGGTTTGGTTTTTGGGTCAGATTTCACTGCAGAAGCTACAGAAGGCGTCTCTGACGGTGGATCTGGTGTCTGAACACCGGACGCTGAGAAGGACGCTGTACCGCCTAAAGGGGTAAACGATGTTCTCCGCTCGTTCATTGGAGTAATCCCATTTGGCACACCATAGATCGCAGGTATTCGAGGGAGAGGTACGGGAGTTTCTTTTCTCACAGAATGTGATTTTGTGGTAGGTAACAAGGTCTTGGGCGTGGAACGGTCCGATGCTATCCCCGTCATGGTAAACGGCTCGGATGGCACACTCGGTGGTAAATGGTTGCGTATAGCACGCAGCTCGCTCTCAACGATGGACTCGGTATGTTGTTTGCTAGTGGCCGCTGGTACGCCGTCCCGCATATCCTCAAAGTCGTCATGGAACGTGACCACATCCACCTCGTCACTGTCGTTTTCGCCATCCACTTGCGTTGACGCCCCAAACTGCTCTCGTTCCAATTGGCGAGATGGGCTCGATTCTTCATCCGACAGCCCCTCGAAATCTCGCAGCCTCGTCTTGGTCGGCGTGGATAGGCTCATAGCTCCCGTTTGCGGCCGTCCCGTCTTCATGGCTTCGTTCTCGGGCGCCGCAACCGCCGCCGCCTCGATTTGGCTGTTGACGGGCGGTCTCCCGCGCCTCTTGGGCTTCTCCTTCTTCTGCGTCTTCTCGGCCTCCAGTTTGGCCCGCTCCTCGTCCAGCTCCAGCTCCATCTCGTACTCCCACTCCTCGAGGGCCAGCGGGGACACGTAGTCGAGCACGCGCATGGCCGGGACCAGCAGGCGCGCCGCGGGAAGGTCATGCCAGCCCACTATGTAAGTCATGCGCTTCGGCAGCGGCTTTCCGTCGGCGGCAGGGCCAGGCGAAGGTAGCATGATGCGCTCGATGATGTACGCGGTCGAGTCGCGCGGCGGGAGCAGGCCGATGCGCTGTAGCTTGGGGCCGGTCCCGGAGACATAGTCGGGGGGTTTCGAGCGGAGGCAAACAACGATTCGTGTTTTCCCTGGCGTTTCTCGTTTGCGCTTCAGCGGATTGGCCGTCATCGCGTCGGTGGACGAGGCCATCGCGTGTTAGGTCTTAGGGGAGCTTCGCAATGCGCGCCCAAGCTTCTGGTGGATTTGCTGTGGTGACCCAGCGCCAGCACGGCAGCTGGTGGCCCTCTCATTAATACAAGGGGCGAATCTCTTTGGGAAAGAGAAGTCGTGACCAAAGTGGTCAGGTCGAGTGTGTTTAGCAGCAGGAGTTCACGGTTGATCCGTCTCGTCAAACCGAAACAAGGACTCGAATGACTAAGCTGGGGAGCTCTGACCTTAATAGAACAAGGGCTAAAACCATGAAAGGGCAAAGACGTAAAGAAAGGCAGGAAAACATTAAAGAAACCAAACTATTATTATTTTAACTTTTATAAAAGCCTTATGAGATTAAACTATTTTAGCTTTAATGTTATATATTTCAATTCCTGAATTTTACACTCAAAAATAATCCCTTATAAGTTATCACTTTCAGCCTAGGTACTTATAACCTAAGGCGGGGCCGGGTCTTTAGCTCATCCGAGGCAGCAAGCTGGTCAGGCGCGCTCGCGCTGGCCGCGGCTATTAAGCGCCAACTTTTTTCCTCCCCATCTCCTTCCATGAGATCACGAATCACAATCGCAAGTCCAGAAAGCTTCGACAAAGCCCCGTCGACGACACCACAAATCTCGACCCATCTCCACTCCATTCTTCTCAATGCGCACGTAGCCGCTCCCGGAACACACGATCCTCGCCTCCCCGCCCACGATGGCTTCGTCGCTCAAGACCCTCGTCTTGCGCTACCCGTGCCAGGCTGCCGCCGCCGTCGCCACGGGCCGCACCGCTACCAGCTTCGTTCCCGCCAAAGCTTCCTTCTCGACCGCCGCCCGCTCCGTGACGTGCCTCGCCGGCCTACCTCGGCGCCAGCAATGCTTCGCCGCCGCTGTCCCCCGGACCTTCGCCCGGGCCAACTCGGACCTCGCCGCGCCCGCCCAGAATAAATCTCAAGACCCCGCCCACGCTCCCCTCGATTGGAACAGCTTCTTCAAGCTCCGTGTCAAGCGCCGCCGCGTCCAGCTCGTCTTCTCCTTCACCAGTGGCGCACTCGGTGCCTTCTCCGGCGCCGTCGCTTTGTCCGCTGGCCTTGCCGAACCGATCCTCAGCCAAATTCCTCTCGACCCCGTCGTCACTCTAGGCCTAATGACGTTTGCGTGCGGCGGTATGGGCTGGCTTGTTGGACCCAGCATTGGAGCTCAAGTTTTTTACATGTACCACCGCAAATGGAAGAAGCAAATAACCCAGAAGGAGGCCGAGTTCTTTACGCGCATCAAGAAGCACCGTGTCGACCCCACCAACTCCAGTGCCAGCAACCCAGGTAAGTGAATCAGAATTCTCCTCGACGCAATGGCGGCGGAAATGGCTAACGTGCCCTAGTTCCCGACTTTTATGGCGAAAAGATACAGAGCGTGACTGGGTACCGCCGTTGGCTAAAAGATCAGAAGGCTTTCAACAAAAAGAAGACTGCCAACTTTGTGTAAATTACCTTCTCTCCCCCAACACCCGCATGGTTATGTTGGTGGCAACTCTCCTTTGGCAACTTCATGTGTAATGGCGCAGCTTATGGGTAGGGACGGGCTACACTTGTTGTTGCGGCCCGGGATTCCCACGGGCATGTATGTATATCGACTCAAAACTCTCACATCCGACCGAAATGACAATCTCTTATTCCCTTTTACTTTTTTTGGTTCTGTCAAACAAAGGGCACCGTTGGGTCGACGGCGTCTTTCCATGCTCTCATGCCTCCTTTGATATCTCCAATGAACCGCTCGCCATTGTTCCCGAGTCCCAGCTCCTTGAGCTTCTGCGCGGCGATCTGCGAGTCGTTGCCCACGCGACAGACGATGTAGATGGGCGTGGACGGCGATAAGTCATCTGGGAAGCCGTCAGGCGTGGCGTTCTCTCGGGTACTCATGAAACGGCTGATCGGGACGTTGATGGATCCCGCGATGTTGCAGAGCTCATAGTGCTCTTTTTCGCGGACATCCAACAGCACATGTTTCTCATCGCTCGTCTTTGATAAGTTGTCATACGCCTCGGGGCTTATCCGCTCATGCGGCTGAAGTACCTTCACGGGCGTGCTTACACCGCAGAACTGGACGTAGTCGATGGACGTGCTCAGATTCTGCAGCGTCAGCGTCGTCCCCTCACCGCACGCAAAGCACGCATCCCGCTTCCCCCGCATCCTCACCGACCGAAACAACGTGTCGGCCATACCGCTGAACAGCAACATCATCGGCCTGCCGACGTCGGCGCCACCCTCCAGGTCCCCGCGCGCGATCAGCTTGACGGCCTCGAGCGCTTGCATCACGCCCATGGTGCCGACGACGGGGCCGACGATGCCGCCCTCGCCGCACCCCACGACGCTGTCCGGCGGCGGCGGCGTCGGGAACACGCAGCGGTAGCACGGGCCCCGGCCCGGCGGGTTGTTGAGCACGATCAGCTGGCCCGACGTCTGGAAGGCCGACGCCGACACCAGCGGCTTGGCCAGCAGCACGCAGATGTCCGAGATGAGGTACCGCGACGTTGGGTGGTCGGTGCAGTCGAGGACGAGGTCGTACCCCGAGACGATTTGCTGTGCGTTGGCGGGCGTCAGGTGTGAGGGATGAGCCTTGTAGTTGATGGTTGGGTTGAGACTGTGCAGGGTCAGTGTGTAGACGATGGCGGTGGGACGGTTGTATACCTTACCCCCTCAAGTACACAATGGCGCTTTGGACCTTGAGATCCCCCACGCGATCCGTAGAATGCGCAATCTGGCGATGGAGGTTCGACACCTCGACGTCATCGCCGTCCATCAGCCCCAGCGTGCCGACGCCAGCTCCGGCGAGGTACGCGGCAGCCGGACATCCCAAGCCTCCGGCGCCGACGATGAGAACCCGGGCCTTTTTCAGCCTGAGCTGGCCTGGCAAAGAGACAATCGTCAGTCACCAGAAACGTCGTCTTGTCTCGAAAAGGTCGGCGGAAAGACTCACCGTCCAGCCCGAAGCCGGGGACGATCATCTGGCGGCTATACCGGTCGTATTCCTGCGCTTCCAGCGGCCACTTCCACGGCGGCGGTACATGGTCGGCCAGCCGCTGCTCCACCTCTTCCTCTAGGGCGTGGAGCATCAGCTCGAAGCCCGCCAGCTCGGCCCTGCGCCGCTCGACCTCCATGCGCATGACATTCAGCCTTTGCTCTTCCGACATGGTTTCGGGGAGTTTTCCTTCTTTGCAGATGAGAAAGAAGACGATGGGAAAGGAGAAGAGTAGGCCGGTGCAAAGGCGTTGTTGGAATGTCCGACTTTTGCTCAAAACGTAAGGCTTTGTGTTTGCCTTGCCCCTCCACGGCCCCTCCCCGCCAAAGCCCGGGCGCGCACACCAACAGCTTTAGCTGGGCGGGGTGCACCAACAGGGACATCAGTGAAAAGACTGTGATAATTAAACCTCAAAATACAATCTAGTCTAACAAAGTGTTTTGAAATATGATTTATAGGCTAATCTGAATCTCTAGCACTATTATAACCTCGGTCTCTAATTACTGCCTTGGCTTTGGCCTTGTGAAATAGACAAGTAAGGGGAATGCGCGCACCTGGTGTGAGTGGTGCTCCGAAGTAGCAACGCTCTCTCGGTGAGCGACACTTGACCGAAAATATTTCCGGTCTGCACCACAACGTCACCGACTACGGCATTCTCTTTTTCGCACCCCACGCTAAAGACTCACCTTTTGGCCGCACAACAGCAGAACAAAATGGTAGAACGCCATTTAGTCCTGTCCTATATATGCCCCAGCTAACACCTCCCAGGCTCCCCTCCCCCCCGCCCTCAAGAAGCCCTCGGCACGCACGCTGCGCACGCAGCGCATCACGGGCCAAATCCACCCTCTCCTCCCAGCCAAGACCTTCCGGCCCGGCGCCGCCGTGTCAGACGACTTCCTCTCGACGAAGCGCGACAAGCGGCTCATCAAGCACTCGTCCTTCGTGTCCAAGATCTCGTCGTCGTCGCGCATCTCCAAGGCCAAGAGGCGCCGCCCCAGCCGCAAGCTGAAGACCACGCTCGACGGGCTCGCCGACGCCCTCCCCGACATCGCCGACGGAGAGGGCCAGGCCGAGCTCGCGGGGAAGATCAGGCACAAGAGCTTGCGCAGCCGCAAGGGCGCGCTGAAGAGGAAGGAGAAGGTCGTCCGCGGCGAGATGGACCGCTTCGGCGTCAGCATGGCCAAGCTTGCTGCCACGCCCGCCGCGCAGCAGCAGACGCCGACGTCGCAGAAGCCTGCTGGGCTTCAGCAGGACGAAGATGACGACGAGCTCGATGACGATATGGATGCGCGGCAGGACGATGCGCCCGAGGTGAAGCCTACCGTAGTGCCAGCTGCTACAGCGAATCGGTGGGCAGCGCTGAGGGGATACATTTCCGCTACCATGGAGCAGAACCCAGCCTTTGTGGACAAGAACTAAATCAAAGGGCGCGGTCACAAAAAGTCGAAAGGAACTGGCAATTGATACCACTACGGGAAACCATGTTCGATGAATGCGGATGGCTTCCGAACGATCTTAGGATGTCTTATCATGAAACTGATTGTCATTGGGAGTTTTAAGGAGTTAGGAAACCCGGAAAAGTCAGGACTGAACGACACGATGAAGCTATATCTTTATGCACCGCCTGATTTCGAATCGTCTCATCTCATCTCATCCGTCTTTGGCCCCTTCCACTCTTCCAGGTAGCCGTTTTCATCGTCCTGTGAACGCCTCGCAATAGCATCACCCTTCGCCCTTACTTCCTATTGTCGCATCTTCCGTCTTCAGAGACAAAGTCTCCTAAAGTAGACGGGTATTTACACAGCCCAGTTTCCGCCGGTGCCCCGGTGGCTGGATTCTCGTGTACAAAGCACGCTCTCGCTCTCGCCCACCCTTGACGTGTGTACCATCCAACGCCCTAACGGAGAAACCTCCGCCCTAAAGAAACCAAAAGCAAATTAAAAAGGAAACAAAAAAAATACAGTAAAAGTGAACCGTAGCGCATCCCTCATCATCATCGTAAAATCTAAAGTACGTCTCAGCTCGTACCAACAGCTCGCGAGGCATTTGTGACCATTGACAGGTTGGATTTTGGCCGCCGCTTGCTCCTAATCTCGATTGGGGTGCAATTGGTGGTCTTGGATCGAGGACGGAGTCGGTTTTTGGTGATCCCGTGGGTTCTATGCCATCCAGTCCAGGGATGGGTCGATGAGGTTTGATTGGTTGGGCTCCCAGTCCCGTCTGCCTCGAGATCCAAATCCTTGGTCGAGTGCTGCTTTGTTGTGGACTCTGGTTGGCTGAGCTCGTCCTTTTCGTCATCTCTCTGCATCTCCTTTTGTAGGAGTTCCTCGAATCTTTCGACAGAGCCGTAGCATTCCGATCTCTATTCGATTCGCGGCGGTGTCTTGTTGTGGGTGAACGGACTGGCGCTTCTCCTATCTTCATCATTAGGCACGCCACAAGGAAGGTGTGGTATATAAATAATGAAAAGTACTCACGATCGTCGTCGCTCGCCTTCCTTACGAAGGTTCTCAATGATGACCATCATCTCCTTGCGGCCGCCGTAACTATCGACCATCTTACCTCCCATGCTCATGGATACCTTTTCCCTAGCGTTGACACAAAGCAGGCGCTTTACCAGCAGGTGTCGCATGAGCAGGCAGACAAAGACACCACAATCGCTGCTGTTCTCCTGTTGGGGGCAGTCTTCGAGGTTGATGAATCGCAGTGGGCGTTGTACGATCTGAGACAGCTTTCGGGTGGCAAGCTTCGCTTCTGCGTAGTTGGACCCGCCGAGAGAGTCGTAATGGAAAGCAACGCCGTCGAGAACTGAGACAAGGAGGAGAGACCAATGGCTACCACCCTCTGCGACACCCACATTACGGTTGTCGTTGATGGGGAGGAAGATGTGGGTGACCTTTGAGAAATCGGGGAGTGCGGCGTGGACTTGGCGCATGTCGGGTTCCTTCATGAGGAGGAAGGTCATGCTGGGGCGGAGGAGAACAATGCGAGCCTGGGGATATTTGGGGAGGGTCTCGCGCTCGAGGTATTCCTCCCAGAAGGCGATGTTGTTGTCGGTGAGCCAGTCGTGCTTGAGGGCCTTGATATCTTCGACGGTCAAGAGTACATCGTAGTAGCTGAGATATGGTTTCTCGGGTTGGAGCTGTAGGGAAAGCGATGTTAGCGAGGGTCAAGCGGTGTTGGTGGCGAATGGGTCGCATTCCCGTGAAGATTTGGAATTTCCCCACGGCCAGGCGAGCGAGAGTCCGCATCTGCACCTGCATCTGCACTTACCGAGTCGCCGAAGTGGCGGGCCATCCTCTGGCGGAATGACATTTTGGTGTCGCTCTTGGATGAGACAATTGGATCCGGGGATTCCGAGTTCGCGGTCAGGGTGCTCGGGGTTGAGGCAACGGTCGAGGTTGAGCTCGAGGAGTCGGCGGAGCTGGAGCTTTTGGGACGAGATCTTCGTCTCCGTCGAAACAGGCTGCGCAGGCGACTACGAAAATAGAACGAAAAAAAATCAGATCTCGGCGAAGGGAAAAGCGGGTCGACGATCTTTGAGGGTGGGTGGAATCAAGAGAAGCGCGAAATCGCAAAGAGAGGAGCGCTGAAGGGGTGGGACGATGGGATAAAGACGAGCGACGGGAGGCGGCGAAGATAAAGAGAGAAAGAGCGGTTATTTGGGGAAGAGGGCCTGACACGAGGCCAGAGAGAGGGTGGGCAGAGGAAACAGATGATGAAACGGAGAGATGGGGAGATGGAGATGTGAAAGATGAAAATGACGATGACTGGAGACGGTGTTGGTTGGGTGGTTTGCAGGCAGCAATTGCTGGGGGAAGTTTGTGTTTTTTTTTCTGTCTTCTGGCTGTTCCTGTTCTGTCCTGTCCTGTCCTGTCCTGTCCTGGGTGGTGACTGACCACAAAGTGAACGGCAGCTGATGCCGGGCTGAGAAAATGCTGACGGGGTCGAGCCAAGGAACGAATGGAATGGGCCACTGGACCCCTCCGAAGCCGAAACAGCAGGGATAGATAGACTAGGACGGGAGGAGGGAAACACCGGGGGAAACCGAAGCCCGCCCGGGCCGTTTTGTTTAGACTGTTGTTTGACTCAAACAAAGTCGCAACGGGGTTGATGATGAGGCCTCTCTTTTCATTGCATAGGCGTCGTCTTGCGCCTGCGTCTTGGTCTTGCGTGCAACGGGGAGGGGGCTCAGCTCCCCCAGAAGAAGCCGAGCCAAAGTTCAAGGGGGCTGTGGTGGTGGTAGGGGTGGTAGGGGTGGTAGGGGTGGTAGTGGTGGTAGTGGTGGTAGTGGACGGCCGGCCTCGACTCAGTGTAAGCCGCCCCCTGCAAGCCCTGTAACGGCCCAGATGATGCGCCTCGGAAAGTGACACTGCCCGCGGGGCCGACATGCACCCACTTCGGTGCTGTGCTGCGGCTCCAGTCTTTTTCTTCCCCACGCCCGGCCCACGGCGAATCCGAGTTCACGACCGCAACGGAACAGGTAGGTAGAGGACGCGAGAGAGAGCCTAGGAAGAGAGGGTACGGTACGTACGTACGCTGGGGGGCTGGGGGGCTGGTGGCTGGAGGGCTGGAGGCTGGGGGTGGGTTCCTGACTTCTGGGGAATATGGTGGCAGTGTACGAAAAACAGCCAGACCAGCCAAGTGACGAAGGAAAACACCCATGACATGGGAATGGAGGCTCACCTTGGCGAAGAGGCACGCCCCGCCTCGTCTAAATCCAACTGCATCGTACCACACGGGTTGTGGGAATGGGCCTCAATGCGATCAAGCCTCGGAAACCGTTATATCCTGTCGACTTTTCACTCTGCAAGGGTCGCGTCAGGTCAGGCAGGGTCATGGCATGGGCAGGGATAGGGCAGCACGAGAAAATACATACAAGAATACTCCGTGCAGGACAATCAATCAGATAGATGCGCTTCGTGCGTCCAGTGTATTCGTATTCCAATCGTAGCTTCTTTCTGTGCTTGTGCTGATGCTTGTTTTGCTGATGCTTGTTGTGCTGATACTTGTTGTGCCGGTGCTTGTTGTGTTGATGCTTGTTTTGCTGTCACCTATGAATCTTGCATTCGAGATTGGGAAACAAACGAGGCAGAGATGAGGAACCAAGAGAAGTCACCAAAAAATATCTGCTTGATGCTTCCGTTTTCTACTTTTGGCTCACAACTTTCCGCCATCGTATCCTCCTTCCATTCGGTCCATTTGGTCCATTTGGTCCATTATCGGCAAAGATGCCCAGCCAGCTCATTGCTCCCACATGACACTTGTTCTGGGCGATGACGACCTGAGAAGTCTCGCAGCGCCACACGCCAGAGCCACGACTACAAAGAATACGTCACCAAGTAGCATCGTCATCGCTCAGCCGGAAGCCAGCAGTCCAGCGGCCCCCCAGAAAACCACCACCACCACCACAAGCGCCGCCCCAACACATTCCCTATCACTACCCCGGCTTTCCTTTTGCGCCCGCGGCTCATGCCTTCATCCACCCATCCATTCATCTACACCATTCGTCAGCCGTCGCTCCTCCGCTCCTCCATCTCCCGCGTACGTAGCGCCGGTCCAGCCCTGTTCCAACCTGTGATACCTCACACTAGTCGTCGGCGAGTACCCCTCTCTGACGATTCGTTCATGATCGACTTCACCCTGTCTCAAACACTCGAACATTTTGCTGAACCCGGCCCGTGCCCACTCAAGAAAATCATCATCACCAGACCCTCACGCTCGCGGTGGACACCTCGGCATATGCGCCAACTCGCTTGCCAAGATCAGGCTGTTGCCGGCCCGTCTCTTCATCAGGAGGCAAATGCCGAATCCCTGTACCAGTCAGTCCTCTGGATCCGCGACCCGACATTCCTAGGCGATGCACCTTACTTGAAACGGTCGCTTGAACTCTCCACCAAATCGGTCCATCTCATCTTCCCATCCCGCGTAACTTCCCTCCTAAATCTCTCGCTGACTACCACTCTCCACCATGTTCCCCTGCAGCAATCGGCTGTGCAGTGCGCGGAGACTAGTTGTCGCTCGTCCGTATAGTAGCCGCCTCGATTCTGCTGTTTCCTCCAGTTGGCCCATAACTTCCTCGCGTTTCCTACCCTTGGCTTCGATCTCATGCTTGGCCCCCTGTAACTTTTCAAGGAAAATGTCGCCGTCCTTCCTCCACGTATCTGCCAGCACACGTCGCTCTTGGTGGTATTTTTGCTCGATTTTCCCCACGCAATCTAGTCCATTTTTATTGTATCCCCTGACCCCACGATAGATTGTTTCTTCCTTTGCCCTGAGATGACTCAACATGATCTGGTTTTACTGTCAGTGCGTCGTTACAAAGCACAGCATCCACGCGCACTTACATCTACAATATCATGTAACTTTCGCGCAACCTCCCCAGAATGTCCTTTAAAGTGGCCCTGAAGGGCACCTTCTTTTCCTTCGTAGTTATTCCGCTGACCCCCGGATCGGCCTTGGGCAACATTTGATGCATCATCTGGCTTACGAAGCGTGGCTAGGATTTGGTCATGTACATCTTGGTTCGTTTTTGCAAACTGTGAGGGAACGGTAATAGGTCGGGCGTAGCTCCTGTCTTGCTCCATTTGTTCAGGCTGTGGGACGTGAACAATCCTTCTCGTGTTGGGCTGTCCCAAGGCTGGTCTCGGCCTGTCAATATCTATGTCCTGGGCATCGTGCGGTGATGGCGGGGCAATAAGTAATGTAGTCTTGGGTCGTTCCAATTGTTCATCCTGTTCATTTTGAGACTTCTAGTCTTTCGGAAGGTCAGGTATGTCTCGATTCCCAGGTGGTGAGTTGTCCATCAACGGAGCTTGGTCAGATTCAATAGGGACTGGGCTTCCTGCCTCGCTGATGCTGTAACTCCTAGACAATTTGCCTACTTTTCGGGGGGGCTGCGACTGAACTGATTCGGGCCACTCCATGGCTTTAGCCTTTTGCAAAGCTTTGTGTTGCGGGGATCGTAGAGTCCGCTTTGATGCCCTATTGGGATCGCGAGGAGCCAGGACCTTTGCCTCCAAAGTCCCCTTTGTAAGGTCCTTCTTCATGCTTCGAGTTGTTCTCCTGACTGTCTTAGTCGCCTCGGTTGTATCAACTCCTTGTGAAGTGCCTCGATCTTGCTCGCAAGGGTCTGGAAGGCGAACTTTGACTGAGAGATTGGCAACTTTGCCCTGGGGTGGCAAGGCCTGCTTGGGATCCAATTGCACTTTGTGGGAAGTCGCTGGTTTCTCGAATGAAGGGCCACGATCCTTCTTAACTGGTTGATCCTGTTTTGTTCGTCTTAACGTCGTTGGTGCCACTGGTTGAGAAGGAGGCGACGCCTCCATATCCGACAGCTCCGAGCTTTCAGTGTCGCTAGACAATACGACAATTTCAGGAGCAATGGGAAGGGTGTTAGCCTCCTTGGGTTCTTCTTCCATAACTATAGGTCTCATATCCATAGCTTCCTCGTCTTGGTCTTCATCTTCGACATCTCGCTTCGTTGGTCGCTTCGACTTTGCATCACGTGGGTGGGCGGCACTTGCGACAGTGTTCGTATTCCTCGCAGCTGGTTCGGTTTGCTTTTCTTTCCCCATAGGTCCCTTGCGCTTCTTCTTTGGAGCTTCCAGTCTCGAAGCAGTTTTCGGTGAAGGCCGCTTTTTTGCGGTGGTAACTGGCGAAACGGAAGCTTTTGCCGCGTTTTTCAGCGCACTGACAATAGCCATCCTGGGAGGTGCGCTGGTCTTCTTTTTCTGAGGAATATCTTTGATTTCTTGTGTGGCTTCGTCGAACTGGATTGGAGTTTTGGCTCGTTGCTTACGTTTCTTGCTCCGCACCATTTCCTGGGGAGATGTTGGAGAATCGTGTACAAGCGGCACCGTCTCAGGCAAATCGTGCTCGTCGAGCGTCGTCGAATGGCCATGTGCATCTTTGGGTGGTTTGATCTTCCCTGGACAGGGAGTTGGCTCTTCGTCGTCCGAAGGAAAGTCAACGGTGAGTAAATCCTTCATGCCCTTCTTCCCCTTTTTTGCCCTAGTGGTTTTAGTTGGCACTTCGTTCTGCGAAGTCTGTGGCGGTGTTGGGTCGCAGAAACGCTGTTGTGAGATGTGGGTTTGTGGGGGCAACATCGCAGAGATAGTTTTCTTGACCTGTGATCCAGGAGGAGTTGCATCGTACATCTCATCGATAGGGAGGTGCATAGGGGGGCTCGCTGGAGGGTTTGAGTGTGTTGCTCTGGGTTCCCTGGTCTTAGGAAGAGATGCCACAAGGCCAGAGTGGGGAGAAGAATTCTCATGGAACTGCCAAAGATCTGGCATACTGTCAAAGACGGCGAGAGGCGAACTGCGGCGCATTGTTGAGGCAGTCTCTGAGAAATCGACGCGTCCTTCACCTTCCGCCTGAGATCGAGTTTGGGAGTCAAATGGCGGGATACGGGGGAGCGGCATAGTATCAGGAAGCATCCCTGCACCCGGTCTAGGGCTTGAAAATGGATTGATTGAGTCCTTTTCGCCAAACTCCCAAATTTCCTGCCCAGCGTCTTCAACACGGAGAGGTGAGCTGCGCCGTGTCAACGATCCTGCTTCAGACCAGTTGATATCTGGAACCGGGTGGGACTGAGTCTTCTTGAGTATCGAGTAGTCCAGCTGGATCAAATCATTATCATCAACCTCATCGTCAAATTCTTCTGGCGGAGACTTCGGCTCGGCGGGACTCGCGTTGACGTTAGCACAAAATGCGGAGCTAGAACCAAAGCCATCTTCCACCAGTTCGGCAGGTGAGTGCTTCTGTGCTCGAGAAGATCTCAGTTGACGACCGACAGAAGGTGTGTCGAGTTCGAGCTCTCCGAAGGAAGCGGCCTGTCGCCTTGGCTTTGGCCTTTTAGCAGACTTGCCACGGCCTTTCGGGGGCATGTTAGGATTTTGTCTTTTCTGATACGACAGGAATACCTCAGCACAAGAAATAACCACAAGTGACTAAGAATTAGACCTACAAAGAAGACACGAGTGGTCGGCTGGGGCAGTTGAAGGACAGCTAAGTCGACAAGGTGGTTCTGCTTTTCTGATGAGCTGCTGGCGGAGGTTATCTCTGGCGGATAACCCGGTTGGGGGAAATTTCGAAGCAAATTAGCACCGCGGACGAGAAGCAGAGAATCACAGGATGGAACTCGAAGTGGTGGATGGAGAAGGAAGGAATTTAATTGTGCGCAGTATCGAGGTGGTGACCCAGATTGAGTCCATAGCATTTGGGTAAGGTAAGTGCGGGCGGTAGCAGTCGCATGTTGATGCGGAAGGAGCACCCTGAGTGGCCAACAGCCTGTCATGTTCTCCAGTTGGCACTCAACCATTGTGACAGCTGCGAGAAGTCACTCGGTACATGACCAATCCTGTCGCAAGAAGTCGACATATAAATAAACACGCACCATCGACGTGGAACTTGTATTAACCAGTGCCATTGTGATGGAACGGAACGATTGGATGAGTCGTTTTGTCAAGTTTGAAGCTATTCTCACGGTTGGCAGAGACGAAACCCGAGTCGTGATACAACAAAGCTTTGATGGAAATAGTCGGGTGGAATGGGTTACCGGTAGAGAAAGGGTTGCTATTGTGGGTTACATGGCACCCTTGGTACCTGCCTAAAACTCAACGGCCGGTTGGCTCGCCATGTTGTGGCGGCCGCTCCAAATTAACCTTCGAAGGGCGTATTCGTACGAACATTGTAGATGAGGTCAGTGTCAAACTCGGATCCGGGACATCGGGGTACGCATAACATCGAGCGGTGGTGATTTATGCGGATGTGATAACTCCAACTCCCTGGACCGGCATTTACTGCTGATCAAGGCGTTTGTTACTTGGTGCTCGGGTTTCGCATAGCCTGGATCCAGAACTCCGTAAGACGAGACCATCGTCCTCATTCACGCATCTGTACTTTTACAGTCAGTCAATGATATAGGTCGGCTTTCGGCCAGGAGATCACGCCGTTGCGGGGCGCTCGGGGCGCATTGTATTACCCGCGCGACGTGGATTTCTTGTTAGACGCTATTATTCAGCATGCCGAGTGCCCTGGCGGCGGACTTTGCAACGCCTGGGCGCCTGAGCGTCAGAGATCAGTAGGGACTCCGCAACGTCCGCTGGATCGGCCCGTCGCTTTTAATGCTCTTCCTCCGCATTCATCGACGAGCAAGCTTATCACTTCCATCACTTCCATCACTTCCATCACTTCCATCACAGCTTCACCCGGCATCTGGTTTACATTTACCTTGCATCGGGATCTCTGCGTGCGCCATATGCTCATAGCCGCACAGAATTCCCTAGACCAAGGACAGCGCCCTTATCGCAGGCGATCTATCATCCAGACCTGCCACCAGATTCGCAATGTCACGACCTACTTTCGGCAATGACGCTGGCGACCTGCGGTGCCCAGTCGCCATCTTACACAAGCTGAACACTCTCATGCCACGGCTCGTGCCGAAAACCTATCCATCCATCGCGTCTATTCCTCGTACATCCACTGCGCGGTTGGCGCAGGCGACCGAGGATCCGGTGCACCATGGCGACCAGCCGGAACCTAACACTTACCTCTATCTCGCATACGGCTCCAACCTTGCAGCCGAAACGTTCCTCGGCGTGCGTGGCATCCGTCCACTTTCCCAGACGAATGTCTCGGTTCCCACTTTGGAACTCAAGTTCAACCTGCCCGGGATCCCGTATCGAGAGCCATGCTTCGCCAACGTCGATTACAGAAAAGTCCCCGAGAAGCCCAAGTTGCCTGACCCATCCAACCCGCCCAGGATCCCGCCGATTGACCCACCGCCCTATCAGCCACCCACACTGTACACATCAACCGCGTGGAACGAGGGCCTGGTCGGGGTCGTGTATGAGGTGACCGAGGAAGACTATGGAACCATCATCCGTACCGAGGGTGGCGGGGCTGGCTACAAGGAGATCATCGTGCCGTGCATCCCCATCCCGCCCAAGATCTCAGTGCCGGAGAAGCCCTTTCCAGAACTCCCAAGGCCGTTCCTGGCCCGGACACTGTTTGCGCCGCGCATCCCCGAACCAGACCTTCCCGACGACCCTCGCAAGAAGAAGTGGTGGTATCGATTCCTCATCGGACCACATCGTGATCCTGACTATGCCGAGGCCAGTGCTCGCTACCTTAAGTTGATCACAGATGGAGCGAAGGAGCACGAGCTTCCCGATGGATACCAGCGTTGGCTGAAATCGTTGCAGCCGTACACCATCACAACCTGGAGGCAACAGATAGGATCCCTGCTCTTTACTCTGACCGGTGGGCTCATGTTTGTACTAATGATTACCTTGTCCAAAATCTTTGCGGACAAGAATGGCAAGTTGCCTCGGTGGATGATCATTACAATGACAGTCCTAATCAACTTGACATGGATGGAGTACGATGCCATATTCAAACCATTCTTGGGTGATGGCGAGAGGACCGAGGATGACGGGGATGAGAAAAGAAATCAACAGTGGACAAGGATGTTCCGACCCAAGGGCCAAAGCATGGATGAAGAAAAGGTGGTACTACTCAAGGAATTCAGCTGAGACGGGCTAAGAGAAGAGGAACCAATGTCCGAGCCGTCAGATGTTGGGGTGAAGTGCTTCGACGGCGAAGCATCTAGTTGAGTTTTAGCTTGCGGCGAGTAACTTTTGAGCGAATGTAACAATGAAATATTGAATCCCGTTGCTACCTTATTATGCAACTGTCCCAGAGCAGCGCTGTAATCTGCAGCACTACAGTGCTCCTTGCGTTTCTAACGGTCTGACCTCACGCGACCCTTACCCGGCTCAGATCCAGGATCGGATCGGACAGTTGCGGCGGTATTCTTAGTAACGGAGCTATTTCCTGTTCCTGGTCTTTCGCCCTGATCGCCCTCGCCGTGCCTCGATCCTTGGGCCGTGCTGGTCTTCACGTGTGAATTGCCAGGATTTTATCTGCGGGAAGCGTTCATAGCTTCTGCAAGTCTCTCCTTCCTTGTTGCATGTGATTGTCCCGCCGCCCGGTCGAAGCGCGCAAGCACGGATGGCCCCGATCCCAACCCCGGGTTTTGCTGGGGCGCTTGTCCGTCTACGGAAGGCGGTCAGAACCGCCACTTTTTGCTGTGCGTCATTGTGGCTGCTCGTGGGTTCAACAACTGGAAGCTCAGGCCGAGGGGAAGCGTAAGTATATCTCTGCCAAAGTACCCCTCAGTCCAGCTCTTTGCTTTGGCAGTGTGTCCAGCTTCTTGCCTCTTCCCCCTCCCTTCTGCTCCTCCCAGTTCACGCATGTTCCGGTCTCTTGTCGTGCGAACTTCTTCCATTCTCAAGACCTCCAGACGAATCATCACCGCGCCGTACTCGACGACGACAACCGGTAACATGCCAACCTCAGCGACCCTTGGCGGGCCTCAGAAGAAGCACAAGGTGACCATCGTGGGATCCGGCAATTGGTACGGTGCCACCCTCTGTTGAGTGTGCCCTAAGCATCTGCTGACACTCACGGCTCCAGGGGTTCGACCATTGCAAAAATCCTTGCCGAGAACACCCGCGCAAATGCTGGTCTGTTCGAGGAGGAGGTCCAGATGTGGGTCTATGAGGAGGACGTGACGATTCCCAAAGACTCCAAGTACTACGACGCGGCCACCGGCGACAAGCCTCAGAAGCTCACCGAGGTCATCAACAAGCACCACGAGAACATCAAGTACCTGCCGGGCATTGCCCTGCCCTCAAACATCGTCGCCAACCCTGACATCCGCGACGCCGTCCAAGACTCCACCATTCTCATCTTCAACCTGCCCCACCAGTTTATTGGAAATGTCTGCAAGCAGATCAACGGTCATATCCTGCCCTTTGCCCGTGGCATCAGCTGCATCAAGGGTGTTAACGTCACTGACGACGGCGTGAGCCTGTTCAGTGAGTGGATTGGTGACGGCCTGGGGATCTACTGTGGTGCTCTCAGCGGCGCCAACCTCGCCCGTGAGATTGCCGCCGAGAAATGGTCTGAGACGACCATTGCGTATGACCCGCCGGCGATGGACAATAGTAGAGCTGCAACGCCGCGAACGGGCAGCCCAAACAATGCCGCTGCCGAGATCCCTGAGATCGAGCTCCCGCACAAGGACGCTCGCGGCCGCACCTCGTCGACCAAGCTGACGCCGATGCCCGGCGATTACCCTCCCTTGGACCAGGATTGCTTCCGCACCCTCTTCCATCGCCCCTATTTCCACGTCCAGATGGTCTCTGATGTTGCGGGTGTGTCCCTGAGCGGTGCCCTCAAGAACGTGGTCGCCCTGGCCGCCGGTTTCGTCGACGGCCGTGGTTGGGGTGACAATGCCAAGGCTGCCATCATGCGCATCGGTCTCATGGAGATGGTCAAGTTTGGCAAGGAGTTCTTTGGAGAGACTGTGCAGACTGCTACCTTTACCGAGTCATCTGCTGGTGTCGCCGATCTGATCACATCCTGCTCCGGAGGTCGTAACTTCCGGTGCGCCAAGATAGCTGTGGAAAAGGGCATTAGTGTCCAGGAGGTTGAGAAACAAGAACTGAACGGTCAGAAGATTCAAGGAACCACGACGGCAGAGGAAGTCAACAGCTTTTTGAAGGCGAGGGGCCTTGAATCAGAATATCCGCTCTTTACTGCAGTCAACGACATTCTCCTGGGTAAGCGGCAGGTGGATGATATCCCCAACCTCATGCAAGACTCGTAGGCTGGATTGGCCGCAATGGGTCACGAAAGGGACTGGAAGCGGAGAAGTGAGCACTGGGAATTATATCGTCTATATCAGAGCGGCGTTGGGGATGGCTCAAGGGTACGCGACATCGGGATGAAGAGCGATTTGGGGTAGAATTAATTATTCTCTGCGTACAATCGCATATGTCATCCATTCGGTGCATCGTCTCGCAAATGGAGTAAAAGGTTGATCTGGTCCAAAACAGGGTTTCGGTCCCTTTAAGCTCCAGTGATTACACTCTCAACTCAGAGAGGATAGCTTCAAGATGCTGACAACCAAGACGACCTTGAGCTTACACCGGCCCAACCCCCCACCATTCCATCGAGTCATTCGCATTAGCAAACAAGTCCTCGAAACTATTGAATGAATCCACTGTAAGTGCCCAATCCATAAACTCGGTGAGTCCATCTCCCTCCAATGTTTCTACTCCTTCAAGGTTGTCCATCACAGCAATGTCCGACCCATCCTGTCCAACATCCACCCCAGTTCCAACACCGGCACCAGCTGTGATTCCACTCCTCAAGCGACTGACCAACAGATCTGCCTTCTCAGTCAAATCCCTTGTCACGCTGGTGGCACTCGCAGCCACTGCAAATTTGCTCCCGTAGACCTCAAATACCTCGATGGCCTTCTCAATCGCCTGGCGCGCCGTCGCCGTCACGGGATTGATCGGGTACGCCAGCACGAAACCCACCAGGTTGATCGTTGCGTTCCACTGCCACAAGAAGAACTCTTGCCAGCCGTTCATCAGATCCGTCTCCTTCAGCACCTGGTGCATAATGTGCGTGTGCGCGATGGCGTGGTTCGCACAAGCGGCGGCGTGGCGCTCTACCGTCGGTGCGTACGTGCGCGACGACGGCGTGAAGTTGATGAACGGCCGGTACAGGTTGGTGTACATGGTGTGGTAGATCAGCTCCAGGCATATGCGGTTGCGCTGCAGCCAGAGAGGCGCGGATGCTTCGAAGACGACGGCGGAGCGATCAACGGAGAAGGGGGAGCCGTCGCCGCGTCGCTTCAGCTTCAGCTTCAGGCCCATCGGGACTTGCTGCACCCAGGCTTCGAGGGAGGGCGTCTGTGTTGCTAGGAACTGCGCGTAGGCTTCGAGTCCTAGCGTGTCCTTGTAGAACGAACCTTGTCCTCGTTGTCCCAGGATGTCGGAGCACTTGTCGTACAACTCATGGTACAGGTCGACCGTGGCCGCAATGAACTTTTGCGTCTGGCACGAGTAGGAGAGCCAAGTCACCTCCTTGTCATACGACCCCAGACTCGAGTCACAGAGCGAAGCCGCTTCACCATCGTCGGACGGTATCGAGACGGTGATCTGGGACTTCTGCACCGAGAACGGCCGGCCCAGTTTCATGCAAGTCTTGGCTTCGATGGTGTAGGCCACCCACCAGATCCGCTTGCGCAGCTCCCTCTCCCTGCGCGGCATCGTTTCCGGGGGCTCGAGATGGAGTCCCAGCATCTGCGCTGTTCGTATCACCACCGCCAGGGTTGTGTGTGCCATGTTCTGGAAGGACGCGCAGCAGAGGTACACGATGGAGAAGAGGTGGCATTGCAGTGTGGTCAGCGAAGGACTCTCCAGTTCGGCGGCGATGAGGTTCTGGCTCCGGCGGTAGTACCATCGTCCAGCTATACTCGCATCGTCGTACTGGCCGCTTCTTGTGGCGGTGCTGGAAGCGTCTCGCAGGAGAAACGCCCATCCGTACTGCATGGAGATGGCGAGGATGATGTCCACCAGGGCAGAGGGTTTGCGATATTTCCTTGAGTTCTGCCACAGGGAATCGTAATGCTTCCTGAAATCACCCTCGTCTATGATCGGTGTGTTGACATGGTGCGACTCCCAAAACAGACTGAGGAAGTACTCCTCCTGGGTGCGGGACATTGACGGTCTGAGGCCTTCGGTACGAGGATTCGGGTTGGTCTCTGTACCGTCTGGGCTAGTAGGACTGACCAGTGTCTTGTTAACTCCCTTTGGTTGCATGAACTGCTCATGGAAGGATTGCTGGAACGTCTGGCTCAGAAAGGTTCCGATTCTCCCAATGAAGTAGAAGGCCGAGGATGGTCCGTAGTAAGATGTCTGTTCCGAGCGTGCTGTTGCGGTGTATATGCCTTCCCATTGTGTTTTTTGTGTTGATGGAGTGGGATCTCCATTGACGCTGGATGTACAAGCTATCGATTGGTTGTCGCCCTTTGTTGACGGGGTTGATCGTGAAGGAGTGGGAAGAGTTGGGTCTTCAATAACCGGTTCGGCATCCCGACGGCGATGTGCCTCTTCAAGCTCAGCTTCAAGTTCCTCAACTCGAAGCCTCAGCCTCTCAATCTCTCTAAACCAGACAGATCAGGATCAGTACACAAAACCAACTCTAGGTAAGGTTCAACAAGTCTCACCTCAATGCTTGAGGCAAGGTGCGAGCTTCGTCGTTGTACTTGCCCCTGCTATTACACTCCATTCCCTTCTGTCTGCAGGGCCGACAGGGGCGCCCATTATCGCATTTCACACGACGCACTCGACAGTGCTCGCAGGCTCTGGAGACTTGTTTCCGGGGCGGCTTCCGGATGGGAAGCGGAGATGGAGTCTCGGCGGCATAGCTCCGGCGATCCTCCGGTGTTCCTCGGGCAAGCAGAGGAAGCATAGCGAAGATAACCTCGAATTACAAATTTGAAGCAGAGGTTACGAGCATGTTAGGTAGGCAACATTAATGAGAAACTCGGTGGCTTACATGAACTTGTCTTGACGGCGATTGCGGAATTATCGTCGACTCCGACCCAGGGCCCAGAAAACACCAGCGTTCCGGCACCTCTGATAGGCTCGAGCCTCAACCTCTCCGTCTTTCCGGATTTCGAGTACAGCTGGAGTTCTGGAGTTTTGGAGTTGGACTCCTTTTGGAAAGGAAATAGTACCATTCGACAAACTGAGAAATACATTGGGAAGAGACAGAGCAAATAAATACCATCATGGCTCTTAACTCAAGAAATTTGATTCGTGACAACTTTCTCCTACCTTACACTCCATTACAGCTTCTTCTATCAAAGCAATTGGTGTAAGACAGCCCAGTATGAGTTCCGCAACCTTACCTCAAGGCTCTGGCAGCGGCCAGGGAGACGTCAAGAAGCAAAACGACATCCCCTCTGGCGCCAACACGCTTCTGGAGCAATCTTCCGACGAAGGCATCACAGCAAACCCCAATCCTGATAAGCAGCCTCAGCATCAGAGGAAAATCACCGGCGTGCGCTGGTTCCTCGTCTGCGTGGCCATCTTCTCGGCCAACTTCCTCTACGGGCTCGATACCACGATTGCGGCCGACATCCAGGCTGCAGTATCCGAGAGCTTTGACAACGTCTCGCAACTTGGATGGCTGGGTGTGGGCTTCGGCCTCGGTGCCACCGTCGCCATCCTGCCGCTAGGCAAGGCGTACGGCATCTTCGACACCAAGTGGCTTTACATTGCTTCGCTGGTCATGTTCTCGGCCGCGAGTGCGCTGTGTGGAGCTGCGCCGTCGATGAACGCCATGATTGTCGGGCGTGTTTGGGCTGGAGCTGGTGGTGCGGGAATGTATCTTGGGTAAGACTGGCTGACTACCTTCGGGAAGCAAAGTACTGACTTAGTCGTGGATAGGACACTGAATCTCGTTACGATGACAACTAGCCCACGTGAAGCAGCCTTCTACGTTGCCTTTGAAGGCTTCGTGTATGGCGGCGGATGCATCCTCGGTCCAGTTGTTGGAGGCCTTCTGTCAGACAGCGCTGCAACGTGGCGATGGGTATGCCTTTTTTTTCTTTTAAAGAAAGATATGCATGCTAACATCAATCAGGCCTTTTACTTGAACCTAGTACTCTTCGCCGTTGCGAGCCCCATCTATCTCTTTGCTCTGCCTTCCCTCCCTCGACAGCCCAACACCTCGTTCATCGAGAAGGTGAGGAAGCTTGATTGGCTAGGCATCATCCTGACAGCCACCCTTTACTCGTGCTTCGTGTGTGCGTTTACTTTCGGTGGCCCTGAATGGGCTTGGAACGACGCCCGATTCATCGTCCTAGTCGTCCTCTTCATCCTCTTCCTGGCTGCCTTCATCATCACTCAGCACTATGCAGTCTTCACGACCAAGACCGACCGGCTCTTTCCATGCGAGTTTGTAGGCGACCTTCAACTTACTATTCTCTACATCGCAATGGCATGCGGCGGCGCTGGGCTCTTCGTTGCGGTTTACTACATCCCGCTCTACTTCCTCTTCGTCCACGGCGACACAGGCACCGAGGCAGCGGTTCGGCTGCTGCCATTCATCTGCTTCTACATCACCGAGATTCTAGGCTGCGGCTACGCGATGCCGCGGACTGGCTACCACATGGTGTGGTATCTGGTTTCCGGAGTCTTGTTGACGGCAGGCGGCGCAGCCATGTACACCATCAAGGCCGACAGCCCGGCGAGCTACACGTACGGCTTCTCGGTGCTGATCGGATTCGGCCTCACCGTCAGCCAGGCAGGGTACGCAGTAGCAGGAAGGCTGGTTGAGCCCGACCGCATGGCGGACGTGATCCAGTTCCTGAACATCTCGCAGGGCCAGAGCCAGATGCTCGGCCTCGCGATTGCGAGCGCCATCTTCCAAAGTAAGGCCTTTGAGGGGATGAAGGACGCGCTTGACGGCCAGGGCTTCTCTACACAGGAGATCCGAGCGGCCATCGCGGGGTCCCAGAGTAAGGTTCTGGAGAGCATTAGCCCGGAGTTGCGGGAGCGGTGTCTCGATGTCTTGGTGGACACCATTGCCGATATCTGGATTATGGTGATTGCGGCGGGCGCGCTGTTAACGGTTTGCGCCTGTTTCTTATCCCGAAAGCGGTTCTAAAGTGAACGACGGATTCGGTTTATGTGAAAGGCGAGACTTGCTCAAACGTAAATCATCAATTATAGACTGAGGCGGCTGGATATCTTATTTTCTGTACTGTCATTACAATTTGTTAGTCGAGGGAAATGGCGGCATGTCTTGCAGAGAGAAGCGGCGAGGAACGAAATCAACATATTAGCGCCAACCTTTTCACGAAAAAGGCTTCGCGATAGAGAGCTAGTGTAACCACATTATGCTCTTTTATTATCCCTTGAACTAAGCAAAAACGCCTTCGAAGTCCCTACTTTGGGTTCACCATGTTTGTCAATAAGAAGGTATAGGGTAAACCCCTTGGCAACGACAAGACGCCCTATGTTAGCGTCGGGGCAGGTACAGCTGGGTTCTTGCTATGAGGCTCGTCTGAGCCCTATCATCCTGCCCTACGAAGAGAGATGTATTAGTCTAGACCGTGTTTGCTCACTAGATCGGTTGAACTAATTATGTATCTCGCATTCTCACTCATCGAGAAGCTGTCGGAGCCGAAAATCACTTCCCCTGTCGTTTCAGTGGCTCGAGCGTTAATTCTAGCAGCTGCAGCGCCCTAACGCTGCAGCAGGGTTGGTAGGTGCAACAGGGAGCCCCACCGCCGGGGAGTTCCACTACGGCGCCAGGCCTCCTTGGCGACGGCGGTAGTTTTAGTGAGGTGGGCATTTTTGGGGAACCTGATGGCGCCGCAAATGACGTAATGACTCTGTAAGCATGTGAAAACTAAGAGAGCTTGTGTGGGGACGATTACGAGCATGATGAGGAGGAAATGACCAAGACGGGAACGGAGAATGTATGTCGGCATTCGTCTACATGTACAGTAGACTACTGTCTCGGCCGAGACTGGCATCTTTCTATCCTGTTTCTTTTTGGATGAGATGGAGGCTCTGTTGTCCCTGGCAGCGAATGGACGACTTGACTCGTGGCCGCCGCTCAGAGCCAGGTCGACACCAGCCAACCCGTCCGCACTGGGCCTTTCTCAGAGCGTGGAGGAGAGGCTGGATTGGCATGAAGCTTACGGGGGCTAAGTTAGGCCTAGAACATGGCGGGGGCGGCTGCTCGCTTTGTTTGTGCCTCGACGGTCGGTGAGTAGAGTACGCAGTAAAGTCAATTGCTGCGTTATTTCTGTGTGACGTGATGATATGATGGGGAGGGAGGCATTCCGTAACCCCTGCCCTTCGTAGATAGCAGCGAAGTGCAGGAAACCTGGCACAGCTTGCCTTCTGCTTCGTACTAGGTGCACTAAGGTAGCAAGGGAGGTAAGTAGCAGCTTACTTGGACAACTCCCTGGTCTACTAGCAATGGAACAAACAACCCAATGGCTCGAGTACAGAGTAGGTAGGTACTTACTCTTACCTGGCCCGTAGGTACTGGCTGACGGGAGGATTGGAGGCTTGTCGCCGACTCGGTCGGTAGGCGCCCAGTGCTCTCAGCCTCTCACCGAATGTTTGCACCTCAACACATCCATTGTCTTTGTCCTAATTCGTATTTGTCCATTCTCCTCCTCCCAAGCCTCCAAGCCTCCCTCTCTCCAGCTTGCGGCCCCTCTCTCCTCGATCCGCCATCCTGGTCCTGTTCCCGCTCCCGTTCCATCCGAGTTGTTCCTTTTCTTCCTTCTCCTCCTCCTCCATCTCCTCCCGCTCCTTCACATTCTCTCTATCTTTTATTTCCTTTTTTATAAGGGAGATTAATACTGTATTGCGAGAATGAAAGCAAGTCATCGCCGATCCTAGTTATCCCTAGACCCCAGCAACGAAACCTGGCAAAAATCCCCCCCACTCCGAAACCGTTAGCACGCACTCTCGGACACTCTCCTCCAGCGCGTTCTCCACAGCTCTGACAAGGGCACGAGAAGAAGCTCCTCCACTACAACTTTGGTCGTTGCGCGGGGCACGCAGCTCCCGCTCTTCTCCCTCGCATCATGAGCCCGCCGCACACAATGACCTCCAACGAAGTCTACCTGCTGCCGCTCAACGACAATGGCTCGCCGGACGTCCCGGGCGAGTACATTTACTTGGCCCCGAACACAGACGCGCCTGTGACGATTCGTTTCGCCATCGAGGGCACCTCGTCCATTTGCAGCCATGGCAGCCTCTGGGTCAACATCCCCGAGCAGGACGACGAGTTCCGTCGAGACAGCTTCCGCGAATACAAGTAAGATAGATGCCTTGTCTCTCCACTGTCTTATTCTAGTTCTCCCCAATTGAGTGAGCCTTCTTTGCCCCAGGCGAGAGTCACTGACACCGGCGGCGCCTACACAGGCTCACCCCCGACTTCAACCGCACCCTCGAAATCTCCATCCCCATCCACAAGCCAGGTGCATACGCCTTCTACACCACCTATGCCGAGCTGCCTGAGCTTGAGAGGGAACTGGGACCCAGCTCCTCAGAAAAGGTGACGCTCAAGAAGACGCCCGTCTACTACATCGATGTGGCGCCCAGGCTCAAGCTCGAGGGGCGGCCTTTGCCTTTGCCCGCCTTATCGTTGTTTTCCGTCATCAGCAAGTTCATGGGCAAGTATCCTACCGATTGGGAGCGTCATCTCCGCGGCATCAGCGATCGTGGCTACAACATGATCCACTTCACTCCCTTGCAAGTGCGCGGCGACTCCAACTCGCCGTACAGCCTGTACGACCAGCTGGGCTGGGACCCGGCCTGCTTCCCTGCTGGCGAGAAGGATGTCCAGAAAATGGTCGACAGTCTCGAGCAGAATCACTCTCTGCTTAGCTTGACAGACATTGTGCTGAACCACACGGCAAACAACAGCAAGTGGCTAGAGGAGCACCCCGAAGCTGGCTACACCTTGACCACTGCCCCATGGTTGGAGTCTGCCTACGAGCTCGATACCAAGCTACTGGAGTTGGGTTTCAAGCTCAAGGAGCTCGGCCTTCCGACCGAGTTGAAATCCGCCGACGATCTGCTCCTCATTATGGACGCCATCAAGACAGAAGTCATTGCCAAGATCCGGCTATGGGAATATTACGCTCTTGATGTGGAGCGGGACGCCGACGCAGCGGTCGCAGAGTGGTCTAAGGGAAACTCACACGACTCGGAGGATTCCGCATTTCACGATAAGCTAGAAACGCTCAAGTCCGCGCCCTTAGACGAACGCATCACTTTTGTTCGAGAGTTTGCGTTGAGGGGAACAGATCGCATGGGCGAGCGCTACAGACGACGAGTTGATTCTGCAGCAGGAGCCAGCATTTTGACTGCACTTTTGGGACCACCCGAGAGCAATGACAAAGCAACAGCGAACGCCAAGATGGTAGAACTGCTGGACGTCTTGAACGTGGAATTCTACAAGGAATACGATGCCGAGATTGCCGATATCCTTCAGCAACTTTTCAACAGGATCAAGTACGTCCGCCTTGACGACAACGGCCCGAAAGCCGGTCCAATTGACAAGGCCAACCCTCTAATCGAGAGTTACTTTACCCGACTGCCGAAGAACGAGGCCACGGCCAAGCTCAAGCAAGGGGACACGGTTCTGGTCAACAACGGCTGGGTCTGGGGCGGGAATGCCCTTGTTGACAACGCAGGCCCCGAGTCAAAAGTCTATCTTCGCCGAGAGGTCATCGTCTGGGGAGATTGCGTCAAATTGAGGTACGGGTCAGGCCCTGAGGACAGTCCGTGGTTGTGGGACCACATGACCAAGTATGCTCGCATGCTGGCCAAGTATTTTGCCGGTCTGCGAATCGACAACTGCCACTCAACGCCGCTTCACGTTGCTGAGCATATCCTGGATGAGGCACGTCGGGTGCGACCCGACTTGTACGTCGTCGCAGAGCTGTTCACTGGCTCGGAAGAGATGGATTACGTCTTTGTGAAACGTCTCGGCCTGAGTTCTCTCATCCGTGAGGCCATGCAGGCATGGAGCACGGGTGAGCTCAGTAGACTGGTTCACAAGCATGGCGGACGCCCTATTGGCAGCTTTGAGGTCGACGAAGTCTCAAAATCCGATGTTCGCTCACCAACTGGCAGCCCAAAGAAGCCGAAAAATGGTGTTGCGAATGGACGTGGGGACTATTCGAGGGAGATTATCCGGAGAATCAAGCCAAGTCCTGTTCAGGCACTCTTCATGGATTGCACACACGACAATGAGACCCCGGCACAGAAGCGCGACGCTCGGGATACCTTGCCCAACGCTGCCTTGGTCAGCATGTGCTCTAGCGCCACTGGAAGTGTTATGGGCTACGACGAGATCTACCCCAAGCTTGTGGATCTGGTCAACGAAACAAGACTCTACACATCTGCATCGTCGGGCCCGAAACCCGTCAAGATAGGAGGTGGCGAGAACGGTATTGGTGGCATCAAAAAGCTGCTGAACCAGATCCACACGCTGATGGGCAAGGATGGTTACGATGAAACGCACATCCACCATGAGGATCAGTACATCACTGTTCACCGAGTGCACCCCGAGTCCCGCAAAGGATACTTTCTCATCGCTCACACGGCGTTCCCCGGCTACGGAAACGGAAATGGCGCCTTTAACGCCGTGCATCTCACCGGCACCAAGGCTCAACACCTTGGCAGCTGGATGCTTGAGGTTGATACTGGCGATGAAACGAAGGAGCAAGTTCTTAGTGACAAGAAGTACCTGCGTGGCCTTCCTAGTCGAGTGATTGACCTACCCGGCATCAGGATGGAAGTCAAGGGCGACGATACCATCATCACTGTCCGTGACAAGTTCCCCCCGGGAAGTATTGCTCTTTTCGAAACTTGGATCCCGGCAGCAGAGCACTCGTCTGGGTTGGATAACTATGTTACGTCGGGAGCAAAGGCTGCATGGAAGGATCTCAACCTGGTTGACCTCAACTTCCTGCTGTACCGCTGCGACGCGGAGGAGCTGTCGGCGAGCGATGGCCGAAACGGAGTATACGATATCCCTGGGCATGGGAAGCTCGTATATGCCGGCCTTCAGGGCTGGTGGAGTGTTTTCAAGACCATCATCCGAGACAACAATTTGGCTCATCCGCTTTGCCAGAACCTCCGGGATGGCCAGTGGGCTTTGGACTACATCGTTGGCAGAGTCCAGCGAATCAGTGCTACTCCAGGCAATGAGTCGCTTGTGGGGCCTGCAACGTGGCTCAGGGAACGACTTGACGCCATTAGAGGAATACCTAACTTCCTGCTTCCTCGGTATTTTGGCCTTGTCTTGAGAACTGCTTACATGGCCAGTTGGGAGAAGTCATTGGAGCTCATGAACACCAATGTCCGAGAGGGACAGTGGTTCTTGCAGAGCCTTGCTCTGGTCAGCGTGCAGCAGACTGGATACGCCAAGTCGGCATCCCTCTGGCCTAACAAGCAGGTCCCCTCCCTTGCTGCAGGTCTTCCTCACTTTGCTGTCGAGTGGACAAGATGCTGGGGCCGAGACGTATTCATTTCTCTGCGTGGTCTCTTTCTTGGCACTGGTCGATTTGAGGAGGCGAAGGAACATATTCTTGCATTTGCCAGCGTTCTGAAGCATGGAATGATCCCCAATCTTCTCAGCAGCGGTGATGCGCCACGGTACAACTCCAGAGATTCGATTTGGTTCTTCTTGCAATGCATCCAAGATTACACACTCTATGCCCCTGAAGGCGTGGGTATCCTGAAGGCTAAGGTCAAGCGTCGCTTCTTGCCATATGATGATACATGGTTCCCAACTGACGACCCGCGTGCGTACTCCAACGAAAGCACCATTGAGGACGTTATCCAGGAGGCTCTTCAAAGACATGCTTCCGGGATGAAGTATCGGGAAGCAAATGCTGGTCCTCAAATCGATGCTCAGATGAAGGATGAGGGTTTCAATCAAGAGATCAAGGTCGACTGGGACACGGGCCTCGTTTTTGGAGGATCCCAGCACAACTGCGGTACTTGGATGGACAAGATGGGCGAGAGCGAGAAAGCAGGGTCAAAGGGCGTTCCTGGCACACCCCGTGACGGAGCTGCTATCGAAATCACGGGGCTGTTGTACAGTGCTCTTGAGTGGGTGTCCAGGCTCGAGAAGAAGGGCGATTACCCCTATTCCAGTGTGAAGAAGGCCGACGGAAGCTCCGTTTCATTGGCCGACTGGGCAGGCCTCATCAAGGACAACTTTGAGCGATGCTACTACGTTCCTTTGTCACCCGAGGAGGACTCCAAGTACGACGTCAACACTCCCATCGTCAACCGCCGAGGCATCTACAAGGACCTTTACAAGTCGGGCAAGGAGTATGAGGACTACCAACTACGTCCTAACTTTGCTATTGCAATGACGGCCGCGCCATCACTCTTTGACCTGGATCATGCCATACATGCGTTGTGCCTCGCTGATACGGCCCTCCGTGGCCCGACAGGCATGGCCACGCTGGACCCAGCGGACCTCAACTACCGTCCGTACTACCGCAACAGCGAGGACAGCACCGACTTCGCGACCAGCAAGGGCCGTAACTATCACCAAGGCCCGGAGTGGTTATGGCCCACGGGCTTCTTCCTTCGAGCCCTGCTTAAGTTCGATCTGAAGCGCCGTACCACACCCGAGGGCCGCACCGAGGCCTTCCAGCAGGTTACCCGACGTCTAAGCGGGTGCAAGAAGATGATAGAGGAGAGTCCCTGGGCTGGCCTGGCGGAGCTGACGCAGAAGAACGGCGAGTTCTGTCCCGACTCGGTGAGCTATATATTCCCTATCCTCCTCCCTCCGGAGAACTGTGCTAGAACTGTGCTAACGCGACGCATTATAGAGCCCCACACAAGCCTGGTCAGCTGGCTGTCTCATTGATTTGTATATGGATGCTGTGGAGGAGCAAGAGACGGGAAACTAAATGGGACGGTGATGGGAATTGCATAGCATGTTGCCAAGGATGGCTAGTATACGACGAATAACAAACCTGCACTAAAAAGCACTTATTCTCCTATATCGAATTAATGAGCATTTGAACACTGAGACCAGGGTTGTGAAATTAGTTAGTCCAGTCCGTTTTCTAGTCCACCTCTAAACTCCTATTAAAAATCAGGTTCTTATTCTAAAAAGATAAAAAGTATACCTTTAGATAGCTCTTAAAGTCTAAAACTAGATTATATAAGGTACCTATTTTTAGCCGCTTAGCTAAGCGAGAAAGTCCGGATTATCCCAGTTTTAGTTTTATTCCACTGAAAAAATGGACTAATTTTGGACTAATGGGATTTTCTAGCTAATAAAAAATGATTAAGTAATTGTTTTTTAAGCTTTATATACTTAAATGGCTAGGCTATGTTAGTCTTAAATATCTTAATTTTAGGTCTAAGGATTGATTTTTAATAAAGGTTTTAATTTGGACTAGTTTAAATTTCTAGTGGACTAATTTCACAACCCTGACTGAGACCATGAAACAAACCTTGCCACATTAGATCCTTGACTTTGACATTGCGAAAGATTTCATCCGAGTCTCCAACTCGTTTAGCATGCACATAGTAGGCGAGCTTTTCGTAACTCGTACAAGCTAAACTTGGGAAAATTTGATTGGTTTCTTTATATCAAAGGGACAAGACTCCTCCCCTCCTGCCTCCCCATTCCAGAGGGAATCAAAGTGTCCAGAGTTTCGCGATATCGGATGCAAAAAAAAAATGCGGTATTTCCCACTGCTCCTATCCTAGGGTGCTTTCTAACAGCCGTGTCAGCCAAGCGTGCTAGTGTCCTTCCAAGCAACGCCAGATCCAAACAAAAAACGCCACCAAATGACGAGACGGAAAAAAAAAAAACTGTTGCATGTAGGCCCGAGTGCCAGTATGCAGGATTTTGTATGGAAAAACAAGCAGCAGAAACGATGGGTTGACGAGATGCGGTTGGTGAGCTCCAGATCCTCCTCTAAAAGTAGTCGTTGGTAGTCCATGGATCATCGTTGGATGAGAGATCGTAGATGCGAAAACAGGACTTGATGGTTGATCTTTTCCCTTGTGCGATATGATGGATATTCCCCCAAAATCAAATAAACAAGCCGAGAAAGATGGCAAGACGGAAAGCGGCCGTGTCAATGTGGAGAGATGCGATCTCCGATGTTTCGTTGCGTCATGTTTGCTGACGATTCGATGATATGATGCATGGTAGAGTTGTAGGAACAGAAAAAGGCGAAGGGCGGATATCATCGGTAACGAGAGCTTGACGAAGAGGCACTAGGTACGCTCACTGACGATCCATCGCTTCTTATCCTTGGCTTTGGGAGCCTTTTCTTGGACTGGAGCTGTAGCGGACGTTGGGGTTAAGATCGCGTGCGAGTTCCGTTGAGAATCGTAGGCAGGGTCGTGGGTGGTTACTGCCTCAGGACCCACGCCTGGTCCCCAAGAAGGGTGCGATGCGGAGCCAGAGTGCTTCTGACCGAGGGACAACTGGCGATCCTTCTTACGAAGGTACCGGCGGCGCCAGATGCAGGCTCCAATCCAAATACCGGCGATTGCGACAACGAGAACGACAAGGAAAATCACCCATTGCCAGTGGTTAGAGATCCTGCGAGGAGTTAGGGCTAAGTTCTCAGTGACTTCGGAAAGGAACATGAACTTACCAGTCGCCACCACCACCTCCGCTGTTCGATCCTGACTTACTGCTACCACCAGTTGCAGTAGTAGTGGTTGTAGTTGAAGATTTATCGGCGTTACCCTTGCCACCATTGTCGTTGTCGTTAGAGTCGTCGACGCTGCAGATGTTTCGGAACCAGTTTGCGATTGAAGTGAGGCCAGCAGAGGAACAAGCGGTATCACAAACACCAGTCACGGCTGTTGATAATGCAGCAACAGCTGTATTGGCACAGAAACATGCCGTGAAGGCTGCTGTACCACGAGCTGGGTCGATCACAGGAGGCACACAACCGCCATTTGCATCGTAAAGGGCAACGCATTCAACGGCGCAAGAGGGCAGAAGGGCCGTGTTGGCGAACGGGACTATCGTCGTTGAGGGAGCTGGTACGTCACCTGTGGGATTTGAGTTAGCACACGAGTTGATTCTGATACCGGAGGTGGCGGGAGTGGAGGCGAGCACATACCCATTTTGAAGGTTGTGAATCAACACTTTAACAAAGGGGTCGAAAAGTGCCAAAAGACGTGCAGGAGAGTCGTGGACGTATCGAGCCCCTGGCGTTGCAAGAGCGGGAGCGCGAGGGGTTTTCTCAAGTCGTTCTGGGCCGGGACTGGGAGGGCTGGGAAGCGGTGGACGTGTTGTTGTAGTGGTGTGCCGTCTAGAGCTAAGGCGCTATTGCCGGGTCGTTGTCGTCACGGGTCGTGTCGTCACCAAGCCACGGAACAGTCGAGTCGCTGTGGTCTGTTTGTTCCCAAATCTCCTTCTCTGAGGTTCAAGGAATCGTCGGAGTAATCGATTTCGGCTCGGTGTGGAGGTCGTGTCGTTGTTTCGGAAGATGCAAGGTTTGGGCTGTTGGGATTTGGGTGGTGAAGTCTCCCCTTGTTGGCAGGCGGAGAGTTGGCGGCAAGCGAAACAAAAACAGCGAAAGGCAGTGAGCGTTATGAGTGAACGAAGTGCACAAGCGAAAGCGGAGGCGAGCGAGCGACTTTAGCCTGGGGGCGAAATATGGGGCAACTGGAGGGAGGGATGGAGAATACACCAGAGGCGTGGCGCGGAGGAGGGAATCGAGGAGACGGAGACGGAGGAGATGGAAGAGAAGGAAGGGGAAGGGGAGAAGGCGGGGAGAGAGGAGAGAGAGGAGCGTCGCGGAGGGAGAGGCGCAGTTTGTTTGTGCGTCCAACAGAGGAAGGGACGAGGGAAGAATGGGAATGCAAGCGGGAAAGAATGAAGGAGTGGGGGAAGGCGCGAGGAATTGGATTCGAGAGAGGTACGAGGCGTCAGGCGCACAAGGACACGATTCGTAGGTACTACTCCAGCGGAGGCAGCGGATCCCGACACCTGGACGGGCCTGACGCATCAAAAGGAATACGGAGCAGGGATGGGCGTCCGGTGGTGCGGTGGGTGACTGGGCCTCACTAATAAACTGGCTGTTATGCTGGGCGGGCTGGGCATTCTGAGTTGCTCGGGAGGGAGGGACAGAGGCGCTAGCCCGCTGGGAAAACTCTCTGGAAAAGGAACGCACCACCAAGCACGTTTCCTCGGAAGTACAGAGGTTCCGGGTCAGGTATTTCGTGGTGAATCATTGACTTTGGCGCCGCGTACCTGCTGGGGTGCGTCATGTTGGCCACCGCACTGGGGATCTTGGCAATCTTGGCAATCTTGGTGAGCAACTCTCCTCAGCCGTCCCATCCGGGGGGGTTACGGCAGGGAGGCCACCATCAGAAGGGTACTTGTCGCCGAGGTACCTGCCAAGTATCCGGAACCTCAGCTGTTTCGCTGGCCCGTCTGGACAAACCCCAAGCCAAGGCCTGGGCTTTGGGGCTTCGGGGCTTGGCTGGCACACTATTCGTACTCTATGCACGGAGTGCTTGCATGCGGCGTATGATGGGCATTTTAGTTCAGAGTGCTGCGCTGCCGACTCCAGCTTCGTGGAGGCGGTTGTGTCTGAGGAGTTATGCAACAACAAATGCAACTGTAAATCAACAATAAACTCTCCTCTCGTCCCGTCTGTTCCGACTTCGTTTCCTTTACGGCCGACCGGCTGATAGTTTTTCCTCTGATTTGTTTCTTAGTGCGAACTACCATTCGCGACTTGCGTGCTGTCGCTGTAGGCGGGTTGGACTTGTTTCTTTGTTTGCTTTTGGCTTGTATTGAGGACCCAGTCGCGGCGCGCGTCTGAGAATGTTTGAGAGAGTCTCGGCTAATGACCAGCACGCTATTAAGGATGGATGCCTTGTCCGAGCACGAGCGAACCTCTCGACATGCCAGGAGGTTATACTGACTCTCCACCCGAGGGGTTCAGGAAACACTGCTCTGCCTCGGGCAGATAGACCTGGGCTTCAGTGTCGAATAAGCCGGGCTCCCACAGCTTCTGTATCGTGCCGGACCCCGAGCCTTCCATCCTAGGGCGACTTCAATGTCAATCCCAGCGACTTGGCTGTGACGCCGCGCTTGCCAGGATACCCAGCAACCAGACGATACGACGTAGATCCAAGCGTCCGACCCTGTGATCCTCCCGATGAATTCTAGCCCTTTCTTCGGCAGCCACCGGGCACCATAAGACACCATAAGACGCCATCCTACGCCCACCGCAGCCTCCTGTGTAGCCCTTACAGCTAGCAGTTGGTCGAGAGGGCTTCCCGCCTATCTTCTTCACCCAGCACCCGACAGCACCTGGACCCAACAAAGACATCCCCAACCCCTACTCCGTAACTTACTTCGCACTATATGTAGTAAGCTCCATGGCAGTATCAGTAGCCATAGCTGCCTGAACGAGGCCTCTAGACGAACACGAGGCCACGTGATTGGCTGGGCCGTCGGTTTCTCCGGTGGCAATTTCCGCATCCAGGGCACATAAGGCAGGTACTCCACCTGGCTCTTTCCAAATTGTCTCTAGCCTCATCTGTCATCTTCCTCAAGCTCGTGTGATCCTTGACAAAGAGCGGGAAGAAAGGACGAAAAGAACTTGTCCTAGACATGGGTTTGATTTCACAAATACTACTGTATGTAGCACATTCATCAAAACTTTTAGTTCTCACATACCTTCCTCACTACAAACGCAGTAGCTCACAGTCACAGATGCACCGAGTACCAGGCAGTACACGCGTCCTGTCAGCTTTGTTGAACATGTTTTATCAATCTCCAACCCCTCCCTTCCTTTGCTGCAACCGACCTTACTAATGCGGTCGATCATGCGTCGTTTCTGTTCCTTGTTTTCCCTCAAAGAATGCAACCACGGGCCTAAGCTAACCCTAATCTATCCACTGTCCTGAAAGACGAGAGAGAAATTACAATGCCAGCCCCAGATTCGCCAGAAATTCGCCGGAGACACTCACTTTGTTGTGTGTCTCTATTCACACACGGCAACATCGACACACGCTTGCAAGGTTTCCTTTTCCGCCTGCAAAGTCCCCTGCTTCGGATAGGAACAGACCCGCCGCTACCAGTGCAGAGCGAGACCAAGCAGAGGAATATCGCTTCAGTAGTGCGCATGTATCGAGCGCGTATAATGTGACTAATGACGAAGACTGAGCAAGCTAGAGGTCCAGTGCGTCACTGTTTTTAGACGCTTCTCTGCTAGTGTGCTGCAGATTAAGGTAAAACAGTAATCTAATTATCGAGCATTCTTATTTTATTCTGCGGCCCTTGCTGAAGCCTCGAAGATTCATCGAAATCCTCTTGTTGGTCTAGTCTTGTCCTTGTCTTGGGCTGGACGGCACGGCGAGACAAGACTGTCCCGTCTCGTAAACTACATCTAGGAGGACGCTCCCTTTTCGTCCCTTCTTGTCAATTTAGATGCCTCATCCCCATAGAGTTACATCGTTTATTTGCTTGCCTCACCTTGGCCCATGTCTTACCTATTGCCAATTGGCCCTGAACAGAGTCGTCTCTTGACCAGACGGTCGCAGTATCCGATGAGTTCGCATTCTCGACGCATAATCAAGGTTGTCGTTGCCGCCTATAGATAGGTGCTAAGGGTACATGCATAACGTTGTATATTACGGAGTACTGGGTATGCACTCGACATGTGAAGAGAACGATCTCGTGTAGTCATCGAAGACTCAGCGGTTCACTCGCGCTTATGATGCGCTTATGAATATGTCTCGTTACTCTTCGTATTCAACCTCAACCGGCAAAGATGAGAGCAACACTCAATATTAACACCACCTCCGGGGCTAGAAACAAGCAAGCGATAATTCGTCTTTTGGAGCCCTGACATACTAAGTAGTATTCTCTTGTTGCCTTCGCCTTTCAACTACCATTTGACCTAATCCTGGCATGGAAAACATTGCCCTTTATTGCGCAAACAGGCGCACTAGTCTGCAAATTCTCACGATCCTGATCCCGATCCCAACTACCACTCGATTACTTCTTCTTGTTTTGCTTCTCGAACTCGCCCTGCCTCTGTTTTCTCTCCTTCCTGTCCTTATGTCTCTTCTTAGAGTCTTCGTCAAGATGTTGGTCCGCCTCGCTCGCAGAGCCCTGCGTGGCTTGTGCAGTCATAGTTCTCCTTCCCCCCTGAAGCGCAATGTTCTGTTCCCAGCGCCCGCTTCCAGGGAGGCCAGTGAAGGGTGCCTCCGAGTCAGACAAGAACCTAGCCATCATCGGCGAGTGTACTCTGGACGAGGTGTTGTTATCCGCATCCACGAGCTCTAACGCGTTCCAGGCCGACATGAACCTGTTCAGGTCGCCCTTTGAGTTACTCGTTGGGGCAGAAGCCTTAGCTTGACCTTTGGACGGCTCTTTGCTGCCGTGCGTGGGGTCGGGCTTGGTATTTGACGAATGTTTGCCCATTGTTGTGTATAAGTGTAATTGGCTGTCTGAAGTTGTTCTTTGAAGTACAAGAAAACACGAAGTGTAGACTTGAAGGAGCTTAGATTCTTAAAAAAAAAATGATCGTGGTAGAATATGGGATGTAGGAGTCTTTCAATTCGATATACGGAAGAGCATTTGATTGAGACCCATGGCAACTATTTATACTCTTCTACCTCAGTCGCTGGACGCATATTGGCCTTCAACTCAAGTGTTACCAAGCGATGCAGTTATCTGCCCTTCTCAGTCGAGACCAAGTGGCATGTCCACACGCGTTTGTCACTGTCATCTTGCAGAGGTTAGCTCCCTGTGGGGTAACGTGGCCACGAAAGCTATCGAGTCTGCCATGCCTCTGTCCATGCTTTTGAGGATCGTGTATCCGTGGCTGAGGAACTAGCTCTCTGTCAGCTGCAAACAGATTGTGGTCAGAACAGCAACTCGGCCTCGCCTTCGGTCTCGTCTTCGAGGTCCCTTGTCTCAGATTTACGTGATGATCAGGATACCTTGGGAGGTCGGCCTTATTACATTCTTGAGTAAGCTTCTTGAATACATTTGATGCTATTCATGTCATCATATGGGTGTGATGAGCATGATGACTGTCTGTCTCGTGATATCCTCGCCCAACGAATTATGTCGCACTGGTTCCATTTTGACTGGTGATAATGACGACCGAAGCACGTCAGGAACAATTCTAGGCTGTTTGTTCTGTGAGACTCTAGGGGCCCAAAGTCGAACTGCTTGCCCAACCAGCTACATTGCTCGTTCCAAATCTGCAGCCATCCGTCGGTTAGAGTCTTCTATTGGGTTACTCACATGGTCATTGTAGGACGGTGTCACCGCGCCAACTCTTTTGTGATGCCTCGAATATACTTGCTCAGCCCATAGATGGGCCGAGCCATCCATATACTAGGGTAGGCCGGATCTTGTGGTCGTTCTCGGGTAGCTGCGCTGCGATCACGACAAGACGGAAGTGCCCGACATCTCGACATGGTCTAACAGCGCCCTATGTAGGACACATAGTCAGCTCCCGGTTATTTCTTTTTCTGGCCATCACAATAGCGAGGGTGTTGTAATCGGTGGTTCCATATGTAGTTCAACTAATTGCGGAACGTCACAGCGCGAAAGTTGGGACGGTGAGGTTACTCTGTCACTGAATGAGCGTTGAAACGGCCATATCGACGCCCGACCTTATCACACAAGCTGAGTCATTAATACACCTCCTAGTTCACTAAAATGGAAAGAGGAAACTATTGCTCTTCCCTTTTCCCATATCGTCTTACCAGCCCAGTAGCGTCGCTGTCGGGGCACCAGTATCATACGAAATTCTTCACCCCGTCCTTGGAGCTTGAGGGCAATGACAGCGCCGGTTGCACCACAAAAAAAGCGGCCGACAGATGAATGCTGAGCAACCACATGGAACGGAATCGGACGAGGTACAAGCCCCTTGATACCCCGCGTCGCGAGTTGCATCTCGTGATATATGTGCAGGCCCTTAACACTTACACGACTTAGCCTACCCTGTAAAGAATCAGGCCACGGACGGATAACTCCAAACCTGAGCTTCGATCCCTTGTGGTCGACGACCAAATCCATGAAGTACCAATAATTACCGAAGAAGTATCGGCTTCTTTTGAACTTCTCTTGTGCTCTGGAGTGTCTCGGGGGCTCTATTATTTGTGCTTCCGTGAACAGCCAACGTCCGCTGCGCACATAAGCTTCATGTTGAGTGCATTTTTTGCAATCAAAACGTTATCTACTGACACTAGCTAAGGCAAACACTTGGCATTGTCTCGCTTTGTCGGGTCTAGAATTGTCAGGACAGCCTCCGGTCGGTAACACACAACATGGCAGGGTCGCGCCAGTCTCTCTCTTCGGAGTATCTGAAGTTTCTAGAAGGTCTGTCTGACAGGAAGATGGCTGAGCTTTTTTAGGGCTTGGAAGTCCTCCAAGTACAGATACGTCAAGGTACTTCTTGTTTATGGCGCGCTCACAGGCATCGGTTAAGATTCACTGGGGGCCTATTGGTCATGAGATACTGGAACAAGGTCTGTTGGTAGTTCTTATTCCACGTGGTTTATTCTCTGCACAACCATTAACCGATCATGCAGGAGCATGCGAGTTCGAGGAGCACCAAGCTTCTCCCAGATCCGCATCTACCCGTTAGCGTGTAGTCCCACGTTCCGATGTCATGTTCCTCCAGGCTCATCTCAAGGTATCGTCACTTTATTCCTCTCTACGCCATGTTCCATGGTCCTTTTCTATAGTGTGCGCCAGCTTTCTGACCGGGTATCAACGCTCATGATTCATGCAAAGCCACACGAGGCCTTACTGATTGTTCAGCTGAGTGATGGTAGGAGACACATGATGTCTCACCAAGGTACCGAATATAACGGCGTTTATGAGACGTGCTTGCGGCTGGAGTGGCTTTTGTGGTGGTTCTTGGGCTTTCCGGAACGGCTTTCGCCTTCGACACGATCAGAAGACTTGAGTCGTCCGTTGGACTCTTGATTGCCGTGATCCGCTCGCGTACTGTCGATGTCTTCAGCCCCTAGGTCGGTATATCGACGCCGATCGGTTTCGTAGCTGTGATATTGGTATTGATGCTGACGAGTGTCGTACCAGTTGGCTGCCGTGGTCTGTGGTGCCTGAACCGCCGCGATGCCGTCCCATGGGTCCTCTCGGCCATGTTGGTGTACCAATGCCACGATGTCCTCGACATTAAGGGGCTGCTGCCCCGTGGAAGAGCCCGAGGCGTTCCACGTGCCAGGTGCTTGTCCTCCCATCCACGTGTTGTCGGCTGAAGCAGCATGATGACGTCGATGCACCTGAATCCACCTGGTGGTGTTGGCGTGAACGCCTATCTGAGCAAGATCCTCCTCGCGGTAACGAGCGCCCGAGCCTGTCATGGTGGTTCAAGGAGGAGAATAATAGTAGAAAACTCGAGTACGGGTGCCATGGATTTGCTGGAGTAATAGGGCCAACTACTGGCTTTTGTACACGCTTCGGATACGCTCTTGTCTTGCCACAAACAAAAGGCGAATGACCCGAATGGCATAAGGCAGTTTTGATGAGATGCGATGACCGACCGACCCCTGTCGGCACTGGTAGGGCTACCAGATGGGAAGGGTGTGGTTTCAGCTGAGAAGAGAAAAGCGAACCGCAGAGTTGGACCGCTCCTCGGGCATGGCGATTTCTGAGTGACGAGTACGCCACGAAGCTCATAGGTAGAGCCGAGGTGAGCGTTTCAGCTCTCCTCTCGTATACTCCGTTTATAGATTCTAAACATCGACATCCGAAAGCCGAATGACCGTGCTCTTGTACGGATGTCCGGGGTTCTGTACATGTCGGAGGTCGTCGGGGTTCACCATTTTGAGCAGTGAGGAGGTGGCAAGAAAACGCCTACTGCACAAGACAGCCTGATTCTGGTTTCAGAGACATTGACATTGTTTTCCCACGATATCCAAAGAATAAACGGCGGGCGCAGGTACCCTGTACCCCACGGGCTTTGAGGCCAGCCGACCTGGAAGCGGGGGAGTAGAAAGTTGGTGGCGAGAATTCATGTCGAAAAGGCGGGAGTGAGCGTCAGCCCGTCGGTCACCAATGTGTCCAAGTTGGACCCAAGGGTTTCTTTCGTTGCATCTGGCACAAGACCGGTGGTCCGAAGCCACTGGGCTCTAGGATGGCGCGTCATTGCATCGTGTTTGGATCCGAGCTGAGCACAGTCTGGAGGGGACTTTAGGGAGCTGATGAAGCCGAAGCCTCGTGGAAGAAACCTGCTTGGTTGATTATTGGACCAGACCCAAGACCGCGTCGATCTGCGACTGAGAGGGTTGTCACGCCTGGCGGAACGAGTTCACCGACGACTCCGATTCCGAACCCAGCCAATACCGCCTAGGCTATTTGTCACAATATTCCCAGCCTGGTTGAATTCCTAGCTTTACCTTGTGAGGCTCTCACCACGCAGTTGGCCACGCGTCTATTTCTGGGCACTCATCCCCAGGGCCTAGACTCTGTGATAACGTCAGACGCGATGAATGAGAATGGGAAAGCCATCCGCTTGGTGGCCTTCATTCGCCACGAGACGCGCCCTGGCGGATACGTGCGCCCGTAGTTGACCATGGGGGCCCTACCGTGGCCGTGAGCGCGCTTATGGATGGCGTGGAGGGCTGGAGGTCGAGTCGAAGTCGGGGAAGGGCTGAACCTGACGCGCGTCGGGAAAACAAAGCCGGATATGATTGCACGTTACTAAGCTGAAGAATTTGCGCAGAATCCAGTTCCGCTGAGAGCAAAAGTGCAAGAACGACACTGCGAGTTGACGTACAGTTTTCGTAGCCCGGTGATGTGGCATTCCAAATCATGTGAGCGTTCAGTACCAAGGTGTAGAAGCTTACCTTGGTAAAATCCATCGAGTATTTACGACAACTCGCCGATGCTAATCTTAAGCTGACGAATAGTCTACAAGTATTAATGGACTTAATAACCGGATTTTGCGACAGGGGCGTGTCCGGCGCAAGGTGTTCGCCGTAGGGTGTCCGGCAAGGCACATCGGATGTCCGTCCTGGACCCGGGATACAGCATCGGGCGGACGAATGCCTCGCGACGAGGCAACCCTGCATGGGTCACGGGTAGGCACTCTCACTGCCTGGAGGGAGATGAAAACTCGTTCATGTTGAAGCCGCGTGTACCTAGGGCATCTCTAAGCCAGTTAGACATATTGTCCTTGGGGAGGATGACGGTCTCGCATTGCAGCCTGCACGTTGAGCCGCTGGGCGTATTAAATGCCGGAAGTCTAGCTGTTTGTTTTAGGAAATAAAGAGCGACTTATACGAAGAGAACAACTTATACGAGGAGAGCGACGTTGTTAGCCGACCTGAACCAGGAGAGACGCTGGAATAGAGTAGGTGGTTTAACGTTGGCGGGAAAGCATATCTAACGGGAGGTTAATCCGCCCCTCCCATGAAACGTATGGTTCAGTATATTATTAGGATCTGAGTGAGACCTCAAACCAAGGCAGTGCTCCATGCATTACGAAAACTGCGAAATACGCAACTGTCAGAAATGGTCTTGAACTGCGTGCAGGTAACTGGATACGAAGGCAGTAACAGAGACCCAATCAACCAATATTGCCAGTTCGTGAGACTGAATTAAATCTAGGTCCGTGCGCATAGACGTCATCAACGAGTCACGATGTGGAGCACGTACCTACTTTTATGCGGGATGCTGCGTGCCTGACGAGACGATAAGGTAATCAATCCCAAGCCACCACACCAGAGCTGCACCACAGCTGCCAACAGCTTCAGCCTCCAGTCTCCAGCCTCCCAACTCCAGCCTCGAGCAAACTTGCCCTTCATCTTCAGCTACAGAAGATCCAACCCACGCTCCTCGCGCACGCGCCGCGCTGTCGTTCATGATGCGACATAACGACGGCGAATGCAAGCCGGGGGACTTTATCACCCCCGATAATCAGAAGAGCTTGTCAGTCCAGCTTGTCCTCTCTCTGCTCATTGGCTTTGTAGCCTTCTTCGCCTTCATAGTACGTGCAACATTCAGAGAAGCAACCCGCATGCCAAGCAACCTTCTTACAGACCATCCTAGATCTTACGCCCACGATGGCCTGCCCTCTACGCCGCTCGCAAACGTCGTCTCGACCCCTCCATCGATCTTCCTACGCTCTCCCGCTCGGCCTTTGGATGGATCCCGCAATTGTACAAAATTAGTGAGCAGCAAGTGTTGGCCTCCGCTGGGCTTGATGCGTTTGTGGTAGGTTTAATTCTTGCCAGTGTTGGCCTTGGCTACAATAACAGGAGGTACTGACGGGATGCGCTCAGTTCTTGGCATTCTTCAAGATGGCTGCCCGACTCTTCTCTGTCATGGCATTCTTCGCAACCGTTGTTCTCTGGCCAATCAACTTCACCGACATTAGCAGCGGAAACTACTCTTGGGGGTACAGCGACGGCATGGGTATGGACTCATTCTACGCCCCGACGTTGTTGCCACTTGCAGACCAGGATTTCCACTTGTTCAAAGGGCATGGCCTCAAAGACAAGAGCGGCAAGCTAGGGTATCTGTGGTCATACACCGTCTTTACGTATGTTTTCGTCGCCTTGACGATTTACTTTGTAAATGGGGAGACCTTTCGGATTATCCGCTATCGACAAGACTATCTCGGGTCTCAATCCACCGTCACAGACCGGACATTTCGTCTTACCGGAATCCCTGCCGACCTCAGAGCCGAAGACAAGATAAAAGATTTCATCGAGAAGTTGGAAATCGGCACCGTTGATTCAGTCACCATCTGTCGAGATTGGAGGGAGTTGGACGACCTGGTGGAACTGAGAGTCGTTACTCTCAGAAAACTCGAGGCATCCTGGGCCAAATACTTGAAGTATAAGCGAGACAAAACCAAGGGAGATGCTACGCGCACGAACACACGAGACCAATTCAGTTCCAATGAATTACAGAGACAAGATATCGAGGAGGAATCCGGCGAGAATGGCCACCTCCTTGACCCTAACCTGAACCGGGAAGACTGGGGGGAGGATGGTAGGCCTCAGGTCAGCCTCCGGTACGGCTTCCTTGGCCTGCAGTCTCGTAACGTCGATGCGATTGACTACTACGGAGAAAAACTCAGAAGGCTGGATCAGAAGATTGTCGATGCTCGCAAAAAGAAATACACACCCACTGACATGGCCCTTGTCACAATGGACTCGGTCGCTTCATGCCAGATGTTTATCCAAGCTAGGATAGATCCTCGACCCGGCAGATTACTGACCAAAGCGACTCCCTCCCCGTCTGACCTCGTTTGGAGAAACACCTATGCTCCTCGTGGCATCCGCCGACTCAAATCATGGACCGTCACCATTTTCATCACTGTCCTCACCCTCGTTTGGATTTTCCCAACTGCTTTCCTCGCCTCTTTGCTGAGCTTTTGCGTGCTCAAGGGTGTAGCGCCTGAATTTGCCGCCTGGCTACAGAGGCACTCCATCATCTATTCACTGGTCCGGAACGGTATTCCCACTCTCGTTGTCTCGCTTCTTAACGTTGCTGTGCCATATCTTTACGACTGGCTTTCGAATTGTCAAGGAATGATTTCGCAGGGCGATGTGGAGCTTTCCGTCATCTCCAAGAACTTCTTCTTTACCTTCTTTAACACTTTTTTCGTCTTCGCTATCTCCCGAACTGGGTTGGACTTCTGGACCGTCCTGCAGGACCTACTGAAGGATACAAGCAAAATCCCCGCTGTCATTGCCAAAGATGTGGCAGATCTCTCTGTCTTTTACATTTCTTTCATCATGCTCCAGGGTATTGGTCTTATGCCTTTCAGGATTCTGGAGGTCGGAAGTGTCTTCCTATACCCCTTCACTCGGATGATGTCAACCACACCACGAGATTTTGACGACATGAAGCAACCGCCCGTCTTCCAATACGGTTTCTACCTGCCAACCGCCTTGCTTGTGTTCAATCTCTGCCTGATTTACAGCGTCTTGCAGCTGGGATTCATGATCCTCATCATGGGCACGCTGTATTTCGCCCTAGGATACTTCACCTTCAAGTACATGGTGCTCTATGCGATGGATCAGCCTCAGCATGCCACTGGCGGTGCGTGGCGCATAATATGCTACCGAATCATAGTCGGACTGGTTGTTTTCGAGGTTGTCATGGTTGGCCAAATTGCCTCTGGAGGGGCCTTCCTCCAGTCTATTGCCATCTTCCCTCTCATTCCCTTCACCATCTGGTATAGCTTCTATATCAAACAGCGGTTTGAACCACTAACCAAGTACATCGCCCTTCGTGCTATCAGGGAGAACCAAGACTCAGAGGAGGAGGCCGTCTCGGACGAGGCATTCGACGAAGAGAACCCGCGACCGTCACTAGGCGTTCTACGCCGTGGAAGCACACTCGACGAGTTTAAGGAAAAGGGCATGACTTTTGTCAACCCTAGCCTCACTGTTCCGTATGCACTTCCGAACTCTTCCACATACAAATGAAAACTAATCGTGAAACAGACTCCAACAAGCGTGGATCTACCATGACCCACCGCCAGTTCTTTCTGAGGACGAAACCGAGAGCAGCGACGAGCAGACTCCTCCCATCCTGGCCGGTACTGATAGTAGTCTTAGTATAGGGGACTCACACGTATGGAGAGATGGTGCAGATAATGTTTGATCGCTCAAGTATGAATCTCGACGCATGATAACGGCGCTGGGCTGTTGGTTGTCTGGAATTATCGTTAGACTGTATGTCTTAATTACACATGCTGTTTTTCTTTTTGAAACCGGATGAGCATCGAGTGAACGGGACGTTGTATTTTCTGCCGGTTGTCGCTATCATCTGTGTCGCGTTAGTGAAGAGTTGGTATTGGGTGTGAGTTGCTTGTTGCAACATGGAGCAAGAGCCACCAGGCTTGCCCTTTGCCGGCTTCAAGTCGGGTTCTTCCAACACCAAGCCCCTCCCTCAACGTGTCTCCGAAACTTCCACTCTACCTAATTATTACCTACAGCCACCTATTCCTACAAGTCAGCTACTACCTCCAACGTCAGCTACAGCCTCCAATGCGGGAGGCCGAGTAGTCCAAGACGTCCTCACAAATCCTCCTCTCGAGAGGCGTGGCAGGGGCAACGCCAACGAGATCAAGTACGCGGTGGAAGCAAGCGGGCAAGGCGCCAGGTAGAATCATGGCGACAGTGGCCTTGATCCTCGACCGTGGCCGGCCTGTGGACTCCGGACCCGGAGACCTTGCAAACGTTCAGAAATTCGTCGGTAGCGACTATGGAGTCCTGCAGTTGGATGGTATGTGAAGTGCTGTGATAGCGAACGCTGCCCGGGACTAATCGCAGCAGAACGTCCCAGCTCGATGCGGCTGCCCAATGAGACGATTTAGCAGATCTATCTCCTGCTCTCTCCGGAAGATTACAACGGTGCTCGACATACGTGTCGTTCATGGTTCCTTGCAAGCCTCGATCGCGGGCTCCTCGTGCGAATGTTGAAGAGGGGCGGCTGGTGGAGCAGCCTCCTGCAGATCATAACTCCCCTGAACATAACACGACTTTTCAACCTCAATCAGGAGAGGATAATGAGCAAATGGATATCAAGAGAGTGTGCTCTGGCCAATTTGAAAAGGAGCGCATTCGTAGAAGTCGGACGCACAGATTTCGGAGGATTAGTGCCGGGGTCCACGGCTGGCGCCTTGCATGGGGCCCTCGTCTTTACAGTCAGCCTCTGTGGACGGTTTCTTCTGGCGACGCACGGATGGACAGTCTATGTCTACGAGTTGAACCACGTTTGTTTTAACCCTCGCTCGAGATGGTCCGTTCCGTTACGGCCGAGAGAGAGCAAGTCTCTCGGCCTTCCTCGGCCAGTGGCCACGGTTATTTGTCCACGGCAAGTCATCTCATGTAGCATGGATACATCAGCGGGTCGCCATGCTGTCGCGGTTCTGATGGAAGGCCGGATGGGAATGGTGTGCGACATCATGGCCGAGAGAGTTGGAACATCTAAACCGACATCAGCCAACACGTCCAACGAAGGTTCTGGTCCGAGTACGCCCAGCGCGAACAGTCTGGCCCCCCCTGCTTGCATATGCCAGGTCAGCCCGGTGTCTCGAGCGCCTCCTGTCGAGGAGGGTCCGCGATCGGTTTACAGGAGAATCTGTCACCCTGATGACCCCCCTCGCTCCGTTGCCCTCTGTCCTCAACGGAATTGCGTGGCCTTTGGGTGCACAGCTGGCATTGAGCTTCATTAGGTAGATGCTCTCACGAACCAGGACCTAAGCAGATGGTTTCCCCTCGCGTCACCGAGCGACTTCCTATACTTCCTCCCTGCCAGGAGAGGAATCGACACCGGGAAGAAATTACGGCTAATCAGCTCTGCTGCCGCCCTTGGCAACGCATTCGGCCCAGTCGGGAACATCTTCCAGGGCTTTGAGACCAGTTTCATTCGTTCTGAAAGCCGCGGAGTTGTTTCGGTAATGGACACAGGAAGTGGGGGAACAGTCACCCATGATATCCATGCCGTCAACGATCTGTCATCCCAGCGATCTTGCGTGAGACCTCGCGATTTGCTTGATCAACGGTTACCAACCGATGGGGTTGCCCGCAGAGTCTCTGCCCGCAGCGCAGATCACTACAGAGCCGTGCCGCTGAGCGATGGCTATCACATCCTTTTCACGGATCCCAAGACCGGCAATCTTTGTCTGGGGACGGATGCCCCAGTCGGGTCCTTGAATCGACTAATCCGCAAGGTCTGGTTTCGGCCACCAGCGGCCGCGTCGTCCCCGTTACCCGTGTTATACACTGCTGGGGCAGACACACGGCATGGGGTCCGCGTTGCTGCAACATTTTCAGTTAACAGTGGAGATTCCCTGCGCGTTAGGTCAGATGAAGTTACGTCCTACGCCGCGGACCCACAAAGCGACGCTGGCTCCGACAAACAGATTGTCGTCTTTTACACGATCCCGCCAGACATGTTCCATGATATTTCTCAGGGGGGCTCCATGGCCAGTTCATACAGAAGAGCGGTCGAGGAGGCGGAGGCGGAAAACCTGTCCGAATGGGTGAACTGGAGGCCGGAGGAGAACTACGGTGAAATCGACATCTTTGGCCACCCGTTCCAAGACAGTGCAGTCTACCCTCTGGAGATCCAAGGGCAGCCAGTCGCTATCTGTAGCAACCTTGTGGAACTGGCTCTCGATTCTGGCCCTGACATGGTGATCTGGGCGTTCAGTGCAGAGGGGTGGGCTCGGACATGGTCCATGCATGTTGGACGAGAAGAGGCGTTCATTAGGGCGGCCGTTCAGCATGACGGAAGCGTGAGGCATGTCGATCCTGAGGGTAACACTGAAATGGCCGAAGTGGAGACGGTTAATACGTCAGATATCAGCGGTATGGCCTTCCCCTTCCCTCTCCTTGACGGAGCCGAGTGCACAGGAGGACCACGCTGGACGCGTTGGACGAATCCCTCGGTGGAACGATACCGGCGGCTGATGGCAGGTTGGGAAGGAGACCGAATGAGTGGCACGGTGAGCGTGGATCTGGTGGAAGAAGTCAGTGGCATTACGAGGATGGATGTGGAGTTGCGTTAGGGCTGGGAGTTTGGGACAGGCAAAGGGGGAGGAAGCTCACGGAAATAGACAATAGAGGTAACCTTTGATAACAACCATAGCCCTAGCATACCGACAAATAATTGCCGGGGTTATTACCGACCACTGGGCAGACCCCTCCCCCTGTCATTGCAGCGTGTGTAGTGCGTGCCTGGCCTGTCGCAGAAGTGACGACACGACGGACGCATTCATGTAAAAATGTTAGCGTGGGGGCGTTTTTGGTGGCTCTCAGCCCAGTTGGCTGGCTGGTTGCAGCGTGCAGACTCATTTCTTCCGATGCCGGCCCGGCCGCCACCGTAGCGCCCCATTATCTGCCCCACTCCGGGGCCGACTGTGGAGCTCCTGATTTTTTTCGCCTCCGTGACCCTCTCCGGACAAGTGGGCCAACCTCCGTTCCGTTTCGCGATGCCGTTTCCAGCAGCAGCACAGCGGTCCCAGGGAAAGCGTAGCGAGGAAAGAGAGCACGACTCTGCGAAAGACGACGCCAACGCCTGGGATGTTGCGGCTGGATCTGACACGTCCGCGCGCAATCTCCTAGGCCAAAGTTCGTGACTGAAATCGGGTCAAATAACTGGGGCGCGCGCGGCCCAAGGTGGCGCCCAGGACAAACACCGAGTTATCCCCATCCCCAAATGGGAAAGACGTCAATGGAAGGGGAGCGCAGGGCAAGGGGAAAAAAAAGAAGAAGCACTAAGTAAAAAAAAAAAACTGTTAAGAGGCCCGCGCCCTGCAACGCTGCACGTTTACCTAATCCCTGTCTTTCCTTGTCGGTTGGAGCCGCAACCGCATGCATGCACATGGGGAACGGGGGTGTGGATAGGTTCGTCGGCGGGATGGGTGCTGTGGGACCGCGCCGATGTACGTACCGTACCTAACTACATGACAATTTCCTTGGTCCGGCGTTCGGGTTGTCCGTCATGGCTGGTGATGCGAAGCTCGCATCTGGGATCTGAGCTATCTGGTTGGGTGACGGGTGGCTGAGATTTGGGCATGGACCTCGGGTGTTGGGAATGTATATATATCGGCGGACCTCCCGTGGGCAAGCGTCGAAGTTGATTTGGATTGAGTGTGTGATAACAGTGTGCTTTCATCCCTTCTCTACCCAGTGGGCTCTACCACATATCATATACAACTCTTCACCATCGTCTCTGCCCTACTTCATACCTCTCCTTCCTCCTTCACATTCCCCCTTTTATCATGGATACATCATCAAATACCTCCTCGGCCACGCTGCCGGGGGAAGGCGACGACGTCGTCCGGCAGTTCGCCCCCATCACCAGCAGCACCACCACCACGCCGGCGACCAACCGCGCGCACCGGTCCATGTCCAACTCGTCGCGCCTGAGCCGCCAGGTCTCGCACAAGGAGGCCCGCGACCCGGCGCTGGACATCGAGCTGCCGTACCGCACGCTCAGCGCCACGGCGAACCTGGACGAGTACCTGGTCGAGGTGCCGTCGGGCTCCATCCCCGGCCCCGTCGAGCCCGAGGCCGTGGCCCGCAAGTCCGGCCAGTACGACGGCACCGAGCGCCGCTACAAGCTCGTCACCTTCACGCCCAACGACCCCGAGAACCCCAAGAACTGGTCCAAGGCGTACAAGTGGTGGTGCACCATGGTTGTCGCCATCACCTGCTTCGTCGTCGCCTTTGCGTCGTCCGTCATCACGGCTGATATCGCCGGCGTTGTCAACGACTTGGATGTCAGCGAGGAGGTTGCTCTCGTGAGCATCTCCGTCTTCGTCGTCGGCTTCGGTGTCGGTCCCATGATCTTTGCGCCCTTGTCCGAAATCTACGGCCGCCGAGTCATCTAGTAAGTAGCAACGTTCTGGAATCATCCATCCTGTACAAGGAACTAACCTGTCATTTCAGTGGTTCCACACTTCTCATTGCCGTCATCTTCATCATCCCCTGCGCTGTGGCCAAGAACATCGAGACGCTCCTCATCTGCCGTGCCATCGACGGCATCGCCTTCTCCGCGCCCATGACGCTCGTCGGCGGTACTCTTGCCGATCTCTGGAGGAACGAGGAGCGTGGTGTTCCCATGGCCGCCTTCTCAGCGGCGCCCTTCATCGGCCCTGCCAGTAAGGCTCTCCTAACCCAACATTAAAACCAGACAGCAATGCTAATCTGTAATCGCAGTTGGTCCTCTTGTCGGCGGATTCCTCTCCGACGCTGCTGGCTGGCGCTGGCTCTACTGGATCCAGCTTATCCTCGCTGGTATTGTTTGGATCCTCATCACCTTCACCGTCCCCGAGACTTACACTCCTACCATCCTCGCCCGCCGTGCTCGCAAGCTCCGTGAGTCTACCGGCGAGTCCGACCACGTCACCGAGCAGGAGCTCGATATGCGTCCCCTCTCGGAGCGTCTCCGCATCTTCCTTATCCGTCCCTTCCAGCTGCTCTTCGGCGAGCTCATCGTCTTCCTCATCTCCGTGTACATGAGCGTCCTCTACGGCCTGCTGTACATGTTCTTCGTCGCCTTCCCCATCATCTACCAGGACGGCAAGGGATACTCCGCCGGCAAGACCGGTCTGATGTTCATTCCCGTCGCCGTCGGTGTCATCCTATCCGCTCTCTGTGCGCCCATCGTCAACAAGCACTACCTTAAGATGGTCGAGCGCCACAACGGCCACCCGCCCGCCGAGGTCCGTCTGATTCCCATGATGATCTCCTGCTGGTGTATTCCCATCGGTCTGTTCATCTTCGCCTGGACCTCGTACTCTGAGCTCTCGTGGGCCGGCCCTGCCATGGGCGGTCTCCCCATTGGCTTCGGTTTCATCTTCCTCTATAACGCGGCCAACAACTACCTCGTCGACTCGTACCAGCACCAAGCTGCCTCCGCTCTTGCCGCCAAGACTTGTATCCGAAGTTTCTGGGGAGCCGCTGTCGTTCTTTTCACGGAACAGATGTACGAGCGCCTCAACAACCAGTGGGCCTCCACACTGCTCGCCTTCATCAGTCTCGCGTGCTGCGCCATCCCCTTCATGTTCTGGAAGTACGGCGCCAAGATCCGTTCTCGAAGCAAGTACGCTTACGCCGGAGACGACGAAGACTCCAGCGCCGACGATGTCGAGAAGGCCAGGCCAATTACCCCTGGCGGTGCTATGGTCAGGAACGACTCCGACGATGAGGATTTGCGACGAGCCAGGAGCTACGTGAGCAACCCTTAAGTGGTTGACCGAGAGCTCATTCCCCTGGGCAGGGATCAGTTTGCCCAAAACAACCAAAATTTCTTAAAGGTGTATGGGACGGGGTGCATAGACGGGATACAGGATCATAATGGAACAATAGATAGGACCTATTAAGAGGTTATAGACAGAGATGGATGGTTACTTAGCATGTTTGAAACACGAGGCAATATACCCCGAATTATTTTTTTGTCAATTCTTGAGAAAAGCTGTAATAATCTAGAGCGAGAAATGCGCTTGTCGTGACCCTGTTGCTCTAATCCTTGTTGCATCAAAGGATGCCGCTGGCTTTTGCAGCAGGCTCATAACCATCTATAGTTCCGTTGCCGTATCCTGATCGCGTAAACACAAAAGACAAGAGACATGAGAAAAAGAAAAGTGAAAGAAGCATAAATCAAATGGCGTGGTTCACCCAACAGAATAGGCCCGGCGATGCGGTTGCCAGGGCATGAGAGATGGGAGGTGTTCATGCGCCTCCGGCAATGTTCGGTAACAATGAATGAGATCCGAGTGTCCAAGTGGTCCTCGGCTCTCAAAAGGATGGCCCACTTGGTACGCATGGCCCACAGGGATGCCATTCCTGGTCCCGGCCGGGTAGCTCTGGTGTGGTTTCCGTCGTCCACGACGGTGGCGTGATGATAACAAAAGGCCTGGACCAACTAGCCTTGCAGACAAACGATTAAGAAGCGGTGGATCCCTCCCCTCCTAGTTTCAGATACGACAACGGATTGCGAAAGCATCCGAGTAAGCGAGCATGTGCCTAGATGGCACGCACGGGCAGCGAGTCGCGGCGCCGCAACTTAGGGTCCTTGGTGAGTGAGTTCTTGCTTGTGTGACGCACCATGAACTCTTCGAGGTTGTTGAGCGTGCACTCGGCGATTTCGGTGAGTGCCTCCTCGGTGAAGAAGGCCTGATGGCCGCACACGACGACATTGGGGAAGGTCATGAGCCGCATGAGAAGATCGTCCTGGATGATGTGGTCCGAGTGGTCGTTGTAGAAGAGCTCACCTTCAGCCTCGTACACATCGAGCGCAAGGCCGCCGATGTGGTTCTCCTTGAGCGAGTGGATGACGGCTTCGGTGTCGATGAGGCCGCCACGGGAGGTGTTGACGAGCATGGCTCCCGGCTTCATCAGGGCCAGGGTGTCGGGGTTAATGATGTGGCGAGTCTTCTCCATCAGCGGACAATGCAAGCTGACGATGTCGCACTCTGGCAGGAGATCTTCGATGCTCTTGTACTCGCCGTACTCCTCAAAGGCAGCCGAAGGGAAGGGATCATATGCCAGCAGACGGCATCCGAAGCCCTTCATGATGCGGGCGGTAGCTAGACCGATCTTGCCAACGCCCACGATGCCCACCGTCTTGCCGCAGAGCGTCTTGCCCAGCAGGCCGTCGAGCGAAAAATTGCCTTCTCGGACGCGGTTGTAGGCGCGGTGTGTCTTGCGGTTGAGCGTCTGGATGAGCGCGACGGCAAACTCGGCGACGGCTTCGGGGGAGTATGAAGGCACGTTGGCGACCATGATGCGCAAGCGCTGGGCCGCGTCCAGATCGACGTTGTTGAAGCCGGCGCATCGCAGCAGGATGGCCTTTACGCCGAACTCGGAGAGCGCAGACAGGACATTGTCGTTGATGGTGTCGTTGACGAAGACGCAGACGGCGTCGGCTCCCTCGGCGATGGCGACGGTGTCCTCGTTGAGAGCGAAGTCGTGGAACACAAGCTCGATGCCTGAGGAGGCGTGCTTTTCCTTGAGGACAGAGGCCAGGTACTTCTTGTCATAGGGCTTTGAGCTAAAGACGGCGACCTTCATGATTGCGATGACGGGAGCGGCGATGGACGGTTGATGTTGAGGATGAAAAGGCTATATGGCGATGGCTGTGTTTGGCGGGGTTGATACTCCACTTCTGGCTTTTGAGATGTCTCAAAAACTCAACACAAGCGAACGCGGAGACGACGCAGCATAAATACCCGTGGGGAAAAAAAAGGAGAAGGCCAAGCAAACCAAGATGAGGCCTCTGCTCCGGATCGAGATACGACTGCAACTTCCCCAATGGCGGCAGCGTGGCCCAGCATGTGCTTTGAGAATCAGGCCATGCCAATATCCAAGCTTTGATGCCAAGCGAGGGCGTGCGTTAAGGAGGCGGGCTGACGAGGTGTCGCGGCCCAACCAACGGACGGGCTGTGTTGGCAGCGGACAGCCGGTGCTGTTAATTTGTTTGTTTGGGCGGTCAGTATTGTACGAGCGACATCTTGGCGGTGTTTGGCCTGGTGGTGAGGTGAAGTGTATCTATCCCCTTCCCCAGAACCACATTTTTGGGACCGTCGAGATCTTTGGGTCGGGTAGATGCTATGGATCCGAATCTGCGGCCGCACTTTCTGCAAGTTTACGGAGCCCTTTCGGTCCCTTTAGTTCCCACTTCTCTGCGAGAGAGAGCCCGAAGAGCCCGTGTCGTCTCGTTCTGGGTGTCCAGGATCCGCGAAATTGTGGCCCGTTTCGCCGCCATCCTGGGCCGAAGACCCTGTCCTGCGATGGGTTCGTTCCAGGGCAAATCGGTCGACGCGCATGGGTCGCAGAGCCTCACCTTGCTTGAATGTCCCGTGATGCATGAGCCGAGTTTCTGGAATCGGCAGTTTTTTTTCTTTCCTTCTTCATCTGCCATTGGATCTTTGCTTCGCCTCGTCGAATGCTTGTTCGGGAGTTGGCCAGGAGGTCTTCCGGTTGGCCCCAACGACCCAGATCAGCGGGTCGTCATCTCCTTGAACGTCTAACTTTCACGGGCGGAATGTCAGGATGCATGTGTCGGTGTCTCCCGGCCCGGAAAATGAAGTCCGGGAAGATGCCTGGAGTGTTCGTTGGGTCCGATGCCCGAAGGATGCACGTGGTCCCGTAGGGCAGCCAAAGAACTGAGGTTAATAAATCAGTAAGGTTTGTAGATGTAAATGCTAAATACAGGACTTCGGGAGACCCGGAATCGTCAAACGTAGGTATCTAACATGACTGAGTGAAGCTGAATGTACCATCTTTCCGCTGAAAGAACTTTTAATCCCCCCCCCCCGAAACATATCTCCTAAACAGGCTCTGCGATATTCGCAGAGAACGGAGACGGCTTGCCAAAGCTCACAGCCCCATTGCTACCAACCGAGACCTTCTGAATCATCGTATACCGGCTATCGTCACAAGCACCAGTCGACGTCGACGTCGCATGGTACGCAATCCACCACTCGTTGGCACTCGGGCCCTGGAAGAACGAGTTGTGTCCGGTGCCGTAGTGGCCCGACCCGCTGCTCAGCATACAGCCGTTGCTCTTGGTCCACGCGCTGGCCTTGGTCGGGTTCGTCTTGCCGTCCCACGTCAGCAGCCCGAGGCAGTAGTTGGGGCTCCAGCAGTACGACGCCGAGTACGAGATCATCGTCTTGCCGCCCGCGTACAGCGGCGCGGGGCCCTCGTTGACTGGGTGCGAGTACTTCTCCCACGCCTGGTCCGGCTGCGAGATGATGGAGATGGAGCCCGACAGCGACACGTGGTCGTCGTTGAGCTTCTGCAGGCAGATGGACTGGTACGTTACGCCGGCCATGCACGAGAACATGAGGTAGTTGCCGTAGCTGTTGAATCGGAGGATGGAGGCGTCAATGGACCAGACGTTGGTGAGTTGTCCGGCATACGTGTAGGCGTCGTCCCAGGCACTTGCACCGCCTGAACCAACATATCAGTACACGGCAGTCAAATACACACGGGGTTTCTTACCTTTGAGCACATGCAGCCTCTGCCCGTCGAGGTTGTCCTTGTTCCCGGCCGTGAAGTACACGTACCACCGGTCGCCCATCCAATGAATCTCGGGCGCCCACACGTTGCAGCAGCGGCCAGACGCGGTAGAGGAATAGATGACCTTCTTGGGGGCCGTCTTGAGGCCGGCAACCGTCGTGGACCGCGCGATCTCGAGATCCGTCCAGGACGTCGACATCAGGTAGTAGTAGCCATCGCCCGAGCGCGTGACGAAGGGATCGCTACCGCCCGGGTTCCGGATCGGGTTTGTGAAGGCGGCCGCGGAGCCGAGGAGGCTCCACGCCGCGATGAGACCGCTAGCAATGCTGGAGAACTTCATGTTGAGAACGAGTTACTGAAGAGCCGTGCCGTTAATACAACAGCTACAGTGTCGGGACCAGAGCCCTTTATATCCCACCGACTCGTTCATCCCCCACTTCCCCAGATTCATTTGTTGCCTCATTAGGAACGACCGACACTCCGGGTCGAAGCTTCACGTCGCTGGGCTCTGGATAGGCGCGGCTATATCAGTGGTGGAACAACCCCGGACACGGACGCGGGGAGGGTGGGGCCGTGGGCGGATGACACCAGGAAGCCGAGGCGCCGAGTCGAATGAGGAATGGCTCCGGGAGGAAGCTCACCTCGTGTTTGGAGTTTATTGCGAAAGTGGCCTATTCCAACCGCACGAATCCCAATTCGGCTGCTTGTAAGTCTTTGTGAGGCGGAGGGCAACGGTCATCTCCATGAAGTCGGTTGCAATGGTGCCATGGCTGAGCAGGTGTCAGGGGATGGCAGCCATTCCGCCAATCATTAATCTGATCAAGTTATAGGTGCCCAGACTATATTACCTAGCTAGTTATCGATAACTCTGAGGTGAGGAATATGAACTGTGAGAGGCAAGACAAATGAACGGCGCACCTAGACAATGAATTGAAGGTCAAGAAAACACGAGAAACTTACCAGCTGATTGTCGTTGTTAGCTTAATTATTGAAAATTTCAGCTAGCTTAGAGCTACGCTATGTCTACGTTTGACTAGGTAGTTATTAGTAGGCAGCGGGTATGCATTTTTGAGTTTGAAATGGCGGTCTCTTTCAAATGAGTCGATTTAAGTTCTTGTACCTGGAAACCGCGAGACAAGCTCTGCGCATAACAGCCCCGAGTCGTCTGTAATCTCTCGTTTCCAGCACAAATAGTCTGATCCAAGGTCACAAAAGATAGCGACGGAGTCTATATATTCCGGATCTATAGTTGAACTAACCCCTGACCAGATAACGTACCTATCCTCCAGCTGTGATAAGTAGTGAACTTAAAACACTTTCGGCCCTTTCCGAATTCCCCGCACCCTGTACCTGGTACGAATAGGGTTTATTTCTCTTGGCCGTTAAGCGGCCCAATCGAACTTTTCATGCCTCATTCTGATCCGCAAATAGCCTCAACGCCCTTGTCCATGTATCGCCCAACCATTTTGAATCACATGTCTATCGCGTGTAGGTTCCTCGAATGGTGTAGTCTTTCTTCGGCCCCTTGACCGTATACTCGATCCCCCACTTCTTGAGGTTCACCGCCTGGAAAGCAAAGTTGTATTTGACGTCGTAGTAGTCGTCGATGCAGAGGTGTCCCGCCTTCGCAGCCCAGCCCTTGTCGGTAGCGTTTTCCGGACTTGAGAATTCGATCTCATGGAAGAGATAATCCGCACGCTCGAGGTCATCCGGCTTCGCAAACCAGACACTCAATATGTCCTTGATTTCGTCGTATCGCCACACATATCGACGCGTGGCCCTGAAGCCGAAGCCTTGGTCGGTCTTGAACTCGCCCTCTTCGATGTAGAGATACTCCATACCTAGATCGTCTCCTGATGAGGGTTCTGTGCCTGTGGGGTTAGCTGCACATCTCAGCCCGTCGCTGGTTTTCTCTCGGAGCAAGAATTTCGCTGTTCCGCTGAAGTGGCCGCTTGGGTGGGTAGGCAGCTTGCTTCGCAAATCACGTTCGAGTTTCCAAGTGCCCAGCAGACTTCGGAAGACAGCACGAGCCACAAATTTCGGACGTGTGAGTCCAGCTGTTGTGGTTTCATAGGTTTGCTCAATAGATTTGGCAGCAGCTTCTTTTGACTCTGCATCATCGGTGGCAGAAGTATATCTCGCCGGAGTCAGCATGTCGAGCGGCAAGTCGTTGTGCGGCAGGCTCGGAGCCGGGGGTGTCAGTGGTGCCTCTATTTCCATCGAAAGCGCTTCCGCAAATTCGTTCATGAGATAGATGTAGTCTCCCATGGGAAATTGGGACGTTCGGGGATCGTCTCGCAAGTCTAGAGTTCGCTGAATTGACACATCCTCTTGGAGTTTCGTTCTGAATGCTTCAGACGAGCGCACAGAACTGGCTTCTTTAGACCACAAGGCAGCCAAGAACCGGGCTTGCATCTGCATTACCCCCCAGTAAGGAGATCGATAGAAGCCAACAAACCCTAGGCCATCGACTTCGGGGTGGTGCGTACCATGGAAAGCGAGGGTAACGGGCTGATCCACGTGTTTGGGCGAGTGCTTCAAAGCCTTCAACACATCGTCTGAAAGGAAGTTCAGACACGGGGACGGGTCAAAGCCGGTTGCAACCACTACCGCTGCGATATCATCGACCTTTGCCCCACCTGAGACGGACACCGTAGACCCATCCAGGGACTCAACCTTACCCTTTGACAATTCGATGAGGCCAGATCGAACAAATTCGGTGTACCAGTCGCTGACTGCCAGATACGGCTGCTGGTCATTGTTCGAATTATCGACCTTCAAGAGAGGTGAGAATTCTGACTGGTCGCTTCCAACCACGCTCTGGAAGATACCATGCACGAGCTTGGCAGTGTCCTCCGTGATGTGTCCTTGAGTATTGGTAAGAGGCTTAGGGCGGTTGTTGATGTTGTAAGAGCCAAAATCCAGGGGTAGGAAAGGAGCTGCTGGGTTTGTGGGCTCGTGGTATGTTAGCGACCTTGTTATTTTAGTGCATGACAAGCTTACCTTTGGGCTTGTAAAAAGCGGGAATACCCAAGTCGGCCGTTGGATAACATGATGAATTCGATACTTGTCAATGTCTTCTATAGGCGATGCATCGGGGGAGTTCGTTGCCGAAGAGAGGTGTGCCGCAATGGTACCGGCGATCTCGACGCCAGACATCTGGCCACCAATGATCAGAATCTTTCCTCCTCCTTGTCGTCCTTTGCCAAGAAGGCTGCCCAGATCGCGATACTGGCTGCTGTGAATGACAGGAATAGAGGATTCTTTCGAAACTCCCTCCGGGATGATGGGCTTGCCAAAGAAGCCGGAGGCCACAAGAAGGTAGTCGAAGCGTCGAGTTTCCGGCTCTGGTTGAGATGCGACTGTGATGCTCCAGCCGTCAGATGCATCACCAGGGCGCTCCACTCGCGTAACCCGATGCCCGAGCTTGAGTTCAAAATCAGGGTTCACAGTCAAAAACCGTTCCAGATACCGCTCAAGATATTTTCCAATCATCCACGCCTGCGGGAGCTGGGGATCGGCGTCGTCCCATGCCAGCTCGCTGAACTGCACCGTGTGTCTGCTCTGGTTGGCCAGCATGAGCGGATGAACCTGGCGGTGCGTGTCCGACTTGGAGGTGGGCCATAGACCACCAATGCGCTCCTGGGCATCGAAGACGGTGACCTTGAACTCGCCCGGCGATGCGTTGTGAAGCAACGTCTTGGCGGCGACCAGCCCAGAGGGCCCAGCACCTGGATCGAGGTGTGTAAGAGGTTGAAAGGCATGAAACCTGAGAACGACTCACCGATGATGCAGACGGTTTTCGCCATGATTTTACTACAGTGGATATATCTGCCAAGGCTCATCTACTCCGATCACAGCGTCGAGATCCCTGCCTGAAGCTCAGCCAAATGCCAGACGTTGGGACAAGGTTGAGCGATTTGGCGGGGTATTTGAAGTGAGCCGGCGTAAGACACATTCAACTCGAAGATCAGGAAAAGCCCGATTACAAATCCAGCTTACCCTCAGTATTATTTTGAGCACGGATCAGCAATCCGAATGCAGCCTCTTTGTTTTAGCTGATATCGGATGGTGGGAGTAGAGTCGAAGTACAGTTGGGAGTTGAACCCCAAGAAGATTCCGAAATCGGCCTAGCCACCACGAGACTCGATGACAACCGTGATCTGCAGAAAGCCTGGATTACCTAAGCCCGGGGGTGAGCTGGCCACACTCACACTCACATGCACAAGTGAACATCGTAAGTTTTGTGCTTTTAGGCGATGTCTTCAGAGATCTCGTCACTCCTTTTCACAGCTCACTCCCCCGTTTCTTCAGCGGCCCACAAGTAGTCATCTTTGGGTCGGGTTTAAGAGCAGGTGTATGACCGGCCAATATAGGCATGTTTACTCTGCAGATGTAGACTACCCCTCCAACGTATTCGTACCCCCTCCCTTCGTTCTAGACCCCAGCCTGATAGGATATCTCGAGATCAAGATCACCTTTCTTTCATAACTTGCCACATCTCGGATTACCTGTAGTGTATCTAGACTGTCTTTTGTTGTTGACTTACTTTAATCAAGTGCTTATCCCAACTCAACAAGCCTAAGACATGTACAGTATACTTCGTACCTCATAGAACACCCTAACAATGCAACCAGCCCCTAATCCATGCCCATGTCCAGAGTCAATCCCCTCCCCTCTGGGCATCTGCTTCTTCTTCCATCATTCCGACGTTTCCTTGCGAAACTGAAAACCCACCAGAACAACATGATCCGAGTTCGCTGCGTCATGCAAGCCCCGCTTTGCAGATGTCGTCATGTTCGCTCTTACGTGAGCGACTGCAACGCATCCCCAAACCTCAAAACCAGCATCGCCAACCCCTCAAAGCGGTAATCAAATCTCACCACCACCGTCAAATCTCACCAAGCCCACTTGCCCGTATCAACCATGTCGCATCACGTCCTCCTCCTCGGCGGCCACGGCCTGATCGCCCAGCTCCTGACGCCCTTGCTCCTCAAGCGCTCTTGGACCGTCACCAGTGTCATCCGCGCCCAGGACCAGGTCCCCACCATCGAGCAGCTCGGCGCCGGTCTGCCGGGCAAACTCAACGTGCTCGTCAGCAGCATCGAAGATGTGGTCAGCCAGGACCACGCACTGAAGATTCTTAACGACGTTAAGCCAGACTACATCGCCTGGAGCGCAGGTTAGTGACACTCATCAATCGTACCTTTTGGCTGTGACTTATTAAAGTGCTGACGTGAGTTGTGTACTATAGGTGCCGGAGGCAAGGGTGCGCCTGAGAGGGTATGAGCCCAACCCCCAGTATACGTCCATCAGATCGATCACCGTTACTAACTGAGAGAAAGACCTTCAAGATTGACCGCGATGCTGCCATTCACTTCGTCAACGCCGCCGCCACTATCCCCACCATCACCCGCTTCCTCCTCATATCCTACCTGGGTTCTCGTCGCGCTGGTGCCCCCTGGTGGCCCGCCGGTGAGTGGGATGAGTACCACGAGAAGGTCAACAACGGTGTTCTCGCCAACTACTACAAGGCGAAAATCGCTGCCGACGAGGTTCTTTACAACGTCTCTAAGAAGAGTTCCACCCTAGTCGGTATCGACCTCCGTCCCGGTGCTCTAACTCATGATCCCGCTGGCAAGGTGACTCTCGGCAAGACGGAACATCTCGCTACCAAGCCTGGCGTCAGTCGTGAATCCGTTGCCCAGACTGCTTCGGCTCTCCTTGCTGCTGAGGGCGTTAAGAACACCTGGCTAGATCTTCTCGATGGCAATGATGAGATTGAAACTGCTGTCCAAAAGGCTGTCCAAGATGGCGTCGATGCTGCTGAGGGAGAACCCTTCTACGGCGCGTAAGCATGCGTTCAGGGGGGAAAGCGGCTGGGCTACGCTGATAAAAGCAGAAACGCCGATTTAATGTTACGAGTTAATGAAACCAAAACTCTCATTTCTTTCAAAAATTTAACGATATCGTGCATGTGTCAAGACTAGTCTGGAAATCCCTTACGAGGTCTCTGCGCTGTTTACATCTCGCTGGTTAATGATTGCCGTCGGCGCAACGATGTGGTGCGGGAAAGTCCTGACAAGAAACCAAGAAAATTCTTGTCCCTCAACTTCAAACTTCATGTAGTTGAGTTGGGACATCCCCATGACTCGTTCTCTCCCTCACCCCCTTGCTCAATCTGGTTCCCTCGTTCACTTTGGTTCAACTCGGGAGATGTCTTTCGAGAGCGTTCAAATGTTTCACGACGCTCGCTTCTCTGGGTGCCCATTCTGCTCTCGAGCCGAACCACTCTTCCACTTGCATCGCCACGTCCGAACCATTTCGCCTTGACATTTTTGAACTCTTCACTCACCGTGCTCCAGCTTGTGGTAAAGTAGATGATTGCATTCCAGACTCCCTGCAGTGGGAGAACGCACCCGCTTGCGACGCTCAGAGAGAAGCTGATTTGGTCGTCATGTGTCAGGCTGTAGAGCCGATTGATTGAACTGGGAATCCAGGTGATCAGAACTGCAAAGCCAAAGATGAAGCTGGTACGCAAGTAGGCCATCTTGATAGGATCAAGCCGCTTGAGTTTCAGAGAGGCGTTGGATTTGACAGCGCGAAGCCGAGTGATGACCGTCAGTTGCTGATCAGGGGTTCTATCAGAGGTGCACACCGTTTCAAACCGCTGCGGTTTCTGGCCAATATTTCCTTCAAGCTCTTCACTTTCCAGGGGTATTGCCCAAGACCGAGCGCGGTTGGGACTAGCGCCGAGATGGATGGCGGGAGGGATCGTGGGATCAGGGCGACATCCCGGCCTAGAAAAGTCCGATGTGATTTGGACCTCGGTGACAGCGGTACCGTAAAATTCGGGTCGGTGTGTAAGGTGCTAAGATCAGAAATGAGCACCTGGCTAGGCGAGTAAGTCCAAGTCTGACGTACCTCTTCAGAGGAGCGTCTATTTGCGCTGCCTGAGTTCGGACTTGGATTGGTCCCGTCTCCCTTGTCCCAGTGATCCCCCATAAGGTTGCGCAGCTGGTTGCGATGGTGAAAGACGTGGTATCCGACGGCAATGTATATGACAATCGACAAGAGGATACAGACCCATATTGGGATGTAGTAGGAGTATAGTCGAACGAGACTCCAATCTGTGCCAATCCAGCACCAAAGCTATACAAGTCAGCGCACACGGCCACGCCGCTTTTTATCTTTTACTCACTGCGGCATCACCAAAGATGAGCCCTTTCTTGGGACGAATCGAGATCAATACGATGGCGGGTATCATTGGGCCTCCAAAGCAGATGACACAATACACCCAGGCATACTTTCGAAAGGTACATGGGCTCGCATTGTTGAAGAACACAAGAAAGACGTTGACGGCCATGGCAAACGACCACCAGGGGTCTGATTGCATAAACCTGGGGGAGAGGAGGGGGTCAGTAGGTGGCCTCGGGCCCAAATTTGGGGGAAATGTGATACCATTCAAAGATGAAGGCCTGCGACTGGCACAAAGCAGAGCCCTCGCCCCGTTCAAGGCCGTCGTAACCCATCATGGAGGCGGTACTTGCCCCAGCGTTGGCGAGGGACGCAAAGAGGAGGAAGAGGTTCGGGGTGGTGCGCAGCTTCTTGAAGAGCCAGTATGACAACACCGTCAAAACGATGGCTGTCATGGAGCAGCCAGCTCCGGTGCGTTCGATGGTGATGAGGATGTCGACCTGCCTAGGCGAGAGAAACTCGCTCCCCTTCATCGTGCCTCGAGCTTGACGGAAAGGGCTCCTGGAGTGAGCTTCACTAAAGGCGCCTGGCGATGAGGCGAAGTTGAAAAGCTGGAGGAGAGGTTGCAAAAGGAAGTCAAGTTAAAGTCTTCCGTGACACGGGGAAGGTGCACAGGAGCGGCCTTGACCGACAACGCTGTCGGCAGCTGCGAGGCAGCTGTAGTCAACTCGCCATTTTCTCACCTCCAGATTATCTTTGATTCACACATTCTTGACCGACAAACTTCGGTACTTGTCATTCCCGTTAAATCATCGTGATTAGGTAGCGAATGTTCGACTATCAGGGTGTTCAGTATGGAGACAACAAAATTCTAGACCCTGGGCATGACAGAACAACACAAAATTAATTAGCTACGATCACCTACGAGAAGTACCAACAATGATATGAATCGTTTCTGAATTTTTTAACGAGGCTTTGCAACAGGGGTAGTTTTGTAAAACAGTCAAACGGTTCTTGTTTTTCGATCGAGACTACCCCGTACCAACTTCGGTGTTTGAAGTCTCCATGGCCGCCGACCTCTTGTTCCCATTTGAATTGGATGAATGAAATTCCTGCGAGACAAATTGAAGTTGAACTCGCCTAGTGAGGATAAAAAGGAAGGGGAATAATTCTAATGATTGGTTTCGAAAGCACCCCCAGACTCAAGCACCGCGACTTTGTTACAGTGAAGGCCAGGTGCTCCGCTCCGAACTCCGTTGGAATGCGAAAACACGGCCCCACAGGTCCCCATCGATACCGAGCTAACCCCGCGATGCTCACGGACATCAGAAATGCCTCGGCTGCGACATGTCCATCTTTTCAGGGATCGTCAAACTGATATTAAATTAATGCCAAAGCCATGAAACTCTGATAGGAGACTCCCGAACGCGCCGAGCTCGTCAACTTGTCTATGACCACCCTCTCTACGGGAACACGGGGGTTAAAGGGACCACGTGTTTGCCGTTTTGTAGAACCAAGAGTTACTTTACTAAGGCCAATGAAATCCGCTACAAACAAACTTGATCTTATTTACTAAACGGCATCAGCTGTCGAATATATATATATGGCCATGTCATTTCCCCCAAGCTTGACAAGACTAAAACATCGAGGTCCACTTTCCACTCTCTCAAGACTCGCTGCTACCCGCCGCAAGCTTCCCGCCCCTCTCCACCGCGATACGCTCCATCGTCTCGACCGCTCAGCCGCATCTCATCGCGTTCTTCACACATCACCACCAGCCTCGCCTCCAATGTCTCCCCCAACCAGCGAACGCCTCATCTGCCCTGATCTCGGCCTCTCTCCCTCGGAGATCCCCCCTGACTTCCTCGAGAAAGAACTCGCCTTCTTCACCGCGATCCCCTGGACTGCCGCGTTGCTTGAGGCCCCCGGCGCCATCGCCTTTATCCCGCCGTGTCGCAACCCTGTCTCCGATGTTCACGACCAGCTATTCGGGCGCACGCTCGCAAACGACCGCGCCGTGAAGCAGCTTCTCTGCCTGTTCCGCGCCGAGAGCCACGCGATAGCGCTTGATCCCGCGCGAGCCATCACCGAGACCGAAACCCTAGTCAACGTTGGAGATGGCGTGAGTGGATATCCGAACGTCGTCCATGGCGGTGTCGTTGCGTCGCTACTGGACGAGGCAATGGGCATCTTCTTTGATCTGAACGTCACCTTGGGCAAGGACGGGAGAGTGTTTCAGTCAAACAATGTCACGGGCGGGCTGAACGTGTCGTATCTGAAGCCTGTGCCCACGAACAGCGTGTTGCAGATCACATGTAAGGCAGAGGAGATGAACGGGAGAAAGACCAAGCTCCAGTGCGACATGAAGGATGAGACAGGCGTCGTTTTGGCAAAATGCTCTAGCACATGGGTCGCATTGAAACCAAGTCTCTAAGAGTGATAGAAGTGTATATCAATGCCAGGGAGCATCGCACGTAGATAGAAGGGAAGGCAACTCAGATAGAATTAGACCATAAAGATTAAAAGAGAATATCCTAACATTAACAACCATACCCTTACGTTCAACCGCCAACCCAAAATGGAAGTGTTGACATTAAGAAGGCGTCTGCTTCACAACCTTAAAATAAAGCTTAGCTCTCGGTTCATCCCTCCTTATACCATGGAACCTAACTTTGACGTTAAGGGTGTGGAAGTGAAGATTAGTGTATTCCTAACATAGGATATATATAGGCTACAAAAGAAAAATGTAGCAGTCTTAGGAGAGTGCAATCCCAACAAACCTCCAGGTATCTTTTGCATGAAAATGACCCGTTCAACCACCCAATCCAATTCGGCCGTAACAAGATGCTAATCACCTCTTCTGAAGCGATCAGTGCACACCAGGAATGAAGGTTTTTACCGCGTCCTTCATCGTGGACGGATCCTCTATCGCGTTAAACGCCGTTTCGCGCTTGCTCTTCTGCCCATGCTCCCAACCAGTCTCGCGGTGGTCCAGTTCGCTCTCCGCAGAGCTGATGCTGCTCTGGCTCCTGTTCATCACCATGTTTATCATTCTGCCCTCCTTCTTCTTGGTCGCCCGCTGCGCCTCCTTCATGTCCTGCAATTCCTTCTCTTCCCAGTGCATCGTGATGATTCCGAGTCCGGGGAAATTGGCCTCTAGGAAAGCCTTGAGGTCCGGTAGTATCGATTTGTCTGGTCTGTACGTACCCGAATCATTGTCGATGATAAGCTGGTAGTACGCAGGGTTGGGTGGAGGGTCGTCATGTGGCGGACCGCCACTTATCTCGCCATCCGGATGTGCCGGCTCGCTTGTATTTGGGTCGTCGGAGGACACGGGGTGCTTTAGTCGCCGAATAAAGAACTCGCCTGAGCAAGCAATGTACGTGGCGACATCCGAATGCATGGTGTGCTTGCTCAACATATCAACACCAAACTCCTTGCCGGTCTCAGTGAACCGGAACATCCCATCCAAGGTCAAGACGTAAGTAAATATCCGACCACCCTCGTCAAAGTGAGCGAGCTTAAGGAATTGTAGTGATGCTTCTTCTGAGCGTGCTTCGAAATCCCCCCACTCTGTCGAGCGGTCAAAGTTGTAGACCCTGTGATGTTGGCCATGGAGGGCCTTGTTGAGAATTTTGCCTCGTAGACCGGTTGACATGAACATGGACGCAATGATGGGCCTGAACTCAACAAATCGGTGATACATAACGGGCGGTACAGGTCCGCAAAGCTGCATCTCGTTGGCTTGGAAGCTAATAAAATCGGTCAGTGAAGATCTTTCAAAGGCTCAAGGATCATCGTACTCGTATTTTTGAGTTCCCCTCTTCTTCTTGCCCTTCTTGTCTTGGCTCCCCCGAGCGTCATCCTCCTGGTTGGCATTGACCTTTGTGCCTGTGAAGCGCCCGATGAGGGGACTGTAGTGCTTCACCCAACTTGTCGGACCAACCGTGTACATATGAGCGAAGGGGGGATCCGACTTGCCAAGCACCTCCATGCTGATGCGTACGTGCGGTGTCATATGAACCTCCGAGCTCACCATGCTGGCGATGCCCTTGACAAAATACGCCCTCTTACTACCCATGCGCTTCTTAGCCGCAAAGTCCTGTCCTGGTGGCGGGAAACCACGCGACGTCTCAGATAGCTGGGGGACCTTGATTGTCACATTTCCCAGTCTGTCGTCGGAGTCTGGGTAGTCTTCGTCGTACAGCCGGCACTTCAGCACGAATCCAGTGGGAGGAACGTTGGCGACGATCCATTCGTCCTCCCACTGGGGCGCGATGGTGCGCCTGATGGTCCTGGTCCGGTGGACGAGATCCGGGTCCTCCTTATGCCTCTTCGGCTGAGTGCCCTTGAGCGTCGCGTGGAGGTATGGGTCAGAAGAAGCCGTGGAGATGTCCGCGGGGGGGAGGTTGGAGGCGCTGTGGAAGATGAAGCGAACGGTGAAGCCTTGGGGCGCATCGGGGAACGGAGTCGTGTCGAAGCCGCCGGCCGGGGCTTTCTTGACCTTCAGGCGGTCTTTGAGGCCGGTGGCCAGCCTGCTCGATGGGCTCAGCAGCTTGTGGCCATTTTTCAGTGGATTTGAGTCTGCCGTTTCGACATTTGTGGGAGTAGTCTCGATGGTGTGGCCATTGGACTGAGCTTGTGCGCTGCTAGCTGGATCGCTCATCGCATGCGATTAGGGGACCGATTTCAGGGTCCAGGCGGTGTCGGGCTCGGGCGGTAGCAAGCGATTGTCGCGTAGAGATACTGGTGTGCGTTGGACAATGGCGACGTTTGCGACAACGAAAACGGCCCGTGTTTAACAAACCAAAGTGTTGTTGTCGCGGACAGGCGCGGACAGACGGAGAGAGCTGGGGTGCGAAGTTGGAGGTTGGTAAGGCTGACTGTAGCTTGCCTCGGTGGGATGATAAGGGCGATTGGGGACTGGGATGGTAATTACGAAGGAGAGCACCTGACATTATCCAAGTACACTATCGAGTCAGGTCTAACGGGAACGAGGGCGACGAGGAAGTTGACGGCGAAGCTATAATTAATCTCGTTAGGGTTTTCTTGTTCACGTGCAGCAGGGCGCAAGTTCTTATTGCACCAGGCCGCGTGTGAAGGCCGCCGAGCCACGGCACTTTCCAGGGAGTCTCCCGTCGCCATTCGCATTACTTGCTTGGCTTGCGACAGCTCGCGACAGCTTGCGACGACTGGCCTGATGAGATTCCTCGCTGGTCCCTTGTTTCTGACGTCAACCCCCGCTACAAAGTGCCTACAACCCACTCAAAAACACTCTCGGCGCCCATAACACCGGGAATATCGGCCGGATCCAGCGGCACTTTAGTGCGCCAAGGGGGGGTCAGGCCCAGACTCCGGACCCCGTCAAAGGCCCGTAGCGGGAGCAACCTGCCGCCAAGTTGCGGCTACCGCCCACTAAATCTCAGCCCTGGAGACCCTGAGGGCTGGATCAGAGGGCCCAGCCACCAGGAAATCACTGGTTCTGTCATGCTCTGTCCTTGGCCTAACTTGGCCTCGGATCCCGGCAGAAAGGCCGTCATTTTACCCCGTGCAATAGGCTGGAAATGCCTGTTGTTACGTCGTAGCAGTTGGTTCAAGTGCCGTGGCATTCGTAAATCTTACTTTATCCCGTAGTCCAACCGGCCCGTTGCATGCGCCGATCGATCCATCTTCTCCTGCCAAGATAATGGATAATTTGATTACAAGCCAGATGCCCCCGAGTCTGCATGTATCTTGACTCAAAGTAAGAAATCATAGAGGCCTCCAGTACGATGGACGTCAAGTTACCTCTTGAAGGTATCATTCACTGGGTATTCATGCACTGCTCACCCAAAGTCCTGACCGCAGCATGGACTCTTCAATACATTGATCAATAAGCTAAGACCACTTGATTAGATATTCAGGGCCATCCCGGACACAACGGCAGCACTAATAAACCTTCTCCATTAAACATCACCAGCCCCGACTATCTTCTCGTTCTTGCGCCCCTTATGTAGTGTTGACGCAACCTTACCCGTCAGCAACGAGTCGACGTTGGGCAACAGGAGCGAAGCAATGAGGGCCACGCCTGAGAACGCAATGCTAGCGAGGAAGACAGTGCGATATGCCGAAGCATTCGCGTCCTTGTAGGCCCTGACTCCAATTGCCACGATAGAATCCGTCACGCCAGGAATGCCGTCAAAGCCCGTGCCGGTGGACACGCCGGTGATGAAGTCAGGCACACTTCCGGAAGGGAGTCCTGCCTCCACCACGGCTTTGGGGACCTGACTTGCAATCTCCTCAGCGAGTCGGTTCCGGAGAATGACGGTGTAAACTGTCGCTGAAATGGACGAGATGAAGAAGCGGATGGAACCCGCCAACCCAGAGGCTGAACCCAGCTTTGACTGGTCCCACGCTGCAACCGTAACGATGGTGATGGCGAGCGACTCAGCCCAGCCGATGAAAAACGTTCCCAAAGCCACAAACGTCGTGGCTCGCACCCGGCTGTCTGGAGTCGATGTTGCGGTGGCTCCGAAGAAGATGCCACTGAGAGCAACGGTGATGATGCATTGCAATTTGAGATTTCCAATCGGCTTGGCGACGACACCACCAACGACCTCGCCGATGATGATGAACAAGCCAACAAAGGAAGAGTACCAAGCAGCTGTCATTGGGTCTCCGTCTTCGTACAACACTGTAACCATGGACGGCCACACCAGCGCAAAGGCGTAGTAGACGCTAGCACCGAGGCCAGACAAGATAGTCGCCGCGTTCCACCCGTGGTTTTTGAAGAGGTGCATCGGCACCAGAGGCTCCTTGAGCTTAGCGAAGGACTCCCAGAGAACAAACAGGACAAGACCGATGACACCCGCCACGATGGTTCCGATGACATGCGCCGACTTCCAGGGGTAGGCCGAGCCACCCCAGTTGAGACCCATTATCAGGACCAGCAGCCCGCCGGTGTACATGACTGTGCCAATGTAGTCAAAGTCTTTGGCGTATTTCATGACGCTCGCGTTCTCGCCGTGCTTCATCCGGAAGGTCGGCGGGTGGTAGAAGAAGAACCAGCAGAGGAAGCTCAGCGTGTTCACACCAATCAAGACGTAGTATGCTCCTCGCCAGCCGACGTTAGGATGATTCTTCAGAAATGCATGGGAGATGACAGGAGCGAGACCCGAGCCGGGGATGGTCAGCGAGTAGCAGAAGGCGTTGCCGATGAGGCGATACTTCATCGGCACCAGCTCGCCCATCACGTAGTAGTACGAGAGCTGTGTCGCCGCGGCGATGCCGACGATGGTCATGCCGCCAATGAGCGAGTTGATGCTCTGAGCCGTGGCGCAGATGATGGAGCCCACGATGCCGAGGAACGCTCCGCCAACGAAGACCCAGCGGCGGCCGAAGATGTCGGTGACGCGGCCGATGATGGTGAGGGTGACGGCCGAGGTCAGGGTGTATGTGAGAGCGACCCAGTTAATGTTTGCGTCCTAAGTAATGTGTTAGTTCTTTGTGTCACAAGGACTCGACAAGTTACAGAAAGGCTTACAGGGCCAATGTCGTTGTTGATGATAGTCAGGATAGGAGCAGCATATCCGAAACCGGCAACTCCAGCCATGAGACCCAAGCCAATGCCGGTCATGGAACCAATGAAGAACGGACTTTTGAAGTAGCCCGGGGGCAGCTCATCCTCCTCAACTTCAAAGGTGTTCTCGTCATCTGAGGCGTGGGCCGACGGGTTTCCGTGGTGGTGTCTAGACTCTGTGTGTTCTGCCTGTTCCTTCTCACTGAGCTGGGACCCAGCATCCCGTGGAGAAACCATGATGGCGTTGATAGGCTCGGTTCTGGTTCTCGGACAGTCGAAGCGAGTGAGTCTCAATTAGGAACCCTGGACCGAGTACCACCTAGTTTCGGTGTGCAGATGCCAGAGCTTTATGTCCACGGCTTGAGCCTGCAGTGCATGTTCAATGTTCCCCAGATCCTGGGTCGACATGATATCTCGGTCCAGCTGATCCGCACTTTCTGCAACTCTACTCCCCAGATAGTCCACACAAGACGTGCCCACTAGCGCGGCCTATCAACACCCCATTGTTGTTTGATGGCAACGTTGGTGGCGTCTTGGTAGTGCGGTAGATGTTTTCCGAAGGTGTCGTGACCGCAAAACCATGACCAAACCCCACGGGGAAAAGACACGCTAGGTTGGCAAGATCCGGGAGAGTGGATCGGATCTCCGCAGTTACTCAAAGAAGTCTTTCTATAAGTAGCATTGAGACCCTGGTATAGTTGCCTGTTGCATCTGCCAGGGACGGGATGCTTGTAAAGGATGTCTAGAGGTGTGATATCGACCCAGAAGCAGGCATGTACCTCAGCAGAGGACTTTCTTCTTCAAAATTAGATGCTAAAATACCATTACGAATGTGTATTTCCAAAGTTGTTGACATAAGTCAAGCCTCAATTCAATTCATACCAACTGCTCAAGTATTCCATGAATAATTCCTGTAGTCTCGATCCTGCCGTTCGGTAGTTAAGCCTCGCGACTAAAAGGTGTCACATTGACCCACTTCCTTCAGACGGCACATGTTTTCCATCATTAGACCAACTAGGCTGTGGCTTCTTCTTTTTTTCTTTGAATGTGGTCTGATGATGATTCACTTCGGAGGGGTGCCAATCGTTGGAACTAGGAGATTGGATCCAAGAGCGGATATCTGGCCGTCAGTAGTGTGCCATGCGCATTTTTATTGTCTATCTAAGTTCTTTTTGTAGACTATGCTTTTGGGGTCGACTTAACTATGGCCTGGTGTTAAAATCTTGATACTCCCGTGGTTCGTAGCGCGAGCGTAATGCTGCTTTCGTTCAAGTCAACACTTTGTCAACCTCTAGCAAGTACAGGTTTGTCCACTTTTCTGCAGTGTTATCTTTACGAAGCACTAAAGAATCTCTTCTTTCCCTTCATCGTATCCGTATCTCAACTCAGGCCGTATCTTGCTAGATGCGCGAGCAGCTTAATATTCTCACCAGGATACAAATGAGCAAGCCACAACGCCTTTAATCCGCACTCCTACTCGCAACGCGTGACAAACATACCTAAGTTTGAAGGAGCCGAACCGATAGGTCTGTTCAAGTCATCGGGCCAGCATCGACCTGGAATCCTTGGGTGGATTTGTCATGAGACGCAGGTCAAGAAGGGATTGGGATCTGGCTGTTCCAGCGCCATGAAGCACATCCATGTATACCTCTAGTGGTAATAATACGTGCATTTCGTCAACTCGTCCAGCTCAAGCGATGATGGTCACAAACTCACTGAATGGATACGCCACCCATATCATTCGCCACCCATGCATCAACACTCACTAAGTCTTTGGACACATTTCTTTCAAAGACTTCCATACGGAGAAACAAATACAGAAGGGAATTCATCCAGGTATATTTATTTTAGTATTTAGAGCTCCATGCTTCCAAAGTCACTAAGGGCAGGGTGGCTCGATTATTAGTCAGAGCTTCAAACAGACTTACGTGGGAGTGGAAGATGAGGCTTCTATTGCAAGAGCTAGACAGGATACTGCAATCCCTTTGCTTCGGATTTCTTCTTTTATTGCTGTTCCAGTACCATCATATGGATACCTTACTACTCGCGAGGTTGTTCCATAAGAATCGAAAATACGAGACCAATTCAACCACAGTGAGGCCTCATGTAGATGTGGCCGACCTGTTTTGGCGCAAAGATAATCACCAAATCCAGACCATTTGAAAGTGAATTGACAGGGTACCAGCGAGTGTACTTTAAACTAGATATGCTCAAGCATTACTACCTAAGATGATGTGATGGCAGAGCGGGGTGACGGTAGCCGAGGTCAGACCTCTTGGCCATGGCCATCAGGAAACTCGGGAAAGAAGAACCGCAGGTAGATCAAAGGTGTAAATTTAACTGGCTCTACGTGGCTTCAGGCCAAAAAATGGCTGTCGCAAGGTCCTTTGCTGGACAGCTCGAGACAATCGTTTTACCCATCCTTCACATGAATCACACAGAGTCACACTCTCGTCGGATTTCCTTTCCTCGAATATCAGTTTCTTCACCATTCAAATTATACACCTTTCTATTTTTATGCAAACATTAATTGCTAGTATTGGGATGAAACGCCCCCTCTCGAATCCAGGATGCGTTGACGACTTCACAACCAACTCAGGGTATGAATAGGTGCCTTCCTACCTAAAGTAAGTCGACGTAGAGCCAAGTCTCATTCTTGGCTCTTCGATTACTGGCATTGCAGCATTTCGATGAAATCCCATTTCTAATCAGAGATGCTAATAAAGACCAACCCAGACTTCTGCTGTTATCTGTGGAATGAACGACTAATCATTCTGTTCGTGCGCTGTGTCCCATGGCATGTTACTAATCGCGGACTCTAGGTGTCTCTCGACACGATCCATCAGGTACTAACCATGCTTGTAGCACCGCATCGTGGTTACACAGAACGACGAGGCGCTGATTGATTGCGTCCGCCTTCGTCAAATTCGCCGAATGGACGCGGGCCTCCACCACTCGCATCGTTCCTGACCTGCATCTCGGCTCTCTCACGGTCGATCGCCACGCCACCAAGACATACATGCAATCCACTCTGCTCATTCCACGTGTTTGCCTCAGTATAGGTCGAGCGAATGAGAGACGCCGTCGTCACTAGTTCGGCGCAGCCATTCGTCGGTACACGAACGGCAGACCGCTGGATCGAGCTCATCACATATCTATCATGGGCATCCAAGGACGAATGCAATAGAGGCCGCATCCGAGGTTGCACCAAAGCGAGGGATCTTGACCGCTTGATCGGGTACCAGATGTTGTTTGATCATTGGGTGGCCGGTGCTCAAAGTCGCAACCAAGGGACATGACCCGATATGTTTCGGGCCTTGGCTAGGTGCAAGTGCACATTCAAAACTTCCAGCCGAGATCAAGTCACCGACTGTTCCCTATTCGAAACCGGGAATACGAACAGTTTGCTGCCAGGAAAAATGGTCTAGTTCGGGACAGGGAATGATTTACACAGTGCAGTTGTTGAGCACGCCTACGAAATAGTATCACCGTAGTTCTAGCATGAAACCGTTGGAGGTCAACCCCGTATGGAAAGAAAAGAAATACCATTATCGTAAGTAGCATCAAGAAAGAACTAATTTACCTATTCTATGCTCAAGGCACAATCAGTTTGAGATATCTGCTGTAGTATCGGGACACCGGGCCAATCTCATCGTCGTTTGTCTCCACGTTGCGCGCGGATGACCACCGGAACTGACCGCCAACGGAGATCGAGGCTACACAAATGCAAGATGCCGGGACTTCGATCTGCACGACGTCGTCTTAGGGTCGATGGAGCAACGGGATTCGAGGGCAAGCAAGCAACTGGTCGTGGCACGCATCACGACGCCCGAAAGTGTCACGACATGGCGAACAACCGCCCAACCGGCATCAGTGGGATGCGGGGCCAGTGTCGTCGAGACGCAGGAGATGTGACGCATCACCTGCGTGTGTTGTTTCTGTCCTTGGAACCAGAACCGACAGCTGGGTCTTGGTGAAGTGGGCATCAACAAATGAGGCCGCCTTCGGGGTCTCACATTGTAAGGCGGTCCAAGTCCCCGACCTCGAGGCAACCATGTATAACAGTTGATTGTGATACGACCGCGTACGTTGCCGGCTCCATGTTGCGATGAAATGGGGCGTAACAGAAATAAGCGCATGCCACTCATACCTGTCGGGTTTCGCGTCATTTCGACTGGTCGGTGTCTACATAGTAGGTGATCTCGATGCATGGACTACAACTACTGCACAGTACAGTGCATGCCTTTCAGCAAGACCAGGTACAGTGCCTACTACCTTAGGTATACTTTATAGCGTATATGCTGTGCCTCCAAGGATGTAAAGATAGATATCCCGTAAGTGGAAGGTAAGGGACATAAGTAGACAAGTATATAATGGTGCTAATTATAGCTGAACGGCTTGCCAGCCTGCGTGACTAAGTAATCCTTCACCTCCTATTCAAGAACCTTGTGTCTGGTGGTGGTTTCTGGTGGTGAAAAGCGCTGCCGCGTACAGCGGTCCAGGAATTGAACTGGACGTGGACAACTCGGTACCAGCGGACTCGATTAACGAGGTCCCAAGGTACCCAGTACTTGCCTAACGCATTGACAGCTGTGCCACCCTCCAAATCACGCATCAAAAATGTCCCATCATGACCTTCCTAGTCCTTCGGTACCTGCTGGGCCCACGCTGAGCTTCTGCGTGCTTCTTTCGCTCGTCATCCCAAGTGGAGTGTCGGCGGACGTTGATTGGTACCCGTCGTCATCGCGCGACCTTCTAACTCCTCCGCCCTGCGGTTGCCCCGCCGTCGATCGCATTGCCCCGCCATCCAGCGCCCAGGGAACGGAGAGCTGAGAGGGGACAAGAGGGCAAGAGAGGGCAAAGAGGGACAAGCTTCTGCCCGCCGGGAGCCCAGAAAACGTGTTGTCTTCACTGTCAATCATCCGCTGTACGCATCCAGCTATTAAAACATGTTCTCCTCCGCCCGCCCCAGCTTCCGACAGCTTTCTCCCTTCCTCATCACCCGCAGTCCCCTCACAACCACAACCACTCGCACTCGCAGCTTCCACTCCTCCGTCTTCAACATGAGCGTTACCAAGACCACCCACCAGGAGGGCACTGGCGCCACCCCCGTCCCCGGCCAGACCGTCACCATTGAGTACACCGGCTACCTCAAGGACACCAGCAAGCCCGACCAGAAGGGCGAGAAGTACGCTTCCACCGCCTACCCTGTGCGCCGAGCTGATTGATTGACTGACGTGCTTCCTTCTCCAGGTTCGACTCTTCCGTCGGTCGCGGTGACTTTGTCACCAAGATCGGTGTTGGTGCTGTCATCAAGGGTACGTCGTCATTGTTCCCCTCTACTCTTTGGATCAAGAACTGCAACTCTAACCCGCTCTCTTCCAGGCTGGGACAACGGTGTCACCCAGATGAAGGTTGGCGAGAAGGCCACCCTCGACATCTCTGCGTATGCTCTCCTCCACAAGATCCCCCAACACGCATGTTTTTGCTAACCAATCCCTCCAGCGATTTCGGCTACGGTGCTCGGTAAGCCCTCTCCTCCCATCCCAGGCCAATTGCATCACCCGATCCCCCGAACGTGGCCCGGCCCCCACCTCTGCGAATGCTCTCTCAGCCCACCTAGCAGGGAGTGGTTTTGCCTACACATATACCTAGCTCCGCTGTGTTTATTCATTCCATCTCGTCATGGATCTGTGGATTAATATTGGCTCCTCTAGCCATAACTGAGTGCAGATGAGCATTGGCTAACGTACATCTCACAGCGGTTTCCCCGGTCACATTCCCCCCAACTCGGACCTCATCTTGTAAGAATTCCCAACACATCCGAAACCAAGCAGCCATGCTAACTCATAATGCAGCGACGTCTACCTGAAGAACGTCAAATAAATTCGTCTTTAGTCATGTCATGTTCGCTTTTGCGCTCTAGATACCAGAAGGATATTGGGTTATTCCGGAACTTCCTGCCCTCGGGACTTGATCAGAATTACCAGACTCTGCCCGGCGTTGGCGATCTTACGACCATCACGTCCAAGATCAGTCATACTTGGCCTTTGAGATCCAAGAGAGCTCTTTAACGGGCAGCCAAATGAAGAAATAGTCGATGCTTCCGTTTGCTAAATTGAGTGACACTGAACCCCATGAAATTAGTGTAGTCAGTCTGCCTTCTCCCCCTTCCGTGTAGGCAATCGGTGTGCCTATTGAGGAGCACATGTTCCCAGGGTAGAGTGAGGCTCGGCCTATGTACTTGCACGGAAAGGTACAGGGCCGATCACCTTCAGAGATGTTTCATGATGACGACACCGACGCAATGATCGACCAGGACCAGGTTTCCTTCTTGATAATCCACGCAGCCAGTCACTCCAGCGTACTGCCTGATGGGGGTGGGAGCTGTCAAGAGGTAGTGTTTCTTGCATTCGCACACAAATGGAGATTTAGGCCTCCGAGCATGCCGGCGATTTGCCTATACCTCCTGAGTTCTGTCCTGCTCCATCATGGCTTGAATGTACGGATTTCTTTTTTTTAGGTCCAGGGTAGTCGCATTGGCAGGGAGCTTTCAGCTGGTTCTCATACGCTGGCTGTAAGCCATGGTCAACCTGGTAAATAGTGTAACTAATAACTACCTTACTCGAGAACAGGGCTAGCCATAACCTTTGTGTTTTTGCAAAGTCCTCGTGCGCCTGATGGGAATCTGGGGTGCGACATGACCTCGTCGGTGGTCAAAGGACCGCTCGATCTAACCAAATGATGGAGCGGCTTATGTGCTGTGCGACCTGACTCAAGGCCAGATGGTGGGGAAGACCAGATTTACATGTAATGGTAAGAGCCTGACTGTGATATTAATAAAACCATTTCAGGCGCTGGGGATATCACTGCTGAACACGGCGACCGCCGACGACTTTCTGGTGATGGCATGATGGAGAAGTGCGAATGATGGATGCATGGACCTTCCTGTGCCTTATTCTGGTGGTGTGGCTGTGAGGCACGGGCGAAAACGCTTTGAGTTTGTCACCATGGGTGACAAATGCCCCGCCCTGGTTCCTGTTTGCCTCGTTGCCCCTCATTCACTCCCTTTCCGTCCCGGTTTCGTCCCACTGCTTCAGGCGTTGAGCAGGATGGCAGGCAGGAAGCCACTGGAAGCTGATGCGCCCCACCACCTGTAAGAAGCCGCTCTGGGGCCATTACCTCATCAACACGACTGCCGCCTCTCCTCAGCCTCCGACTGCCAGCTCTGTCTTCCTCTCTTCTCCCCAAAACCCTCCATACCACAAACGCCCGCGGATCTCCCTCCTCTACGATCCATCAAACGAGAGACCTAACCCATATTCCCGCGACCCTGCGATCTATCTCTCCGCCCTCGCAGGTTCTCCAACTGTCCCTCGCCGTCCTTGAAACAGCTTTTGGTGGGGTTGAGCTCTGCCTGGTGCTGGATCACGCTCGACACTCCCAGCCGCGCCGTCTCCAAGATTCCCTCCCTATCTGCGACAGGCAAGCTGGGGAAGCGAAAGCTCTCCGAAGGGGAGTTACCTACGTCCCTCAAACGCATCATGGCTGTGAGTTTACCTGCCTCGCGCGATATCTCTCCCCAACAGCCCCGCAGAGGACAGCTCTAATCATGACCGCCCTCTGTCATGCTGAACTCAGCACCTTTTATGCACTTGGCTTCGCGCCACGGCCCGCTCCGTCGCTCTATGCTGACCACAACCTACCTTCAGGAATCCAAACTGCCCGAGGTCGATCTCGCGACCCGAATGCAGGTCGACGAGTCTGTCATCGGACACAACGAGATCGACGAGTCCCTTTACAGCCGACAGCTCTACGTCTTGGGCCATGAGGCCATGAAGCGCATGGGCGCTTCTAACGTCCTCATCGTCGGCCTCAAAGGTCTCGGTGTCGAGATCGCCAAGAACATCGCCTTGGCTGGTGTCAAGAGTCTGACTGTCTACGACCCCACCCCAGTTCACATGGCCGATCTGTCGTCCCAGTTCTTTCTCAAGGCTGAGGATGCCGGACAGGCCAGAGACGAGGTCACTGCCCCCCGCTTGGCCGAGCTTAACGCATACACTCCCGTCAAGGTCCATCAGTCTCCTGGGTAAGTTGCTGCTGCGAACACTCCGCATCCGTCGCTACTAAGCTGACTACGTCGTTAGCCTCGTTGGCGAGAACCTCTCCCAGTTCGACAAGTACCAGGTCGTTGTCCTGACCAACGTCCCCATCGACCAGCAGAAGGCCATCGCCGACTACTGCCATAGCAAGGGCATCTTCGTCGTCATTGCCGACACCTTCGGTCTTTTCGGCTCCCTTTTCTGCGATTTCGGCGAGAAGTTCACTGTCATGGATCCCACCGGCGAGACCCCTCTGAGCGGAATCATCGCAGGAATCGACGAGGAGGGCCTGGTGTCAGCCCTTGATGAGACCCGACACGGCCTGGAGGATGGTGACTTCGTTACTTTCACTGAGGTCGAAGGCATGGAGGCTCTGAACGGCAGCGAGCCTCGCAAGATCACCGTCAAGGGCCCTTACACATTCTCGATCGGCGACGTCACCGGTCTTGGCCAGTACAAGCGTGGCGGCATGTACATGCAGGTCAAGATGCCACAGGTCATTAACTTCAAGACCTTCACCAGTGCTTTGAAGGAACCCGAATTCTTAGTGTCCGACTTTGCCAAGTTTGACCGACCTCAGCAGCTTCATCTCGGATTCCAGGCCCTTCACGCCTTCCAAGTTGCCAAGAAGAGGCTTCCCAACCCCATGGATGACGAGGATGCGACCATCGTTCTCGGCGCAGCCAAGAGGTTCGCTGAGGAGGAGGGCATGGACATTGAGCTGGACGAGAAGCTGCTGAAGGAGCTGAGCTACCAGGCCATGGGAGATCTTAGCCCGATGGCTGCCTTCTTCGGTGGTATCACGGCGCAAGAAATTCTCAAGGCGGTGTCCGGAAAATTCTCACCTGTTAAGCAGTGGATGTACTTCGATTCCCTCGAATCTTTGCCCACATCCACGAAGCGATCAGTCGAACTTTGCAAGCCTAGAAACAGCCGGTACGACGGGCAGATCGCCGTTTTTGGTACCGAGTACCAGGAGAAGATTGGGAACTTGAAGCAGTTCCTTGTTGGCGCCGGTGCTATCGGTTGTGAAATGCTCAAGAACTGGGCAATGATCGGCCTGGGTGCGGGTCCTGAGGGCAGGATTTGGGTGACCGATATGGACTCCATTGAGCGAAGCAACCTGAACCGACAATTCCTCTTCCGTGCTGACGATGTTGGACACATGAAGAGCGACTGCGCCGCAAAAGCGGTTCAGCGAATGAACCCTGAGTTGAAAGGCCACATTGAGACTTTCAAGGAGCGTGTTAGTCCCGAGACCGAGAACGTTTTCAACGAGACCTTCTGGCAGAACCTGGATGGCGTAACCAACGCCTTGGACAATGTCGAGGCGCGAACATACGTGGACCGCCGCTGTGTCTTCTTCCGCAAGCCTCTGCTCGAGAGCGGTACCCTCGGAACCAAGGGTAACACGCAGGTTGTGCTCCCCCACCTCACCGAGTCATACTCTTCTTCTCAGGACCCTCCCGAGAAGGAGTTTCCCATGTGCACCATTCGCAGCTTCCCCAACCGCATCGAGCACACTATTGCCTGGTCCAAGGAGTACATGTTCGAGAGGTCCTTTGTCAAGGCTCCTCAAACCGTCAACCTGTACCTGACCCAGCCCAACTTCATTGAGACGACTTTGAAGCAGGGCGGTAACCAGAAGGATACGCTGGAGACCATCCGAAACTATCTGACTACTGAGCGACCTCGAACCTTTGAGGACTGCATCGCCTGGGCCCGTATGCTCTTTGAGACAGAGTTCGCCAACAAGATCCAGCAGCTGTTGTACAACTTCCCCAAGGACGTTGAGACCTCGACCGGCACGCCGTTCTGGTCCGGTCCCAAGCGTGCTCCCGACCCTCTCAAGTTCGACCCTAACAACGCCACCCACTTCGGTTTCATCGTGGCGGCGGCGAACCTGCATGCCTTCAACTACAACATCAAGTCGCCCGGTACCGACAAGTCTATCTACCTGCGCGAGCTGGAGAACGTCATTGTCCCCGACTTCTCCCCTGATTCCAACGTCAAGATCCAAGCGGATGACAAGGAGCCTGTAAGTGACTCTGCTCCAATATATGTGATAATGTGCTGACTCGCGAGAAGGACCCGAACGCCAGCACCTTCGATGACAACGATGAGTTGGAGAAGCTCACTGCCAGCCTGCCTTCGCCTAACACCCTGTCAGGCTTCCAGTTGGTGCCTGTCGATTTTGAGAAGGATGATGACTCGAACCACCACATCGACTTCATCACTGCTTGCAGCAACCTGAGAGCAGAGAACTACAAGATCGAGGCCGCGGACCGACATAAGACTAAGTTCATCGCTGGTAAAATCATTCCTGCTATCGCTACGACTACGGCTCTGGTCACCGGCCTGGTGGTCCTTGAGCTGTACAAGATCATCGACGGCAAGACGGACGTTGAGCAGTACAAGAACGGGTTCATCAACCTGGCTCTGCCCTTCTTCGGTTTCAGTGAGCCGATTGCCAGCCCTAAGGTTGAGTACAAGGGACCGAACGGCAAGGTCACTCTTGACAAGATCTGGGACCGATTCGAGATGGAGGACGTGACGCTCCAGGGACTTCTGGACTACTTTAAGGAGCGTGGCCTAACTGTTAGCATGCTGAGTTCAGGAGTGAGCCTGTTGTATGCATCTTTCTTCCCTCCAGCCAAGCTCAAGGAACGATACAACCTCAAGCTCAGCCAGCTGGTTGAGACGATCTCCAAGAAGCCCATCCCTTCGCACCAGAAGGAGGTCATCTTTGAGATTGTGGCGGAGGATCTGGACGAGGAGGACGTGGAAGTACCCTATATCAAGGTGAAGGTTGCGTGAAGCGACCGACGTGTACAGCTTGGTAGGGATAGAGAGCAACAAGTGAGGATTGCGGCCAAGGTGCAATAGAGCACGGCCTGAACGCTGGATGATGCATAAAGATAGATGAATATTACGCTCTGGCTATATGAAGACATTTTTACTTGATGCACTCTAGATTATGTGTTGTACATGTGTTTCCGGATGCAAAGCTACAGGAAATGACGACGTTAAGGGTCCTTGAGATTGGCCCATTTCATGAGAATGGAAGTGCGGGGTTTATGTTGAAACACGAAGACGAAGACAATTGTGGTTGACTGCATGGATGGCATGTTGACGTAGACTATGCATGTTGCTTGGTGGGCAGGAAACATACTTGGCTACGAGAAGACGCAAGGATGGAATGCCTTATTGCGAAGCAAAGCTCAAACAGTGACCTGAGAGGCACTTCCATCCACATGCTGGTTACCAAGCAGTTCGTCATGCTAAGCCGAATTATCAAGAAGCGTGGGCTGATGACTGATGCGGCTGCAGCCACTAGCGAAAAGCGGGGTGGCGACGCTCTAGATTACGCCAACATTATCAATATCAATGTTGATGAGACTTGATGAGAGCGCTGGCTGTCCGCTCCAAGTTGGTGTAGTCATGAGGGGTGTGTTGCTGAGAAAAGTCTTAGTGAGCCACGATGCGGAGGCGGCGAAACCGGCGAAAAGGGATGGTGGCACAGCGGCGATTCGACACGATAGGATGGACTGCCTTCTTGCATCGCATCCCCACAAAGTTTGAGTGCCTAGTATATATAGACGTGCATTCGCTGGTTATCGGCGATTTGTCCCTCTTTCCAAATGTCGATGCAGAGACTCAGCACTCGAGCATTCAGAGCCTGTAACAAGAACTCTCAACTCCAACAACAGAATCAGCTAGTCAGGTCATTTGCTTCGTATTCGAATACTTTGGCTTTTGCACGTCAATCATCGATATTGATATCGCGACCACCTAACACCAATTCTCTCCCGTTTGCAAACCAGATCAGAATGGTGAGTTGCCACTTTCTATGACCTCATCTCGTCCATGCCACGATATCACTGACACGGCTCCACGACAGGCCAGCACCGCCTCCAAGGTCACCGACTGGGTGAAGCCCGGCGACAAGTCCGGCGAGTTCAAGCGACAGGTCAGCTCGTTCCGCGACTTCATCTCGCGCGAGGCCGGCGCACAGTACCCGCCCGAGAAGGGCCGCTACCACCTCTACGTCAGCTACGCCTGCCCCTGGGCGCACCGCACCCTCATCGCCCGCAAGCTCAAGGGCCTCGAGGATATTGTGTCCTTCTCCGTCGTCCATTGGCACCTCGGCCAGGGCGGCTGGCGCTTCGCCACGGCCGACGAGAGCGACATCCCCGGCGAGAACGTGGTGCCCGACCCCAACGAGGGCCATGAGGCCTTCACGCACCTGAGCGACCTGTACTTCGAGTCCGAGGCGGACTTCCAGGGCCGGTACACCGTGCCGGTGCTTTACGACAAGAAGACGAAGCGCATTGTTAGCAATGAGAGCAGTGAGATTCTGCGCATGTTCGGCACCGAGGTAAACTCCTTCTTTATTCACCATTTATACGGATGATGTGAAGCTGACTTCTTTCATAGTTCGACGACATAATCGATGAGAAGTACCAGGCTATCCAGCTGTACCCCAAGGAGCTGCAGGAGAAGATCGAGGAAACCCACAAGTGGACGTACGACCTGATCAACAACGGCGTGTACAAGTCGGGCTTCGCCACGACGAGCGAGGCGTACGAGCGCAACGTGGTGGCGCTATTCGAGGCACTGGACCGCGCCGAGAAGCACCTGGCGGAGCAGAAGGACGGGCCGTTCTACTTCGGGGCGACGCTGACCGAGGCCGACGTCCGGCTGTACGTGACCATCATCCGGTTCGACCCCGTGTACGTGCAGCACTTCAAGTGCAACATCCGGGACATTCGGTCGGGGTACCCGGCGCTGCACCGGTGGATGCGCAACCTGTACTGGACGCAGCCGGCGTTTGGGGAGACGACGCAGTTCGACCACATCAAGTGGCACTACACGCGCAGCCACACGCAGATCAACCCGCTGAGCATCACGCCCGTCGGACCGCTACCGCATATTTTGCCGTTGGAGGAGGAGGTGCCGGCTGCGAGGAAGTGAGGGGGGGATGATCACGTAGTTGCTGGAATGGCTTAATTGATGAATGGCATAACGTTAAAAAGATTTTCAAAACAAAGAGACTCGCGAATCAAAGTGAGACTGGCTAATGATAACGAACAACCCAGGCTGCTTCATGTCGACCTCTCTGTCCGCCCTGCCTTGTGGTCTTGCAGCTCAGAGCACAAGAAGAGTGAAGGGGCTCGCAACCACGCTCACGCTTCCCTCACGCAGAGATCAAACTTGAAGGCGTCGCGCTTCTGGTAACTTCAGTGGGTCTATGGAGTACACATCAGTATGTAATGCCTAGGCTAAATGGCTCTCGGTCCATCTCCTCCTAGTCGTCTTGCGGAACGGACAAAGCAGATCGAGGCTCCCTAGAGATGCGCGACCTGCAAATCCCTGTGTGGTGCCAGAAACCAAGGCCAGCTGACCTAGCACCGGTACCTTGGCCACAGTGACGTGTTCGTACCTGGCCAGGTACCCTTCCCAGCCGAGCGCATGCCTCCGACAACGGGCCCAGGCGTGCCCGTCAGCAGGCTCCGGGGGCCTATGCAGCCTGGAGTGCAGTGGAGTTGGCCACTGGAGAGATGGATATAGTAGGCGGCGGGGTACCTGTCGCAGTACGGGGCGAGAGCTGCCCAGCCAGGTAGCGCTCTGGTTGCGCGCCTCAGGGTTCTCCAGCTCCCACTATTCCTCTGTCCCGTGCCAGTCATCAATCAACCCAAAACCTATCCATCACCACTAATAAAAAAACAACACTCACACAACAAGCATCCGACCTTCACCCACCTGCAACCAACCCACTCTCTCTCCTGTAAACCACCCGCCAGCCCCAACGCTCAACCCTCACCAAACCGACGCCCGACCGACTCGATTTTCCTTCGCCGACAGTCAACTCTTTTCGCACCGCACCGCATTCTCACGACGCCAAATACCATCTGGCCTTCTGGCCGTTTTAAAACCGCCCCTGCCAGCGTCCCTGCGACCTGCGACCTGCGACCTGCGACGGAAGCCAACGAATCATCCCGACTGCCCTCCCTCCCTCACCTCTCTCTCGCCCTCTCTCTCCGCCCGCCCTCGCAGCCTTGGCTGGCTCCAGAACTGCCAGCCCAATCCCGGGCCCACCTCTCTTCTTCTGCTCTTTCGCCTCATCACCTTTGCAGTAGCTCTTGTCCATCTCTGCATCATCGCCTTTTGTCTCCTCTCGCCGTCATAGGATAGGTGCCCGACAACCTCGCACCTAACTAGCCGATAACCCTCAACTCGACCAAAAACCACACACGCACAACCACAACTACAACTCCGCCTCCATTATTGAACCTCTCTAGGCCTTAGATACTCACCCTTCGATCTCCATCACCGACACGTTTACTGAGCAACGATTCTGCCCCGATCCAATCTCCCGCACTACTTCTCTGACCGCGCACACGAACCCACTTCTCAATTTCTTCCGTCCACCCTCCTTTCGCTGTGCGACGACCGCTTCCCCGTCGGATGCGCATCGCATCGCAAACTCCCAAATAATGGCTCTTCGATATACCGCCGAGGACCTGCGGTACCTGCGGGATTCGCCGTTATGTGTAAGGCCGCCAAACCTCCCTCCCGCAGAGGAGTGGATGGGGTGAGTTGCCACAACTGTTTTGATCTGCCACCGCTAGTTTCTGACATTGCTTAGCCCACCATCCGAACAAGTTCGTACCCAGACAAAGACGGCGGGCGAGCGACCTCGATCAAATGACAATTCCGTCCTCGATCAAGGTCCCCGACGAACTGGCCTTGAACGACATGTATCGCGAAACAGTGCTAGTCAGTTGCCCTATAGATAACCCTTGCGGGGCCAAGTCTGCATGCTAACATGTGCGCATCGCCTAGATCCCGAAGACATAGTCTTTGCACCTCCTCGAATGGCTTTCGCCTCTGCCTCCGCGCGAGGAAACAAGTCCATTGACGACAAGACTATCAAGGACCCCGATGCTCTAGGTCGATTCGGCAACTTCCGAAGTCGCAATGGCGACGCCGACGCCGATCGCTTCCGCGAAGGGCGTCCCGCCAACGGTTTCCGCCGCCGCGAGGGTGATGGAGAGTCTGAAGGCTGGAGCACAGTCAAGCCGCGCAAGAGCTTCGGTCACGAGGGCGCTGAGCGCTTCCATGGCCGCATGGGTGGCAACTTCCGAGACGACAAGCGACCGCCCCGAGAGCAGCGAGATGAGCGCGAGGCTCCTCGAGATCGTCCTGCGCGCAACTTTGACAACTTCACTCGCGAGAGGGATGGAGACGACGTCGATGTTCGAGTCCGCAATGGCCTAAATCGGGGCAAGGTCGAGCCGTGGTTCAAGAACGAGTCTACTTCCAACACCAACACCAACAACGAAGGCTTGGCCCCCGAGAAGCGAGAGCGAATCGACCGTGCGAAGAGCTGGAGAGACCGTGACAAGGATGCCGAAGTTGTCGACGACCGTAACAACAACCGAACCCACGAGAGACGATGGGGCCGCGATCGCGACCAGCGCGTCGAGCGAGAGCCGGAATGGCTCGATGAACCACTCGAGGAGCACCCTGAAGCTCATACTCAGCAAGACTTCCAGAAGTGGATGGAGGAAATGAAGAAGGCCAAGAACCGTGCACCATCAGCTCCCGGCAAGCCAGGTCCACCCGAGACGGTACCGGCTCCCATCGAGGTTGAGAAGCCCGCTGTTCAGTCTGCCCCGGCTGTGGAAGCTGGCCCGGACAAGTTCTTCATGGCCTTTGGTGGATCCAAATCAGGCCTTGAGACGTCAACCCCCGGTGAACCTACAGAGGCAAACATGCCCAAGGCCGCCGGAAAGTCATCTCGGTTTACCTCTTTCTTTTCTCATGCCCAAGAGGAGGTCCGAGGAAGACCGGAACCTCCTCCTCAGATGACCGCACCTCCCATGAGTGCACCCCCAATGACGATGGCCGGACCTCCGATGACTGGCCCCCCGATGTCTGGACCTCCCATGAACGGAATCCCCTTCCCTATGGTTGGTGGCCCAGCAGCGCCTCACGCTCCCGAGGAAGAGAGGCAGGCGTTCCAGCAGCTCCTCATGAAGCTTCAGAAGCAGACCATGAGTGCAACCCCACCAGGCTCTTCCCCCTTCGCGGCTCCCCCGCACATGGGTCCCTCAAACGGTGGAAAGCCAAACTCGATGACTTCGCCAGAGCCTCAATTTCAGCAGTACGGTGGTGATCGCCGCATGGATGGAATGCCCATGGGTAGACCCCCACCGCAGCACGTCCAGGAGATCCTCGCTCCTCGACCGCAGCCGCAGTCTGCCCGTCCTGAGCAACTCCTTCAGGATCTGGTCGGCCAGCGCCAGCGTGCCCCGAGCCAACCCTCCGGACGCCCTGAGATTGCCCGCAACAACAGCAACACCGAGTTCTTGATGAACCTCATGAGGGCACCGCCAGATGCGCAGCGCAACGAACTGCTCATGCGCATGGCCCAGCCCCAAAAGCAACAACATATGCCCCCGCTCAACGACCGGGAACCCGACTACCCCAGAGACCCCAGATCTGCTCAGCGCCAGATGCGCCCTCAACCACCACCCGGCTTCCCCATGGATGAGCCTTACCGCAACGCCGACCCCGATGCTCGGCCGAACCAGCAGCCAACTCAAATTCTGCAGCGCCCGCCTCCTCCTCCCGGCCTGGATCAGATGCCGCCCAGTTGGATGCCCGGTGGAGGCCAGATGCCTCCTCCCGTCCAGCGTGGACCCATGATTCCTCCACCCGGACTCGCTGGTGGCCCTGGTGGCCACAACGGTCCTAACGGTCCCAACCGCAACATGCCCATGCCTCACATGTTCCCCCCCAACTTCCCTCCCGGCGCTATGCCTCCTCTCGAGGCCATGGGCGGCATGCCCCCTCGCAACATGCCTCCTCCCCCACCGGGCTTCTTCGGTGGCCCGCCCCACGGATTTATCCCCCCGGGCCTCGGTGGCTTCAACGGACCGCCCGTGCCTGAATTTGCCGGCGCACCTTTCGAAGGCCGCGGCATGCCCCCTACCGGCAACCCCGGTCGCGGCGCTGCCTATGGCAGGCCTTAGGCCTGTCACCGATTTCGGTGGTGGATGCTTGACTCGCATCTGCAACTATACCGAGCATGTACGAAAATCACAACCTGTCGAAAAAGATCTCACTACCCACAGCTACTACTACTACTACAATACGATTGCTTTTTTCTTACTCTCTCCCCTGAAGGCACGGGGTCAAATCTGGAGAGCAGTACACCACCCCTCTGCATATTGTGGGACCAGGAGGTCCTTTTGTTCGAGTCTTTTTTTGATGTTGTCTTGTATTTTTGGAAGCACGGCGACGGGCAAGGAGGCAAACGTCGGCCGCGTAGCTAGTGGGCTCAATGGGATCTTGATTGACAGGCGTGTTTTTTTTTGAGTGTCTTGATTATCGGCGTGAGATCCGATCTGATTTTGTGTCTATGTATGTAACAATTGCTACGGTCAGTTTGGCCCATGTACTACAAGGGCCAAACTGAATGTCTTATGGACACGGCACAGCACATGTAATAACAGCCAAAAACAATGCCAGGTCTTCCCAAGAGATAGATTATTATCGCCTCATCGACATATATATACATGCACGTCACAGGAGGCCTCTATATACCCAGTGTTGGCCCCATTGTCAACCCAATCATCCAGTCCAAGTCGTGAGTGTGTTCAACCCAAGATGGGATGGTTTACATCATACCCTGGACTTTTAAAGTCGACTTGAAACGGTAAAGAAAAACAAGAACAACGCCGCGCTCCGGAAGACGTAACCAAAGTGCACTGAAACCGTCCCGTTTACCCAACTACTACTGGTGGCACAAAAGAAGAACCCGGCCGAGAGAGCAAGAGGCAGTCTTGGCGCTGGTATCATGGCCTGTCTTCGCTGTTCGTCGTCGACCGACTGCTGCTGTTGCTGCCTGCCTTTCGCCTCGGCCCCAAGGAACCGCCGCTACTGGGAGAGCCCTACTTCTTCATGCCCAGGAAATTCCTCTTCTTCTTCTCCTTGAAGCCCCTGGGATCTTCATAGTGGTATGGCCCGTGAGACCCGTTGCTGGCCGACGGCTTCGACGGGTTCAGCGAGACATTGGACATGGCCGCCGTGGGAGGAGCAACTCCCCCTTGGGCTGGGCGACCGGGTAGACCACCAGGAGCAATGGGCCTACGCGGTGGCGCACCGCCTGACTGCGGCGCGCCCATCGGAGGAGCTTGCTGCGGCGGAGGGCGAGGCGGCGCGGGACGTTCGAAGAGATGGGCTGGAGCACGGGGCTTGGGACGTTCTAGGGGGAGGTCAAGGTGGCGTTTATCGCGACTAAGGTCGCGGACCTGGCGGATGAAGAGCTCGGGAGTGAGCATGTGCGAAGTGGTAAGTATGACGTCGCGGCTGCGCTCGACACCGACTTCGTAGCACGCGCGGCTTTCGCTGTAGGTTGCTCCTCCAGCCATGAAGACGATGATTCGCTGTCGATTCTCTGGAGGACGGCGTCCCGCGGCAGCCCAGTTTGGCCGCCCGGTGCGAAGCGATCCTCCCTGCGCTATCAGGAGGTCCTCATTAGGGTCCAGCGGTGGCTTCACGTAGGGGAAGTGTGTTTGCTCCAGGACGCCTCGTGCCAGTGCGTCGACGGCGTGCTTTAGAACCGGCTCGAAGCGCGACAAGCCGTACTCCTCACTTATCTGAGCTGTCTTTGGGTCGATAGGGAACAAAGGCGGCGGGACCTGCCGCACGTCTTTAAGGCCATGGATCATCCGTCCACCGAGGTGCTCAAAGTTGCTCACAGCCTCGCTGTCTTGTTGCGGTAAGGAGGAATGGGCTAGTAGTCGCTTGATGTCCTCCGATATAACACCGTCGCGGTATAGAACGTACATGATAATGAGTCGGAGTCGGTCAGAAGGTGAGACCGATTCGTCGTCGAGTAGTCGGACCACGGAGTCGAGGACATTTTTGGGCTTGCGGAAGTCCTCGTCCAGCCCCGTGGCCAATGTCTGTTCTACCACTGCAATATCAGGCAGTTTGTGTTTCTGGAAAATGTTCATACACTCCTGTGCCATGGTCAGGTGCAGTGAGTAAGCCTCCTTCATCTCCTGGAACTGGGGTAGACCCGCCAACATGTCGCGGATATTGTTGAGGTTGGTGGTATCGGCATTCTCGTTGGTAAAGTGAGGGTTCTCGTCGAGGAACCTTTGGAAGTCGCCCATGAGCTTGTCAATGGTGTCCTTCATGTGTCGATGGCGGTTATCGACCCAGATCTTGTCCTTCTCCGCGAGCTCCATATCCTTTTCCTCCGCCTGGGGGGTTCCTTCGTTGATGGTGGTGCGGAAGGTGACTTTCTCGCCATCCTTAATTGGGAGAAGGTCGTGTGCCATGGCCTGGTAGGTGAATTCGTGCACCAGGGGAGCCATAAGGTCCATGCTTCGGTCTGTGATGATTAGGTTTGCCTGCGGTCGTTGGGAGGGTGGCGGGAAACTGGAGTCCCATTGTGCGTATGAGTCCAGTTCTTCTTGCACGAATCGCGCCAAATGCGAGCATAGAACAGCGGCATCGTGAAGTGCATTCGTCGGTTTGTAATACCTCACTTTCGGATACTCGCCAAGGGTGATGCAGAGACCGGCGATCTAGGATGCACGTCAGCCCTACCCGGTCCACCTGGGGTAGCGGCGGAGAACTTAAGGGAACATACCTTTTGTGCCAGGCCTTTCATGTGTAGGGGGACGATCGCATTACACGATGGGTGGTAGAGCATGGGAAAGCTCCAAGGGTCGTGGAAGGTGATGAGGTGAGATTCCCTGGGGAAGAAGTTGACGAAGAGGGTCTGGAAGCCGGCGCGCTGCTGGCGAGCGCCGGGGAAGTCGTCGATCTTGCGGCGGAGCGAGGGGTCGAGAAGGCCGGTCCAGACGAGGTAGTAGCTGCGGTAGCGGCGCATCTCGAAGTCGGCGAGGAGGCACTCGACGGCGAAGGGCTCGGGGGAGAGGATATAGATGGCGTCCATCTCGGGGTTGGGATCGCGACGGTCTTCGATGCGCTCGATAGCTGCAGTGGGAGAGAGGGAGGGGTCAGCTCAGGTGGGTTGATGGGCGGGAGGAGCGGGAGGCGAACTGACTGGCGATGTTGTTGTTGAGGATGTCATCCTCCTTGACGGCGTTGTCAATGATCTTCTTGGAGTTTGTGTCGACGATTAGGCATTTCCACTGCGGGGATGGAGGGCGTTAGCTGAGGTTTTGGCTGGGTAGAGAGAGAGGCTTTGAACGTACGTCGTTTTTGGTGATGCTCTTGATCTGGCCGAGAATCACTGGGGAGCAAGCATGAGCATGAGCGGCGAATTCACGGGCGACAGAGAGGAGGAATTACCATCGTGCTGTTCTTGAATGACGGACAGCCCCATGGTGGACGTTTGGACGGCGCGGGCTGTCCCGTCACAATGTTGGGAACTCGGGAGAGAAGGGAGGGAAGAGGGAAGAGGGAGAGACGGGCGGTGGGAATTGAATTGCGGGAGGTTCTTTGCGACGGGAAAGTTGTTCCGGGCACGTGCAGTCAGCGAGCGATGGTCTCTGCGGAGAGTCCGGAGAGGTCGAGGTCGAGTGCGCAGACGAGTCCAAAGGGCAACTGAACTTATCAAGTCCGAGATTCGAGGTCGGCGTCGAGATCGGGTTTGGTGTCGTGTCTTCGTCCTCGGTCAGGAGTTTTGGCGGGGTTTCACTCAAAGCAGCCGCAGCCCGGTCGGTTCCCTGTGGATCCGGTGCCCAAGGCTTCTAATTTAGCGCCCGCCGGTTTGTTGGCTGGTGACGACCGCTGTAAAACACCGCCAGCAGCGTCGATGGCCTCCGCTGCGACGTCCTGGTCTCGCCATGGAGTCCTGTCATTTTTTTTTTTAGCGCCTGGCTGCCCAAGTGCCCGCCCAGTCTTTTGCGCGGACAGCGGTGAGCTTGCAACCCACGGGCATGCGACCTGCAGCCGATGAGGTCATTCCCAAAGCTTGGGGGAATGCATATTTGAACTTCCCCCAAGCTGGCTGTCACTCGGATTCCCGGAAAAAAAAATAGTCTAATAAAGAGTCGCATATTTTGTCCGAGCATTGTTCTATTGAAACAATCTGCTTATTTGGTAATAATCCAATCCACCCCCTCACCTGGCACGTTCTCGTTTCAAACCATCTGCCGAAGAGTTCGTGTCACGCGACCTCTCCCTCACTAATCTTAGCGGGGTTCGTCCAAGTCAACGAGCGTGGGCAGTATGCCTTACAGGCAGACCACTAGGACATATATATTTAAAGAATCCTCGTAGTGCGCTGTTCTCGGTGTTCTCGTTTGCCTGGAGTCCTTCAGGCTGACATTCCGATCGTCCTTTTTCGTAGTAGACTTATCCAGCGCTTCTACCAAAGGATGAGTCCTGCACCCAAGTCCTGGCAGGCAGCAAGTGGCGGTACCAGCCTCCAGCCATGAACGCCTTTGCCTAAACTCCAGGGACCAGACGTCGGCCTTGATACATCGGCTGAGACATCAGAATTCTTAGCGCGTCTTCTGGGTTGTTGAGTATCGCGTCATCCCAAAACTCCGTCACCCATCTCCTCTCAGATATCTCTCCACATCTACTCTCCCATAGATCTCCCCCTGGAGCCTCTCGTTCCGTATCCTCTCCTTCTCTGCAAGTTGCCGCATCTCCTTCCGGTTGAGCTTCCTCGGCTTCTCCACCTTCTCCTTCTTGAGCACGCTCTCCGGCACCCTCGCCCCAACGCCGAGCGTGTCTTCCTTGGCTGTCACCTTGATGGGATATCGCAGTCCCTCGCCCTCGCGACCCAGGCCCCTTCGCGCATCGGGGTCCCAGCCCTGTGCCTCGAGGGCGCGGAGTCCCATCCGTGAGCGGTCCAGCGCGGATGGTGGGTGAGAGTGCGTTAGACAGACTTGGTGAGCGAGAGAGGTTTCGTGTGGTCCTGATGAGGCGGCGGTGGGAAGGGCGCAGACGGGGCAGATGTCCACGGCATCTTTCGGCGTTGATCCTTCCGTCGAGTTTGCAGCTGAGGGAGCATTCTGTAAGACGACACTCGCGTACAGGTCCCCGATGGCAGTCGCTGGCGTTTTCGAGCCTTCTATCGTGGACTTGATGCCAGCATCGGGGTCCTTGGCGGGGACGAACTCGACCCGCTTGCGCTTCAGGCCAGCGCCAAAAGGGCGTTTGTGGTGGAGGGGAATTTCCTCCTCGTCATCCGAGTGATTGTCTGCAGATAAATCGTAAGATCTTTGCATTTTCATAAAGGAGTCTGCTTCGTATCTTTAATCCAAGATGTGTCAATGTGAGGAAGTGAATTGCCCCAAGGTTAGTTGCCTGGCCTGGCAGGCAGCCTTACAGAGAGCGAATAAAAGTGGGCATACTCCACCCCCTCGAAATACGAATGCCCAGTACGGCGTTCACAGGAGACATGGGCTCTACACTATCTCACTAAAGGGATACGAAAACTCAGTCTCAACTCTAGAACTTTTACACTTAATGAAGCAGTTTGAGAGCCAAGAGACTTGACTAGGCAGCAGAAAACAAGGTGTGCGATAAAACAGCCACTCAGTTACTTTCAATTAAATATTCAGCAATTCGGGTCCAGTTGAGCAAAATATCACTAAAACTAAGGGGATTCTCACTCCTAACTAAACACTCGCTTCACTCAGCAACATATCACTCTTCCAAGTAATGGGATGCACTAGCACTAATCATTCTTCAAGTAAGTCAAACCACTCTGGAATATTCTTAATGAGACTCCACATATACTTCTCCAGCCTGACCATACACTTGTGGTATACCGTTGTCGCGTTATTCTACTGTTGACAATTACTGAAAACCAATTTAAGATCGCTGATGAGGTCTTTTAGAGTAGTATAAGAATCACGCTCCAATTTATTCCATAGTCGATAGATCTATTGGTGATTCAATGACCTTGGAATAATCAGTGGCTTCATCTCTATTGACTGGATAGAGGAAGGGCCATGCTCGTTTGTGGTTCTGGATTTGATACAAAAACCGTCGAAATTCGGTGAAGTGAGGCCCACCCACTATGTGGTTGTCGTGCTAAGTCGTCTATATCTAGAGATCAGCCAGTTGCCCGAATGGCAGGGATAGAGAGTGGGTTGATTGGAGTGATAACGCTGTTGGCCCATTGCTGAGGCGGTTGATGGACGATGTGGATGTGGCTCTAACATAATCCTTCAGATGGGCCATGAGATGCGCTCCATAACTAGACACATGTTGCGTGTGCCCCCTTTCTAGCTAATTAGTTCTAGAAGCTTACGAGCGACTTCTTTTTTTCTTTTCTTTTTTTAAACAAAAAACACCGCCAGCCTAAACCGGCATCTTCAACGTTGAGTGCATTTCTAGCCCGTATCATGACGTAGGGGCGCCTTATATGCACGATCGGCCGACACTCAACAAACTTGGGCGTTTTTATTTACGCATTCCAGAAGCCCATAGTCTATGCGGCAAAGCTGTAAAGCCATTTTTACGTAGCCTGACCCAAACGCCAAGCTAGACCTGCCGGCAAGCCCGCAAACATGCATGCCCCCGTCAACGTTTTATTCCCGAACTCGGCCTTCGCGTCTTTGCGCCGTAGTTACGCGCCTTGGTTTCCCTTTTCTTTTCTGTGGCGCTGGCTGACTGATGCTTTAACTCCGGATGGATGACATGGTTTATCGTCCCAGGTTCGGCACCGCGGGAAATCGGCGCTGGTTCGGCGAGCGCAACGCTGTTGACGTATGTGGTGTTCTGATGCGGATGTCGTGTAACCGTGGGAGGGTGGTGCTCGTGTGAAGGCTTCAGTGTAGGACTCGGCCTGCAAGGGCATCGCATGATTTGGAGCCAAGCATCGGACGTGTATAATAAGGCCTCCTCCCGGTTTGGATGTGGGATGGTAGACAATTGAGACTTCACACTTCATTCTATAAGTTTACAGCCAGCAGCGATATTCCAACCATCGAAACCACCATCGCCACTTTCTTCCCCAGTCCACAATGGCCCAAACTCAAGAGACCCAGAAGGTCATCATCAACACCGCTGCCAAAGATGTGCGTTGTTACCAATCCCACCGCAGTAACCTCCCCAAACGCTGAACATTCCTCCCCCCTACAGGTCCCCTTTTACACGCCCATCCAAGACCCTCCCGCAGGGACGCCCTGGGACGTCCAGCCCGAGCACAGCATCTTCGCTCCCCTGAAACTCAGGGGCCTGACTCTGCACAACCGAATCATCGTCTCGCCCATGTGCCAGTACTCGGCCAAGAACGGCTACATGACCCCGTGGCACAGGCAGCATCTCGGCAGCTTCACTGCCCGCGGGCCGGCCCTCGTCATCACCGAAGTCCACGCTGTGTCGCCGGAGGGCCGCATTAGTCCCCAGGACGCCGGTATCTGGGAGGATGGCCAGATGGGCCCCCTGAAGGAGATTGTCGACTTTGCCCACAGCCAGAACAGCAAGATGGCCATCCAGATGGGCCATGCCGGACGCAAGGCGACCACTGTGGCCCCGTGGCTAGACCGCAAGGCCGTTGCGGTCAAGGAGGTAAGTGAATTCTACGGCATGTGAGAATATCAAGGTCGAAAAAACTAACAACGCAACCGCTAGGCTGACGGCTGGCCCGATGATGTCGTTGCCCCAAGTGCTGTCCCATTCAGCTCCGAAACCGTTGTGCCGAAAGCGATGACCAAGGACGATATCAACAAGTTCAAGCAAGACTGGGTTGCCGCCGTGAAGAGGGCCCTTGAAGTTGGGTTCGATGTAAGTTCTCCTACCGAAGCACCCAGCGAAGTTCCCACGCTCTAACCCGTCCAGGCCATCGAAGTCCACGCCGCCCACGGCTACCTCATCAACTCGTTCCTCTCCCCGGCGTCCAACCAGCGCACCGACGAGTACGGCGGCTCCTTCGAGAACCGCATCCGGCTCCTGGTCGAGCTCGTGGAGCTCACACGCGAGATTGTCCCTGCCGACTACCCGCTCCTGGTGCGTATGCCCGGCACCGACTACCTGGACTTCGACCCGTCTCTGCCTCAGTGGCATATCGAGGAGGCCGGCAAGCTGGCCAAGATCCTCTCAGACAAGGGCGTCGACTTCCTCGACATATCCGGCGGCGGCCTCGACCATCGACAGAAGATCTCTGGCGGCCCTGGATACCAAGTGCCGTATGCAATCGCCGTGAAGAAGGCTGTCGCAGGAACTCCCACCTTTGTCAGTGCTGTTGGAAACATCACCTCCGGAAAGCAAGCCCAGGGCTACCTGAGCGACGGCTCTGTCGACGCCGTTCTGGTTGGCCGAGAGTTCCTCAAGGACCCCAACTTGGTGTGGCACTGGGCCGATGAGCTCGACGTCGACATCCACGTTCCCGCTCAATGTATGCATAAAGACCCTCAAAAGCCCGTGAAGAGTATCCGCTAACTGTAACAGATGGATGGGGCTTCGGCATGACGCGCACTCACCGACACAGAAAGCATTGAACCTTTTCCGTATCTGGACAATAATTGAGTCCGAGGAATAAGACCCTGGAGGGAGAATTGACATCAACTTCTAATTAAAACGCGTGCAAATCTCCTAAACATATGCGGCGTATCCTGCCGTTTAGATATCAATAGACAAAAAATCATCATCCCCGTTGACGTTAAAGAAGACCGCATCAATCTCCGTGTCCGAAAAGCCCAAGCTAATCGCTTCGGCCGAAGTCACCTCTCCTAGAACTTGTTTTCTGAGGCTCTCATCAAATATCTCAATCCCGTAGACTCCCCCACAGGGCATGCCTACCAACTTGTGTAGCTCCGCCCCCTCGACCGGCGTAGAAGTGTGAGTGCGTTTGGTGTACGCGCGACCTTCGTGTTTCCGACTTGGGTGCTGAACTATCGCCTGGTCACACAGCGTCTCAATCGAGTGCCATGCTGGAACCTTTGCCATGGATATATCATCGTTGTTGTACCGCCGGAACGCAGCGTCAATTTGTTCCCATGCTCTGTCTGTATCTCGGTGGACTGGAAGTTGAGATAGGCCTGAGAGAAGACCGGCGATGACATGAAGAGGCATTGGCCATCGGAAAGCCCATTGCCAATGGTGCTCTATCGCTGCCTTTTCTCCCTGTGTAAACTCCTCTAGACAGGCGAGGCACTCGTCGTAAAGGCTAAAGATGTGAGTACTCAATCTCGGCTGACTTCAAAGAGGTAACTTACCGGGCCTGTAATTGCTCAAATATGTGGCAATGAAGCCTGGGTCTTGACGGGGATGCATGTAGGTATAGTACCGAAACAGTTAACGACTTGATTATAGCGTGGTACCATCTCGTGATGACATTGTGCATAGGATCCGAGCCGTCGAATTGGTGGAGGAACTTGAGCTGGACATACTTTGTCGTCTCTTCGATAATCCCCACCAGATCAGAACAATTCGCCGTGGTTTTTCGAGCTTCTGAGACGTTGTGGCTCGTCCTGCAGATCTCTCTCCTGATCAAGGCCGCGGCTGCATCACTGAATCCTTCGCGGTCTCGGGGCCCAGGATCGCCTCGCGCGAACCTCGAGGTTTTCCACTCAGCGTCGTTGACATTTATGGAACGCGGCACGTCGCTTAGGGACATCAAGACTGATTCAGACCCGTCTGCGTTGCATGACTGTGCATCCAGAGTAGCAAGATGCCCCCACATCCGCCGTCTCATCTCAACGCACCAAGTTGTATAGCCATAATACGCTGGGTCTCGGTGCATGCCGATACGCCTGGCAATGCTGCTGGCAAGCCCAAGAAGAGTAGAACCTGCTTCACAATTGCCAGTGTGAAACTGACAGGTCTACGGTTTTTGTCAGCGGTGGCTCAATTGATGGGGTGGTATAACTCACGATGTAGTACAGGAGAGCATTGAATAGCACCGTACTTCGGCTTCTCATGATATTCGCCCGATCAAAGGCTAGCTCCGTCGCTCTCTGAAGGTGACTGGTCAGGTCCGACTTGACGAGACCCAGCTTCTCTTGGATCAGAGTGGCCGGCAGCACGGATGCAGCGAGATATTGCGTTGCGAACATGAGCGACTCAACCTCTCGCCCGTAGGCACATGTCCCCTGACGAAATTCGCCAACCAGCTGCCAGAAATAACCTTGATGGTTGATCCGGATGAACGGTTCAACAGACTCGAAAAACATGCCGATCATGGCGTCCTCCTTGTAGACAGGAAGATGATAATGAGACAAGTCCTTGGGCCGTGCGTGTGAGAGAGACAAAGCCCAAGCTGGTCTTTCCTCGGCGTCATCTTCAGAGCACATGTTTAGAAGGTGGTGAGGGGAATAGCCCAAATGATCAAGATTCATCCAGGAATCCGGTCCCATGTGGTAAGAGTTGGCGGTGCCGAAGACTTGATTGCCCGCATCGGTGGGGACATCCATGTAGTCGTCAAAGCTGCTGAACGGGCTGTTTGAAGAAGAGGAGTTCGTTCGATTGTGATGTGTTCCATGATTTGATAGTGAAAAGGCCGTCAGATCTTCCACCATGCGCTCCAGTCGCTCTACTCGATCCTGGAGCACCTGCTGGCTCACGACAGACTCCCGCGGGGCTTCATAGACGCAAGAGACTCTGTGGCGGATACAGTTGTTGCAGGGCTGGGCCTTGTCACACCGAACCTTGCGACGGCGGCAGGCACTGCACGGCTTGTTGAAATTTATCACATCGCTCGACATCTTGCTGGTTCACGGGTGAAAATCGAAAGTTCGGTTCGCTACCATTCCTAGCCAGCACCTGAGGTGCGGAGCTGGTGTATGACATGATCTTATGTACCTGAGTCTCGTCTGCAAGCCCGTCTGCAAACATGGATTACTTAATTATCACGAAGCCACACTTGGATGTGTGGATCTTTGCAGAGGGCGTGCCTCTGGGTCGGAGATAGTGGCTGGCCTGCAGAAGCGTCGATTTGGTCAGCAAGCCCAAGTCTGTCTAATGGCCTTTCAAAGCCAACTAAGCCAAGGATGCAACACCATCTGGCACCCCGGCTCCTGTCAGGCAACGCCGTCGTCTTGCACGTGCAGGGTTCCTCCACCTGGGTCGCTTCTAGGTCAGAGCGTGGGGGAAGATGCAACACTTGGGCTGGGACTCTCCTCCTCAGCACATGCAGTCTGCCGTCCCAGAGTTGTGCGACTGAGACCCTTCATCTTGATAATCCCCGCTGGCTGGACCCTGGAGACGCCTGTTGCTTATGAAAGCTCGACAAACGTGGCCATTGCGAGGCTAATGCAAACAAGGTCCAAGCTAGCGACACACGGTCCCTGCAACGGCCGTTGATGTCTCTCAGACAAAGAGAGGTTGATTTGGTCACAGCGATGGGTTTTCGTATGACAATGCGCTCAGGCATCAGTATTTCGGATGCTGCATGGTCGTTGCATAGACGCGGTGGCTTCTGCTTATTCGACAAATGATACCACTGAATGTCGACATTCACCTCATTCGTTCGTACCAGAGGTTCATCCTCGGGTAAGGCCAGAGAGAGCCCCTGGCCATGTTCTGATAGGGACGAGGCATGACACAATTGGCTTGATCCTCGAGCGGCCGCCGGCTGAAGTAGTAAGAGGAAAGCTTACTGGTGGAAAGGGTGCTGGCCTGAAAAGGAACATCTGCGCAGCCGATCGCCACCCCCTCAATTGCCCATGCAGAGTTGCAGACCGTTCCGTGCGACGCCATCCAGTTGGCGGGGGTCCGTGCAAGAGCTTCGGATCCGGTGGTTCAATCGCAACCTTGTGGACGCGAGTGGGGAGAAGGCTGGCAACGCTGGGTAGTAGTCAGCAGCCGGTGTTACCGAGATGCAGCAGACGAGAGCGAGTTTGGTGTAGCGCTGGCCGTTGTGCATATCTGGCTGGGGGTTTGGGCCGGATTCCAGGCTAGTCGGTCCGTAAATTGTATTCATAGCAATCAGGCCCTGGGGTGCCATGTCACTGTCCGCCCAAGTCCCTGCGTGTAGGGACAAAGATCATATCACCTTTTTCTCTATCTTTTTGCTGAGAAGCCGTCGGCAAGGCAGGCAGGCATCCTGGTTCTAGATCGTATCGCGGTGAGGGGACAAGATGCTTCTTCTCAGACCGTCCATTAGGCCGTGAGCGCTGGAATGTCTGCGCCGCCCGGCCCAGCACGAGTAGCCGTGTCATCCTCCGCAGATGCGAAGCGACCACACTTAGTCTACAGCGGCGGTCGCACGGAGTATGCAATTCGCTAGCTTGGCGAGCCACCATGCATCCCTCAGTGTGGTGAGAAAGCAGTCAACCTGTTGCCGAACTTGCATCTGATTGAACTGATACGGCCCCAAGTTGCGTAGACACGTCATGCCTCATCATTTGAACCTTGAAGAACCAGTCTCCTCTGACGCCTGCTGTGCTTCATAATTCGTCCATTTCCGAAAACTAATCACTTTGCGTCAACTCGACGCGATGCCCGCACCCTTTGCTGAGCTTTCCGTACACGCTCCTCGTCCAAGCTCTGGCGCCAAGAGCAGTCAGAGACAAATTCACATGTCTGACACTTGAACGCCTCCTCGATATCGACGCCTCTCGCCTTTCGTTCCCCGCGCCACCATGTCATGTACTTGGACAAGTAAGCGTCCAACGCTTGGCGAGATACCGGGAAGTCGTGCACGTCGATTTCTCGACCATCACTACGATGGAGGTACTGGACTCGAAGCATGTGCCCCAGGGAATGCTCTCCATGGGGAAAGGTAACGGCCAACTCTTGCTTCACGAATGGCAGCAGCTCTCTCAAAGTCCGGTAGTTGAGCAGATCAGGCTCGGCCGAGCTTACACTTCTTTGAGACTCAGAAGGAGCGCTCCCATGTCTGAATCTGGTAGGAAGGAGCTCTATAGCTGAGCTCGAAGGGGCGTCCACAAATACTTCATCGTGCAAGCCTCCGATTTGTGCCATAAACGTGTCAGAGAATGGGTCGTCAGGGTCTAGACCGTACCGTCTAAAGACTTTCAGAAAATCCAATTCCCCAGCAGCCATGGCTGACAAAAATCGATGGTAGAGAAGAAGCTGGATCTTCGAAGGTCGAAGCTGGGCGTTGGACACAGGAGCGAGAGACCCTCGAGTTTTGACGTCGGCAAGATAAATTTTGGGCCCTGGGTGGCTTGCCTTATCCGCCTGACTAGGTGGAAAATAGTCAGTGAGTGATGACTGGCGATGATTTGCTTGTGAGTCTTGGCTCGAAAGCTCCTCCTCAAATTCGGGATTCGGGTTCTCGTAGCTGACGCTGTCGATGATGCCATTAACGAGGTTATCGTCAATCATTCCCCAAACCTCCAGTTCCCGCGTGAGGCCGGTCTCTCGCAAGGTTCTTAGTCCTTGGACCAGGTTCCAGAGCTTCAGCCCAAACCCATCCTCTTTGCTCATTATATCGATCTTCACCGTGGTGTGGACCTCATCTTCAAGCTTTTGGTGCACCTTGGAACCCTGTCGCATTGCTTGCGTCCTGGTTCTTCGGCCACCGGGTAGTCGGGTCAGTGTGTACCAATACTGCAGCTCGCACCATGCTCCTGCGTTGAGATCGGACACGGTCAACGGCTTTCTCGGATACGATCGGAATCTTTGCAGGGGAGAGCGGCCATCGTCGAACGGGTCGTTGTCGATAGTATCGCATCCTGGCTTGTCTTGCCCAGGGCGGCGCGCGTCAGCCTCGAGCATTGACAAAGCGCCCTTCACTAAACGCTTTGGGTCAGTTAGTTTGGGGAAGCCTGTCTCAAGGCTAACACATACGATCCGGGTAGTAAATGTCCTTGCCAGGCGGGGCAGCTGAAGCGGTAGGCACTTGTGGAACATTAGCAGCGACCTGTCTAGGGTATGCTGCTCCGGTGCGTGATATGCTAAAGCCCGGAGGGCTCTCAGGCTCTTCTATGACATCTTGTTTAACATTAACAAGGTGGTCGGTTCTCCCTGGAACTGAGTCTATCACGGCCAGCTTCACGTTTGCTGGCGGTGGTGGCAGGCGCGGGGTTGTGGGGTTGGAGGCCAACTGGATGAGCAAGTCCTCCTCCTCGACGGAGAAGTCATAGCCAAATTCGCTGTCGCTGTCCAGCGTCATGACAGCAAATGGTCAGCAAGACGGTGATTCATGACGATGTAGGAGTGGCGTCAGGGCAGAGGTGGGATTCAGCGTGTCTGGATGTTACGAATGGCGCGCGCGAGCGACTCACGGAGTCACGTGTGTCTTTCTACGCTCCAGGCACCCACTGTTCATGGAATGGACGCCTCCAACAGGCACCGAAATTCGAGACGCCCAGTTTCTAAAATAGGACTTCGAGGCTACCAAGCAAATGTGACGAAACCGAAACAAGTAAGAGACAACGGCACTTGACCGCAGGGCTGAATTGTATCACATTTCCCCTGTCTCGCCGAATGAGTGGCCTTAGGGAAGGATACAATCGTGCTGACGGCTGAACACGGACTCTCAGCTGGGCATCTAGACGCATGCAGCGCGATCCTAGCCTTGTTCGGCAGGCCAAGCACGACGAATCCGGCAGCCTCCAGGATGCTCAACCTTCGAATATCAGATCAACCCTGCACTTACTCGATCGACGGACAGATAGGACTCGCCCAGATATCTTTCCTGGAGGATTCACACGAAAATGCCTTGCTGACCACTACCAGCGCCTCTCTACCTAGTAGCGTAGCTCCCCTGAAACTCGCTAGGACTGCACCGCAAAGTGGCTTGGCTGCCTGACCTGCGACCACGCTGGCCGCTTCGAATCCTAGGTACCTAGCTTGCTAGTCTACCGCCTCTGCCATCACGAGTCCTCCCAAGGCAACAGTCAAATACAAAGCTTCCGTCGAGTCTCCCCAAGATGCGCAATCCAGTTCAGCATTGATCCGTCCTTAGCCATTGTCATCGCCGCCGTCGCACCCGCCTTCGGAACCTCCCCGTCCAAAACGCCACGGCCCGCCCTCACCTTTCCGAGATGACAACCTTCCTCCGCTTTCGCCCCACAACCGGCTCCGGCGCCGTGGACAAAGCCGGAGCCATCTCGGCCCTCAGCACAATCAAGGAAGAGTCTTCCCTAACTTTCATGTCTCTGCCGACCGAAATCCATCTCGTCATATCTAAAATGCTCATCTACCCGGACGCTCTGTCTCTGAAACACACCAATGCCCACTTGTACTCCCTCGTCGACACAGGTATCAACCTCAAGATCGAATGGCTCATGGAGCGCCGAAGTCTCCATCTCGAGTGCCCCAATGACCGGCGATGTGATCTGGGCAGTGACCTCCGTTTCTGCCGGGGTAGTGTTCCGTAAGCCATCCGTTCAATGAACCGTTACTCGTGGATAATTAACTAATTATTGGTAATAGGTTATTGATGCAGCGTCGTCGAGAACACATTGAGTGTGAATCCCGGCCAGGCCTCGGCTGCCTCGTTTACGGCACAAGGATGTGTTCGCACCGTTCTATGTTTAGTCGACGATTACCTCGGTGGTTACAAGTAAAGCTGACCATCGAGCTATGGTGGATCTTGCTTGCATTGGTGCCCCTATTTTGCGGCTGGTTGTGGTTAGCAGAGTTGTTTCGATGATACCTTCTGAGTCGCTGACGCAGCCATGCGATGTGATTTTTCTATCTCGTACTAATAATCGGGCGTTAAATAAAGTACCGGGGTGATCAGCAATTGAAAGTAAAGAAATTATAACGAGCTGTGTTTTTACGTAGGGGAGGAACAGCATGAACTGTATCCTCGGGACATATCATAGTGTAGTTCTACACATCACCTAATTCACCGAATTGCTAAGCTTTGACTGTGCGGGGTAGTCAACACGACCTGTGGAGCTATTGATATTTCAATTTCTGGATAAACTTGGTTCTGTAGGTGAAGGAAGTACTGATTCCCAAACAAATGTTCAGGAAACAGTACACATCAACCTGAACATCAACGTGAGGTAACGACAGGATGCAGCCTGTGCAAGAGGTGGGTTAAGTTGTTCAATCAAGAAAGTAACAGTTTGGCGGATTGAGAGATGGTTTTCTCAATCCGCAATGAAGGTACGCCTTAGGAACTCGTCCTAAAACCCCCTTCGACCCCAGCCTCGCTCACGCTAGAACTTGGACCAACGCAGAAGAACCGCGGCAGCAATGACTGGCAGCACACTCACAAGCTCGCCCAGTCCCGCAAACTCTGGAGGAATTCTAGCCTTGACAAACGCCCCGGCGGCCAAGAGGACAGCAAAAACGTTGTAGACGAAGCTCCAGGCAAAGTTGAACTTGATGCGGTTGACCGAGGCCCTGCTAGCGTTCATCATGGTGAGGATCCCAGATACCGCAGGTCGCATCAGGACAACATCTGCAGCAGACTGTGCGACGGCGGTACCTTCGTTCATATGGACGCCGATCGTTGCCTGGGCGAGAGCGACAGCATCGTTGGTTCCATCGCCACAGAAGATGACGACTGGTTTCTTGCTGTCTTTCGAATCACCGAGGAGAGTTTGGATGTAGTCCTTCTTGTCGGCAGGGGAGCTTCGAGCTCGGACGTTTTCATCGGGAATCCCAAGCTTCGTCGCCACGCTCTGGACAGCACCTTCATCATCACCAGAGACCACGTGGACGGAGATGCCAAGATCTTGCAGAGTTCTGACCGTTTCGGCGGAATCAGCTCGGAGGTCATCTTCGAGACCATATACAGCTGCGAGAGTATCGTTGATCGTGAAGCAAAAGACCGTGTAGCGTTGAGCGAGCATTGGCTGGACGACGGTATGGGAGGAGAGGTTCAACCAACGAGAATTTCCAGCCCTTAGTACTTGACCGGCTGCTGTAGTTTCGATGCCGCGACCCGTCAGACTCTTGGGCTCAGGCACAGTAGATGCTTGGACTCCTTTAGTCTTGAGATGCGTAGCAACGGCGACAGAAACTGGATGTCGACTGTCTCCGACCAGACCCAGCAGTAGCGACAAAGAATTTTCATCCGTCGTAACAGAATGCTCCACAGCAACAGAGAGGTTGCCACGGGTCAAAGTTCCTGTCTTGTCAAAAACGACATATGAAGCCTTATACGCGACCTCGATCGCATCTGCAGACTTGAAGATGACACCTCTTTCTGCGGCTACGCCACTGGCAATAACGATGACCATTGGAACGGCGAGGCCGATCGCACACGGGCAAGACACGATGAGTACGGTAATCGCGTAGGTGATGGCCTGGACCGTCGCTTGAGATCCGCTCTGGCCCCGTCCAGCCACTCCTACCGCAATCCAGATAGAGAAGGTGATAATTGTCAGAACCACCACGACTGGAACAAAGTAAGATGCTACTCGATCCGCAAGGTCTTGCATCTTGGGCTTTGATAATTTTGCTTCGTCAACCATGGCCGCGATGGCATTGATGGTGTTGTCACTGGGGAGGCGAGTGAGTCGAACGAATAGGAGGCCTGGCCCGTTAATTGACCCGGCAATCACAGACGACTTGGGATACTTTTCAACGGGCCTGGATTCGCCAGTGAGCATAGATTCGTCGACCTCGGAGGAGCCCGTGATAACGGTGCCATCGGTTGGGATCCTCGTGTCTGGGAGGACCTTGAAAACATCGCCATATTGCAGGAGTCGCGCGTCAATCTCTTGGTCCGTACCGTTATCCTCGTCCACCAGGATTGCAGTCGGGGCCTGGAGGGATTGGATTGAAATGGACTCGACAGCTCTCTGTCGGGCAAGCGCAGCAACGTAGCGGCCAACCATGATGAGGGTAACCAGGAGAGTGCTTGTCTCAAAGAATTGTCCGGTTGAGAGTGGCTTGTCTGCCAAAAGATACCCGTATGAAACCACAGAGAAGATATAAGCCGCAGTCGTGCTCAGGACAATCAAGAGATCCATCTCAATCACTTTGGAGAAGACGAGGGCCTTGAGGGCTTTAGGATAGAACGGACCTGCAATGACAGTCTGAACAACGGTTGCCAGTGCGAGTGAGGCAGAGCTATAGGCAACCTCTCTTTCAGGGATGGGGGCCCATGCCAGAACCAGAACAGGAATTGTCAGGACTGCCGAGAGAAGGGTCATGTATCCGACGTGGCGGACATGCTTCCCGCCAGCTTCAAGTGACGGATCTCCGCGAACAGGAGCCAGTTTGATGGGGCGATCCCAAGTATTCTCCAGAAGATCTCGAGCACCGACAATCTTGGGGTCAAAGGAGACCTGCACCGTGTTGTTTTCAATGATGAGCATATCGGTGACTCCCGCTGGCCATGCCTCGTTGACAAAGCTGGATGGGTTGTCTGGGACAATGATATCAATGTTTGTTCCTTTGTTGGAGATTCTCTGGCACTTGAACTCGGTCGTTCGTTCCAGATGCTTGATAACTTCATCAACGGAGCTGAGGCGAAGATCGATATTGAACTCGGCTCTTGACAGCACCAGGCTTGTTTTCAGACTCTTGACAGCAGGCACTGTAGCGAGTGTTCGGTTCAGCTTTGTCTCGCAGCCAGTGCAGGTCATACCAGAGACGCTGAGAACAACGCGTTCATTGCCCATGCTCTGACTCTCCAGATCTTGGACAATAACAACCGTACCATCTCGTCCTGGCAGGCCAGCGGGTAGCTTCTCGGTAGAACAGCAGCCGTCGGAGCAAGAGCTAGCCGGAGCGTCGACCTTCTTCGTTGCGCAGCACGATCCGGCACAGCTTGGCTTGGGAACCGATACCGGTTCTTTGGTCTTCGTTGTTCCACAGCAAGACCCAGAGCACTTTTCGACGACAGGCTCTTTCACGATGGGTTCCTTCGTCGCGCAGCAAGGATCCAAACAACTATGAACTGATGCGGCTTTGGCTGCGCCAGTGTTTGCTGGTTTGCAGCAAGATCCAGGGCATGCACTGGGGGGTGGCTCTTTGGATTTGTTGTCATTTTCCTCGCAGCAAGAGTCAGAGCAGCCAGTTCGCGGGAGCTTCAATGCGGTCTCCGGTGGGCTCTTCGCACAGCAGGATTTGGGGCAGTCATCGTCCTGGAGGCTCTCTCTCGAGATGCGACCAACTCCCTTTCGTTTAACCACACTCTTCTTTGCAGTGGGGCTCTTTGCGCAAGAACCCGTAGAGCAGCATGATTCAACTGAAGAGCGTGGGAGAGACCTTGTAGACGATGTCTTGAAGTAGCGACTTCTCTCCGCTGAGGGTCGCTTTTGGGACTCGCAGCAAGAGTCCAGACCAAGAGCCAAGAGAGCGCGACATATGCAACCGATAGCCTCCAGGGTCGAACCGTAATGATCGCGTGCGGAACGACGATGCTGGCCACACGGTTTGCCATCTACTGCCCCAGCGCAAGACGAAGTAGGCCGAGAGCAGCTTTTGGTACCTGGAAAATACGTTAGCAGGCCCCTCTAGTGAAGACGACCTCCCAATGAAGAATTGGCATACCACTCGAAATCTCGTTGACTTGAGCCGCTGGTCCGTTCTTCTCACACTCACGCAGGGCAAGACGGTCAAGACAGGAGACATCGCAGCAAGGCGCCTGTATGCCGCGGCAGCAGTCGGGGACAGCAGTATCCTCGCTGGGTGAATCTTCAAGATTATTGCTGGTGTCGCAGAGGTCACTGGGAGTCTTCTCACTGGTATCCTGTGGGTTGATTTCCTCGTTCTTAGGGTCAAAGGTGTCACCGCCATCATCACACGCCTCATCGCTACAACAGCCCGAGACATTGTCGTCCTGAATCTCCAGCTGTGTCTGGATCGGTTCAGGGGACTGTGCCGGTGGCCCACAGCAGTCGCACGCCATGATTGAGGTTGAAGGGTACGGGCGTACTTTTTGCGTTGTAAGGTTGATGTTGAGGTGAGGTTGGGTTCCAGCGAACGAGGAGTGTTATCGCTTCTCTAGGCGGCTTAGCGTGATTCTATGCCGCATCACATCACGTCTCACATACCTTGGCCCTCAACGCCTACCATCAATCACGTTTACACCAATCATACGGTGGTGGCTAGGCTTTGCGTGCATCGCCAAATCATTCCGGATTATCAGAATGAGCATGCATTGGTTCCCCTATGGTCCTCCAACTGCTTAGGGAAAAAGGTCACTCGCCGTCTTCCATCCCCGGTAGGAGTCAATTCGATCGCAGCGTGTGAAGAAGGTTACATCCTCCTACGATGCTCGTTTCAAATACCTAAAACTGAAAAGCCCAAGTAGCGGGGTTTTCCTCCTTATCACGGATGTGTCGAACCTCCGACACTGGCCGCTTGACACCGCCACGAGAAGGAGTAATCACAAACCAGCACAGATGGTAAGAGTTGGCCTAGTATTGGAATCCGACTGACTAGAACACAAAATCTGGCGAACGCCAATAATGCAAATATATTTATTGGTCGCGGTGCATTTTGATCATATAATCGTTGTATTTGTGCCACCTAAACTTATCGAAGCCAGTGCACACACAGTACCTACCTATCGAAGAAGGCTGTTAGACTCCATGACAGAAGTGTTGTCCATTTCTCTCATTATTCTCCTATATATGACGGTGCATAATCTCGCGTTCTTTACCTGAGTTAACGAAACACTTGAAGCGTGTGTAGAAAACAAGAACAATCTAAGAATTCTAGCAGGCAGGTTTACTATAAAGTCAACCATTCTGCATCTCCCAGGCAGCTTTCATTCCTCCATAACACTCGCACTCTCGCTATTCGCTCTTACACTTCCACTTTACAGAACCCTAGAATCAGCTGCTACAGATAAGCAAAACGCCAACATGAGTTTGCTCACTGACATTCCCACCCTTCATGACTGGGTTAATGAAGATCGATCAGATCCAGGCCAGTTCGAAATGCTGTGGTGGATCTTCGCCCCTAATCTCGCTGACGATTGGAAATTGAATCTCTCTCATCTTGACAACGAAGTCTTTTACGATAAGATGACGGTTGACAAGTATTCAAAGCGTTTCTGGGAGTTCAGCGCTCATCAAGAAGGGGATTCTTGGCCACGGTATCATAGCGTGCGTCCAAACATGGCTGTCGAGGAGCCCTTTAGGACATACAGTTCGATGGGCGGCATCATCCGGCATGTCTCCTACCTGCAGCAGTGTGTCAGTTTCCTCGAGGCCAAGACAGAGGACTTGGCAAATAAGTATTGGTACTGTCCCACCAAATATATCAAGTCCACTGATTCTACTGATTCTACTGATTCTACCGATTCCACTGACTCCATGGAATCCACAGATCCCGCCAAATCCATCATCCCTGCCTTTCGCCTGCGCGACTACTGGGTCCTCATCCAGCGGGACTTTGCGCCCTTGTATCGTTCTTTTCTCGAAACAGGAGATTTGACGTTACTTCTTCATCAGTGCCGTTTCGATGACCGTCTTGATTGGCGACACGCAACCTGGATCCGCATGTTCGTTGTCCTCACCTTTGGTCCCAAGTTGAAGGAGCTCTACTCACCTCGGCTTGTTGACGGCATGTTCAGCACAGATCACATCATTCTCGACGGAAAAGCCGAACTCGAGGAAGTCAAGATGGACCCAGAGCTTTCAGCTAAGCTTTTGATGAAGAGCTTGTTCCGCGTGTCGGCCGTTTGGGTCTGGACACTCGAAGTCGCTTGGGCGGGCGCGCATGACGTAGTGGTAAACTCTCAGCAACGTCGGCTCATGAACCAGGACATGCCTATGACCGAGTTCGCTTGGAATACGATACAAGGAGGTTATGACGTTGAAGTTCTAATCGATGTCTTCCAGATTCTGTAGATGGGAATAGAGAACTAGTCGTTTACCAATAGTGCGGAACACTAAGTGGGAAATAGTAAGATTAAGACAGAGTACTATGTACATTGACAGCACAGACAGACCAGATTGACCCTAGAATGAATAACACAGATACGACACACCTTGAGTTTATCTCAACTATTTTGACTTGTTTTGTCTTCAAGTGACGAATAATAATTTCAGGCCAGCCTTTTCATTGAGAGTACAGAGTCGAGAGCCAGAAGTCAGAAACGGGTCAATAACTTGACTACCTCCTTCGTACCTTAAGAGAGGCCACCTACGACCTTGCACATATGTATATCTTTGTGCTTATGTACCTTAGTGCTACTGGCCATGAACGGGAGGTAAGGTTCCTAGAGTAAATTAAGTCCAGTTTTTCATCTTGAGCCTCTTGACGAGTATGGCTATTGGCGCAACCACTTCTGTTAATATCACAATATCCCGCATCACCTTAAACCTTCAGTGAACACAATGAATTATATTAGCTAGCGATGACACTGCCGCCTCACAATCTTAACTCTAGCTGAATCATTAAACTACGTCTTTGAGGTCCCCTGGAATATCATAACCTTTCAGCATGTGGTCGCTGGTATAGCGTCGTCATGGTGTAGTATGCCTATCACCCTACCGCTTCTTTCTCACTCTCCCCTATCTCGACGAGCTCTTGTGTTGTATGTGATCGTGATCCTCCGGTAGGCAGTCCCTAGGATGTTCAGCTGCTTATTTTGTGTGGGTTTCCTCTGGGCTTGGACCATGAATGGATTGTGATAGTGGTAAAGCTAGGCCATGATGAGACAATACTCCTCTTTAAAACATTCAGGAGACTGATAAATTCTCAATATGGACTTGAAATAGCCTAAACTTGGACGATCAGAACATGGCTTAACATGGTGGAATGGACCACTAATGTGGGTTCGCATCCTCTGGGATCGAGTTATCTAAGCCCCTTGCCCTATTGCCACGGGATGATCCTAATATATACGCATAGAGTTTGGTGCCCTATTTGACACCTCAATGTGACTTTTGGTAAGATTAAACGCCGCGAGAGCTTCTAGAAGGGGAAGGGATACGACTCTTCGACAGAGAGGCAGAAGGGCAACAGTACCATACTCCGTGAACCAGCATGTTGAAAGAAAACCGAACTTAAGAATGTGTTCTTTGAGGACAGGAGCGAAGAAACGCTTAAGCCGTTCAATTGAACGTTTGGGACGACAGACTCTACGCACTTTGTACCTATGGGCTGGCCATGGAACACAATGACCTTTGTCACATATAATCCAAGCCATTGAGTGTTCTACAAGAACAAGGTCGACTTATTGGCAGAATGGACAGGAACAAGGTAACAGCCACACACTGTGTTCGCCTGTGCAGAATGAACACCATAGTGGCAGACAATGTTCTGTATCCCAACAACACTGCTCAAGAAATAACATTGAATAGCGCGATTATATAAGATATCTCCATCCCTGATTGCACTCAGATCAACACAAACAACACCAAACTCGCGCCGCGATCACAACCATATTCAACGCCACAGCTACGATCATCATACTCTGAAGCTACCATGTCTGACTTGCAGAAGTTAGCCATTATCAACTCCTTGGTGGAGAATATTCAAGACATAGCTGTCACAGACAAACCAGACCACGACAACTGCGAGACATGCGAGCAGTGCGAATACTGGGACGTGTATGTGGATAATACCCGGGCGTGCGGTGGACCTCCCGACGATCTCTTCGTCTGGCGCTTACAGCCTCTTAAGGAGGATAATGGAAAGAAGGGTAGGGCACCCAATGAATCGCATCCTCTCAGTCAAGAGATTAAGCAGCAAGATTAGAGTGGAGGATCCTTCACATCTTGAGCCCCTTTACCAACCAGTTCCTTCTCTAGGTATAGTATGGAGGACACGAGTCCACGGATGCTTTAATCCCATCCTCTGAGATGCATTAAAGGCACGCCCGAAAGCTTTGTCAGAAGCTAGTTAGACAATTTGATCGCGGAAGTCACGTTGCAAGATTAAAACACACCATCCACTCCACCTAGTTGCCCACGGTGGTCGAAACAAAGAAAGCTGAAATGTGCTATGTCTGGTCTAACAGTGTCTACGCCTTATCTTTCAACTCGCGCTTGATTCGCGTCACAGTTCCCGCTCCACCGTAAACCATCCCCGTATACACCATTGCCACACTGGCGCCGGCGTTGAGAATCTTGCGCGCCTCCTCGCCGTTTGTGATACCTCCCGTAGCAAAGATGACCTTTTGTGTAGTGGGCGCAGCATTCTTACCGGCCTCGAAGGCATAGTTGTCGAGCATCTTGCGGTATCGGCCCACTAGGTCGAGTGTCCTGCTGTACATGGCAGGGCCGGAGTAACCACCGGTCTCGTGGAAGTTGATAACCTCCTTAGTGGTGAGTGTAATGCCCTCAGGGATCACACCGGTCCTTCGCTTCGTAGTGTTGCCGACGATAACTCCGTCAACGCCACTCCTGTGAACGGCCTGGACGATGCCCTCCATCTGAGTATCCTCATCCTCATCTGGCGAGACCTTGACCATGACCTTAGGACGTTGCTTTCGGTCCGTCCTGGCAGCCGCTTCGACGACAGCACTCAGAAGTCTGGTGAGGGGCTCTGTTGCCTGCAACTCGCGCAGACCGGGAGTGTTGGGGCTGCTGACATTGACGACTAGCACATCGGCATAGCGAGCCAACCTTCGGACACAGTAGACGTAATCCTCAGCCACAGCCTTCTCGTCTTTCTCGTCCGTCTCCTTGTTCTTGGCAATCTGAACGGCCAGCAGCCGTCCTGGCCGCAAGCTGCCTGGGGGAACATTGGCCTCGCCGTTGAGCACCTCGGTTTCGGTCGAACCAATTGATCGAGCGTATCTCCGAAGCCGGTTCCGCAATCGGATGGCCATGTCGTCGGCGCCGCGGGAGTTCAAACCATATCTGTTGACCATTCCGTCGAGCTTGGGCACACGGAACACACGAGGCTTCGGGTTGCCGGCTTGGGGGAAGGGAGTGCAGCCACCAACCTCGACGACGCCGGCACCCAATTCAAACAGCGCATCGGGGATTTCAGCATCCTTGTCCAGGCCAGCGGAGATGCCAATTGGGTTCTGCAGCTCGGTTCCAAAGACGGAGACGGACAGCTCGGGGCCGTTGAGCGTGGTATCGCGTTCGCGGGGGTGCAGGTTGACTTCGTGGAGCACCTTCAGCGCCACGGTACCGACGTGGTGGGCGTCCTCGGCATCGGGGAAAGCGAAGCGCAGGACCGGGGGCACAACCCATCGATGGATGAAGGCGCGGGTATCGGTGGCATAGAGGTACGAGACGTAGAGGCCGGCGGCCAAGGCAGTGCCGTACAGGGCGGCCTTGAGCGGAACGGCTCCGTCGCCGGGCGACGATGACGAGGATGAGGCATTGCGGTGCTGGACGACGGGGGACCGGGGCAGGGCCGGGCGCACGGCTTTGGCGCCGGAGGCGGCGGCGCGGGATCGGAGCAGTGAGGCGGACATGGTTGGGAAGAGATGCTGGACCGGGCCAGCTCCCAATGGATCACAGCGGCGCGCGAGAGTTGTTCGGGTGAAGCTCGAGAATCTTGGGAATTTCCCGGCTGTGAATGGTTGGCTGCCACCGGACTGCGGGAAGACAGTGTCCGCACAGTGTCAATGCACTATGCAGGAGGTCTGCAAATATCTCACTCAGGTCGACCGTCCTACATCTAAATTGATGTGATACGCGTGACCTTGATTGGATTTGCTGCTCATGAGGCTTGTTCGTGCTGGTGTTGGAAAATTCTCATTGGTACAAGAACCATGATCTTGTTCGAGAGAAGGTAAAGTGTGCACCCATGCTGGGTGGTCTGACGCCAATTCTTAAAGTCTGATTCAAAGTAAAAACCAGCCTTATTAGACTAAAAACCTTTTAGTTTCGTGCCACACATGCCTCGTTTAAGCATCATTTCTATCAAACACAATACGAACATTTTGTCCCATTTTATACCTTTTGGCGGCTGAAATGGCCCCGAGTCTAGGCACTAGGTCGTTCGGTGATCTCGTCCTCATTAAGCCATGACACGGTCACCTCAAGGCCCTACTGAACAAAGCGTGAGATTCGTGATTTTGACCTTCATTACTATATACACTATAAATCTCTTGTAAAGACGGTATAAGATGCAGATTATCGTTAATACTAAAGCGAAACCCTGCCGTAGCAACGGCATACCCAGAATCCGAAACTCGGCCTTTCCTACCCCTTGTCACCCTCGCTTAAATAAAATCATCATGTAGATCACCTTCTTGAAGGATCTGGGCTCACTGAATTCTCCTCACTCGAGACTTGGAGAGGGCTGGGTCGGTCCGTTGGATCCAACTCCGCACTCGGAACCCTGGAGATCCTATCCGGTGGTGATAGCCCCGAAGGGTCTGGAGACCGCGGTGATGAAGATGACGATACACTTGTGTCCATTGAGACGCTCTTCGGTGAGCCAGGCGCGTGGTTCATCTGGCCGACGTGCGATATTCCATTCAACTCGGGCGTCCTCATGTCCCCTTGCAGCTCTTCGACGCGGGGTCGGTCACCCTCCATCTCATAAAGATCGCCCTTGTCATTCACGTAGCCCATGCCCCTGGCCATAGAGGCTTCGTTCGCCACGATCAGCTTCTCCTCCAGTGTGCGGCGCTTCTTTCGTTCTCGCATCCACAAGAATATGGCGACTCCGAGTAGGATGACGGCGAGACCGACGCCGATGCCAATACCGGCCTGGGCTCCGGTGGAGAGTCCGGTGTCTTTGTCTTTCGGATTCGATATCGTATCGGTACTTTCTGCTGACTCTGAATCGATGGAGGACGGGTCCTGAGAACTGACGGAGGCAGTGGAGGCAGAAGTGATGAAGGTTGTAGAACTGATTCTTGATGATGAAGTCGACGCCGTCTTAGTCGCTGTCATTGTAGCTGATGCAGGCTCAGTCGCAGTACCCGTGGGCTCCCAATACTCCTTGCAGACACTCCAGTACCTGTTTTCCATCTCTATAGTCTTTGTGAGTCGTAGTCGGGTTGTTGGAGAAGGAGGTTGACATACGGAACATCTCATCATCGGTACACTTCTCGTCCAGCCTTCTTTCCCTATTCTCCAGGCATACATCCATGGTATCGACAATAGTTTGGTGATTGTTGGCGTAACAGTAGCAGTCATAGTCATCTTCGTCGCAGCCTGTCGCGGCGACTCCATTCTCGAAGCACCCGCTTACACACTCGGGGATGGAGGCGATCAACTGTTTCGCGTTTGGATTCGCCATTGTGTATAACAGATCGAGGAGATATAAAGAGAGGCCGCGCCTGTGCTGCTAGATGATACAAGAGAGCGTCACAGAAGGATAACGATGAATGAATAATTGATTAATTGTTCGAACAAAGAGGAACGGGAAGGAAGAGGATGACAAGCGCAAAACGATCGAGTCCGGGAGCTACATTAGTCGAACAGCGGGAGGCAGGGCCATCGCTATATGGGCCCCGGAGCATCTCATTTTGATTGAAGACTCTGCTGACAAGAGCCTAAGACTACCAGGGCGGTCTGGGGATGCAACACTGCCCCGTCTGTGAAGACGAGACTAGGACGTCCAGGTATAGAGTAGGAATAACCAGAGAGTTGCAGGCTAGGGCGATAGGGCTAGTGAGACGCTTGAGTCGATTCCGGGTAAGAGTGCGGCATCTAGGATCGTGCCCCCGGCTGCCCTGGCTGCCCTTAAATCTTAAATACATCGGGGCCATTCACGGCTTCACGGCTTCACGGACGGCGGAACCCACGTGTGTTTCTGTATAGTGAACCAACGGGGCGCATATTGGACAAAGGGCGAAGGTCCGTGCAATGTCTACAAAGTGCCGTGAGTTGAATCGGTGTTGTTGTTGTTTTGAGGTTCTACGAATGAAGGTTTAAAAAAACCAATCGCCAACAAACTGGGATGGTGCCGGGGTTGCCCATGTCCAAGACGCAGCTTATTTTCTGGCGCAAGGCTCGGCCGTTCGGATATCCTGCATCCTTTACTAAGCGCGGATGATCGGTTGGATATTTCCTAGAATGTACGGAGTAGCATTATCACGCATTTCTAATTAGAGTTTATTCCTTCTGATAGTTGAGCAGCACATTTGATATGATGCATTTACTTCCCAACAGATACAGAGTTAGGTTGCTCGGCATTCCTAATCCGTCCGATAAGAAGAAGACGAGGTAGTCTACGCGGATAAAGCGTCGGATAAGGTCGCCCGCGGCTGGCGATTGGCTGCGATTAGTAGCGATTGGTAGCGATTGGTAGCGATTGGTAGCGATTAGACATCCCTCTCTCCACATTGCCACCTCACCTGGCGAAAAGCACGGCCCAAAGTCCAGCGAAGGCCTGGGCCCTCGGCCTCGGCGAGTCGGCCGTGGGAAAAAAAAAGGCAGCGGGCAGCCAGCACAGCGCACCGCCGCCCGAACATGGCCCGTAGGTAATCCGTAATCCGACCACCGCGGCCAACTGCATCCAATTCTATTCCTCACCACGACATCGCACAACTGCCAGCGCCCGGCATGGACCTAAGCCAGCAGTACGTCACAGACCTCGTTGTCCAGGACATCATCGACGACGAAAATCTGGAGTTTGCCGCCATCGCCACCGTTCTGGCCCTGGTGCAGAACCAGCAGGATCAGCAGAACGCTGCGGGTGCGGTAGAGACCGAAGCCTCCGACGATGTATGAGAGCCCAACCCCCTTATCCCCGGGGGCCAAACCAGTTTTGCATCACATTTGCTGACAGAGCCGCAGTACGATTCGGAGTATGACTCTTTAGAAGAGGGCTCCGAGTATGAGGATGAGGTAGATGGTCCATCTGAGCCCGCACCAGCAGTACAAATGCAGCCTGCCACAAGGAAGAGAGACCTCAATCAGTTGAGGGGTGAGACAGACACGCCGAGTACTCTCCCCAAGGTCGATCCTCAATCTCAAGCCAGGAAACGAGCGCGCGTAGACCCTCCGTCAGGACCGGGGCCAAGCAATGCGCGCATCGATCCTCCCAGGATTCCGGCGGAGAAACGCGACGCCCAACCGCTGCTCACTCCCGACCAGCTCATGCGCCGGATAGACTACAAGTCTCCGGGGGCATGGGACCTCGCCAAATGCATCGCGGATGTGGGGAAGCGCCTCACGGGCAAAATGAGCGACCAGCAGCTGGCCTTGGTGTGCTCCCGCCTGCGCAGTCCTGGGAGCATCCGGACGTACGACAGCAGCCGGAACAGAGAGGCTCTATGCTTGGAATGGATACGTGATGAAGAGCGGCGCATATCGCTGGAAAAGCTGCGCGCCCAGCAGGAACGGTATCGCCTTGAGGAGGAAAGACTGCGGGGCTGCAAAGGGAAAGCTAACGTCAAGACGGATGACAGGAGGGACGACCTTGAGCTGGCAACGCCGGCCCTTGGGTTGGAACAGGCGCAGACAAAGTTGAAAGCGGCACTAATCAAGCGGGTTGATGCGAAGCCGCAGGGCAAACTCGAGGACAGGGTGAAACGGTGGTTGGATGATATCATTGCGGCAACATGAGCCAGACGCAGATGGCGGCAAGAGACCAGAGAGAGCTGGCTGCAGGACATGATTGCGAGTTAGCCGCATGGGATAATCTAAGTGTATGAGAGACGGGAAGGGATGCAAGAGATGGGATAGATGGAGAAACAAGAGACGGAGGCGGTAGGGATGGCGACGATCTTAGCACATCACGACACATGAGACGCAGACTGAGATACCCCCCGGAGCATGCATGGATATGGACGACACGACTCAGTTGGGATATAACTAGCGAATTGATATTTCTTGTGTAAGGATATATGTATGTTTGGCTACATCATTTGCAACAACACGGGTGGTAGTCAACGTATCCTAGGAATAATAAAGATGGCCATTGCCAGGTTGCATGCAGGCTTCTGAGATCAGTCCTGTGTCAGGGTTGCCACAGACCACACCAAACCCGTCACAGCTACTCCTGCAAGAGACGCAGAAGAGGCGCAGGTGCAAGGTGAGAGACCTAGCCAGCGTCTCCAATTCGCCATGTGCCCGGAAGAAACCTGGCGTTGAAGACCGTTGGCTTGAAACACTAGGCGGGCGTGTGGGTGTGTGAGTGGCGAGACCTCTTCCTTTTCAGCTGGAAGCAGCACTCGAGACAAGAATAGCAGTTCGGGCCAATTTGGCGCGGACGTTTTAACCCGTGTTGCCCGTCCGTGTCTGATCTCAGTGCTTTTTTTTTTGGATCCAGATGTTTGCGGGGATGGAGGGGAGTCTTGGGTTCGATCAGTTGTGGTCGAAACGGAAGAGATGGAAGGCGTCGTCATCCATCTCACCTCATCCTGCGAGAGTGACAGCTTCTGGAGTTTAGCTATCCGTACTCTCCAGTGTGTCTACTAATCGGTTCGTACATGCAGGGCTTTTTTATTAGAGATGGTGGTCGTTCAGTTAGGCGCCACCTTAGCCGGATCAAGCCATCGCTACGGAACTGTCCCGCCGGGGTTCAGCTGGTTGCTGCAAGCCTGTAAAAGGCACATGCGGGTTCTTGCGTTACTGACCGGTGACCGGCTGAGTGGGCAGAAGGCGGCGACTGGACACTTACAGCGGGATGGTGTTTTGGCCCGTGAACCCTGAGACAGAGGGGGAAACAGTAGCCGTCACCGTGCAACCAGATGTCGATGTTTCGATACCTTACTTTGCAACAAATACTTGATAACGGAGGATCGACAACCATCATCATCCTTCGAGCCATCCATGGGAGGAGACAATTGGGGGCCATGTTGGTACGCAACTAGACGTGGCTTAGAGGCGGAGTCGCAGTACCCAGCACGAACACACGCGCACTACCATCGTGTCCAGCTACAGCAAAGTACGAATACGGCTAAATAAAAAGCGAAGACGCAAACACGACACGTACGTCCACACACGCCATCCCCAAATGCCAAACCTGGGAGGGGGGCCCGCGGAACGGAGGCTTGCCGAGTCTGGCAGGTCCCAGCAGACCGAAAGCGCCCCTCCCATCGCATTTAAATCCCAGGCTATTTCAAGGATCTGGGAGATGGGAGATGCGAGATGGAGATGGAGATGGCGTAAATTAATTGGTTTCCTGGCCAAAGGGGACGCTGGAGATTAAAAACAAGAAACGACGGGACGGAAGAGACCCAGTCAGTGACGAAACGAACAATAAGCTCCCGTCGAGTCCGGGCCTCGATCCCCTGTGCTGGTCAATTGGCACTCAGCGCACACCTTGGGCTCTGCGCATCAGGACGCCCTGCAACGCCGCCCTCGCACCTCCAGCTGCGAACCTCACAGGCTCACAGAACAGAGAGACAGAGAGACCTGAAAGAAGGCCCGCTAGGCGCTAACACTGTCGGCTGCTCCGCCCACACTGGGGGGGGGGCGCTCCAGTGGGCTGGTTCAGAAGCTTGTTCCCCCCCTGTCTCAACTGGAAGAGAAAGAGAAAAAAAAGCTACTCCGTGCATATACGTACAGCGGCATGGCAGTGGGGAAGGGGAGTGGAGGGGGGCGCCTAATGACCTATTCTCGGTGGGTAAAGATGCCAAGTTAGCAGCATGGGCCGTCGTTCGGAGCGGGCTCGCAGCCCGGTTGTCCATGATCCCCAGGCCCAGCCCAGAAACAAGGCAGAACCAGCACCAGAACCGCCTGGGCTCCATCATCCATGGTTCCTCGCTTGTTGACGCTTGTTCATCCTCAACATCTCTTCTCCTCCTTTCTCCTTGCACCTATTCATACTAGTTTCTTGGTTCTTGTTCTTGTTCTTGTTCTCCTTCTTAGGACTCTCTACTGAATAGCTGTACATCACTCATCACCTCGCAATCATCCATCGTCCTCCTCCAACCGAACCGAACCGTCGCCATCCTCGAATCTCCGGTCCACCCACATGCCGTCCTAATCCGGACTCCCGTTCTCGATTCCTCCTCCTCCCCTCCTCCTCCGTCTCCTCTCGCCGCCGCCGCCGCCTCCTCACCATGGACGACGATCTCTTCGCGAGGAATGGCGTATCCACCGGCGACCCGGACGACCGTCCATCCTGGTACAAAGCTGTTGGCATTGGTCTCGCCATCGGCTCCGGCTGCTTCATCGGCGTCTCCTTCGTCCTCAAAAAGTTCGGACTCCTCCGCGCCAACGAAAAGTACAATGAGGTCGCCGGCGAGGGCTACGGCTACCTCAAGAACGGCTACTGGTGGGGCGGCATGACCCTCATGATCATCGGAGAGATTTGCAACTTTGTCGCCTACGCCTTCACTGATGCCCTCCTCGTCACGCCGCTCGGCGCGCTGTCCGTTGTTATCACCACCGTTCTGTCCGCAATCTTCCTCAAGGAGCGCCTGAGCATGGTGGGCAAGGTCGCCTGCTTCCTCTGCGTTGTCGGCTCCATCGTCATCGTCATGAACGCACCGCATACGTCGTCCGTCGCCGATATCCAAGCCATGCAGAAATACGTCATCACCCCTGGCTTCCTGTCCTACACCGGTGTCATCCTCGTCGGCTCTGCTGTTGCCGCCTTCTACGCGGGTCCTAGATGGGGCAATAAGAACATGCTTGTCTATATTTCCATCTGCAGTTGGATTGGTGGCTTGAGTGTTGTCTCAACTCAGGGCCTAGGCGCCGCTATCATCGCCTGGATCGACGGGAAGCCCCAGTACAAGGAGTGGTTCTTCTGGGTTCTGTTCATCTTTGTCATTAGCACCCTCCTGACAGAGATCGTTTACCTCAATGTAGAGCCCCAAACCCCTTTTTCGTGAGTCGCAACTGCTGACCCTTCTGTGTAGAAAGCTCTCAACATCTTCAATGCCGCTCTCGTCACTCCCACCTACTACGTATACTTCACCAGCACCACCATTATCACGTCTGCGATTTTGTTCCAGGGCTTCAAGGGCACAGTGTCGTCCATTGTCACAGTCGTCCTAGGTTTCCTAACTATTTGTTCTGGCGTCGTCTTACTACAGCTCTCCAAATCTGCCAAGGACGTCCCAGATGCTGCCGTCTTCAGCGGTGACCTCGACCAAATCCAGACCATTGCCGAACAAGAGCAGCCAGAGTCGGAGCCCAAGGCTGATGCGATTCGCGGAACAGCTGCGATTATGCGCCAGATCTCCCAGCGACGAATGAGGATGGAAGCCGATGAGCTGAAGCGCATGCACGAGGAGAAGATGATGATGGAAAGCATGGAACCCATCAGCGAAGATGGGCAGCCGCAGTGGGAGTTCGACGGACTGCGACGAAGGAGGACGATGACATTTAGAAACCAGAGCACGCGTTCCAGAGCCGCGACGTCTCCGCGGCCATCATCCCCTCGCTACGTGCCTCCTCCACCACGCACTCCTCAGGCCCATCCACCCTTGGGCATGTCACGCTTCCCTGACTACGATGACGACGATTACGACAACGACCGAAGCACCATCTTTTCGACCATCGCAGGCACGATTAGAGGTCGAAATAGAGGCCAGACCAACAATTCCTCCCTGATGCCGTACGACGAAATCCCCGACGACAAGTCCCACAACAGCCCCATGCACCCGGTGCCCTTGACGGAGATCACGGCGCCCCAGCAGAAACCAGACGACGAATCTGACGCCTACTACGGCCATACGCGGCCACATCTCTTCAGCCGCGGCGGCAACGAATACCGCGGCGGTTCCGCCGGCAGCGGCCATAGCCTCGCTCCTACACCACCACCGCATGGGACTCAGCGTCAGTTCTCATTCCACAACGTCTTCCGGCGCCCTACCTCATCGCGCGTTGAAGAGCCAACTGAGGAAGAACGCATAGGATTGGTCAAAGACGAGGATATCGAAAGCCAGCCCAAACGTAACAGTGCCGGAGCTGGAAGACGCGAAAGCGGTGGAGGCGGCGGCAGAGGAGGAGGAGGGGCGTTTCTCTAAGGCTACGGTCCGGATCGGAGTGTATACCGGGAAAATATGCATCTGTACGGTGTTATGGGCGTTTTTGTCATTTTTTTTCTGCTGGGTTGGAAAGGGGGCAAGGGCTACATGACGATTTGTATACTGCCACGGCCCTACCGACGACATAGAACGCTTTTGCAAGATGGAGCACACGCCCATGGTTGAACAGTGGTGTATGTGTATAACGAGGTGCTGTGAGAACACGAGAGATCTGACGGGTAACGGTGCAAGTAGCAACGCGACATGAATCAACATCAGCTTTGCCTCGTCACGTTTGATCAGTTGATGGATTTATGTATTATTTTTTTTACGTGGATCTGACCCACGACTGGTTCTGTAAGCTAGAAGGCTCGAGATGGCGGGAATCTCGAGAGCTCAGAAATAGGTCTATCCGTAGGTAGTTCGAAACCACCCAACTGAATTACCTCCAAGGGCTTGTTAAGAATCGGCCGTGGACATCGTATCTCCTCTCCCTCTATCTCCCTATTCAAGCAAAAGCAAACATCCATAATCCAAACGCCGCGCCATGCAGGAAAACCCCCTGCTTCAGTAAATCGCCCCACGCCATGCAATCATTTGTTCTCCTTTGTATAAGACTCCAAATAGGAACCCTCTCCACAAATTCTTTCCTTGTTCCTTCTTCCTTCTTCTTCTTCTTCTTCTTCTTCTCTCTCACCAGTCCACCGCCCACCCGTTCTCTTCGAGAAATTCTTCGCACGCCTGCTTCAGACCTAGGTTCGGCCGCAGCTCTGTCGGGAAGAGCGGTTCGCGCGTCAGGGGGTCGCTGGGGTGGCGGCGGAGATGCTCCATGATGGATGCTCGTTCGTAGGACTTGCCTGTCTTGGTCTGTTTTTGGCCGTGTTAGTCGGTGCACTGGTGAGATTCAGGGAGGAAGAGGGAACTTACGACAACGGGGTCAACCATGATTCCGAAGCTGATATCGTCGATGGCCCATTCGGGGACTTCTCTTCGCTTCTCGGCGTTCTCGCGCGCTCGCTCAAAGACGTCCTTCATACGGGCGGCCTTGGCATCGGCCTCGCCCTCAATCTCGCTGCGCTCCGCGTCATCCATGGCCTCAGCCAAGCTCGCGCCCTTGTCCGCCTCCAGCAGAGCCAAGACCTCGCGCTCCAGGTCCCGTGTCTCGCGCAGACGATGGCGCTCGCGCTCGTCCCAGCGGTCCTTCTTACAGCGCAGGACCAGGGCGGTGACGGCGGCGAGCGACTTGTCGTTGGAGGCGGCGCACAGCCCGTGGGCGCGCAGGGCGCTGGCGAGGGCGGCGTCGAAGTCGCGGAGGGCGAGCTGGGCCTGGGCCAGGTAGTAGTGCGCCTTCATGTTGTCCGGGGCCACGGCCAGGCAGGCGTCGCAGTCGGCGATGACACTATCCCAGTAGCCGAGCTTGAGGCGGGCCATGGCGCGGTTGGTGTAGAGCGCGGGGTTCTTGGAGTCGGCGATGATGCTGGCCAGGTTAGCTGTGTTCTTTGATCATACGAGAGGACAGAAGGGAACACTTACGCCTTGGAGTAGAGGCTGTCGGCGCCGACATAGTCGCCAGCTTGGAAGCAGCGGTTGCCCTCCTCCTTCAATTGCAATGATTTCGCCATGGTGAGAGGTGAGGGGTGAAGGGTGAGAAGCGATAGGCGGGAGCTGTTTGGAAGATGTCTTGTGGCGAGAGAGGTGAAATGTAGGAGATCGTCGTCTCCAGCTACGCCAAGAGGTTCGGGTTTCGGAGAGCTCGGGAGAGTGGCCCACGACGAAGAAATGCCACGATAGGCTTCAAATAGGTAATCAAAGTAAACAAAGCACGACCCAACAGAGGAAGCGCCAGGCAAACAAAACACTCAAGAGACGACGGTTCGTTGATGCGCTACTGCAAGTGTCGAAGTGTTCGTACATAGATAAACCGTCGGCGCAGCAGCCCAAATACACCACCCACGGCCGGTACAGGAGCTGATCAGTGGCTTCAACACGTCAGGACTGGATGGACCCCCCCCCCCTCCAAACCCGGCGCCCAACCACAGTGAGACCCTTGTATTCCGAGGTGCGGTTGATTGGATTTCTAAGCGCGGCTTGCCCCCTAGTTGGAACGTTCGAGAAAGCCGGTGCGGGGTGGGCCGACAGCGAACGACGGGGATGTTTCTGGCTGTGTGGGGACGATGTTAGGAGCAGTTCCTCTTCTGTCAAGTCTATGTCTCACCTTATGGTCGGTCTTGTTAGGGTCTTGGTAGAACAGGGGATTCAATTTTACCCATTTAGGAAAGCTAGCATTCCATAGTCTAACGTAGATATTTCAACCAGTTCAAGTTCATCAATAATACATGGTGCTTACAGAGACACTCATGCTGAGGCTCCGTGGAAGGGAAACTCTAAAACTCATCCTTTCTAAGACAACATACTCGCATCTCAAGTGCGCAACTAGAGCGAGAATGACGTCTTTTTAGTCTAGATGTATTAGGTATTAGTCTAGCCGTTACTATCCACGCCTCGAAATTCTTCGAGTCTCTGGGCAAATAGGTCCTTCGCTCAGGACTCTATGGACTTCCCTCTATAGCTTGCGGTCTTTTGCAAGCACAAGTCTAACGGTCTAATTCCCTTCCCCGATGCGTGACAGCCCCCATCATCGTATCATCAGCGTGAGCCATCTATCCGTACAACAAACCCCCGTGATCCAACATCTCCCCGGACCAACAGCTCACGTTGCGCCGCCACATCCCTCACAGCTCCACCAGTCTCACCACCAACTTCTCCTTCGGCCGCAGCGTGAAGGTCGGCCGCGCCACCTCCAGCGGCCCGTGGCCCGTGGCCTCGATGCGGAACCGGCCGACCAGCTCCGCCAGCACGGCCTTCATCTCCATGATCGACAGCTGCTTGCCGATGCACATGCGCGGCCCGTTGTGGAACGTCTCGAACGCGAACGGGCTCGCCGCCGCGCCCGCCAGCGCCTCCCACCGGTCCGGGTCGAAGTCGGCCGCCGTCGGGCCCCACACCGCCGGGCTCAGGTTCAGCACCGCCGGCGACAGCTGGATCACCGTGCCCTTGGGGATGGCCACGCCGGCGATGTCGACGCCGCAGGTGGCTTCGCGGGGTGCCATGGCCACTAAACAAATGAAGTGTTAGCTTAGGTTCTCCTGTGGTGGATAGGGGCACTTACCAGCGCAGTAGCATCTCAAGACCTCGCGGACAAAGTTGTGCAGCAATGGGAGCTTCTCGAGATCGTTATAACTAGGCTTTGCCATGGTACTGTGCAAGTTCTCAATCTCGTCTCGCAGGCGCTGCTGAAGTTGTGGTCGGCGCGACAACTCGTGGACTGCCCAGATGATGGAACAGGCCGTAGTGTCGTGTCCTATTGAGCAACGAGTCAGCAATTGCACAAAAGGTCATAACCGCTGTTGTTATCGTGGTGTCTTACCAAGGACCATGAGATTCACAACCTATCACAACTCATTAGTATCCCCGTCTCAAAAGACCACGGCTAGCATGGGAATGACATACGTATTCAACAATCTCCTTCACACCCCACGATGGGTCCGAGTATTCGACCAAGCACTGAAGAGCGTCCGGTGGGTTATCGTCTGTCGCTTTGCCGCTCCGCATCGCCTCGATTCTCGCCAAAACATGACCTCGAATGAATTCGCGGGCGTTGTGGCAATGAAACGCGAATTCCCGGCTTTCTTGGATCGGAAGAAACTTCCTAATCGGGATAATCGAGTTGATGTAGTTGACGATGTGCCCGGTGGTCGAGGGCTGCATGGTCTTCGAGAAGGCCTCGAACAGGGGCGAGTGGTCAGACTCGAGGTGGTTTAGATCCTGGCCAAAAGTTTCGATACCAATCACATCGAGTACCGTCTTCCAGATGTTTGTTTCAACTGAAGTAATAAAAGTCAGTGTATAGCTCACAAAAAACGCAGTCGGTCATGACTCACTCTCAACATATCCGGCCTCGTCTTTCTTCATACTCAAAACATCTGCTAGCTGGTTTGCCTTGTCCTGGACGGCAGGAAATGCGCTTCTGAGGCGGGGAACAGAGAACGGGCCTGCATCAAGTTAGCTACTTCTCGTTGCCTTTAGAGCCGCCAACACGTACGCATCAAAGCTGCTCGCCGCATTTTGTGAGACTGCCCCTCCATAAAAGGCAGCCCGTCTCCGACCGTCTCATGGGCAAAGTCCCGCGCGAACTTTGGCTTGACAAAGCAGGCGCTCTTTGTCTGCAGGATCTCTTTGTAGGCTCGGATGCTGTTGACAAAGAGTGTTTCGGAGTTGAAAACTCCGAGATAGCGAATGAAGGGGGCCTCGGGCCACTCGCGGGACCAGTCCAGGAAGAGTTCTGGGATCCAGCAAACTTGAAGGAACTTGGAGGCTTGGCCAAGCAGGAAGGTGTTGTCCTAGTTAACGGTTAGTCAAAGTATGGGGAGTGTTCTCCAAGCAACATACCTTAGGTCCGGGCATGTGCCTCAACGGAGCGATGTGGAAGGGATAGACAAGTGTGTTGTAAGCAAATATGGTGAGCAATAGTAGGACAGAGACGGCGATGCCTGTCGAGACAGCCTTGATCGTGATAGGAGCCAGCAAGTTCGGCAATATGGTGATCAAACCCGGAGCCGAACCCGGCAACTCGGTCGACATAAACCCCATGATTGGTCGCAGTTTCCAACAGCAAGTCAAGGTTTGATTGGGAGGCTTGATGAAAAGCAACGATGAATGGTGGGATCGTGATGATCAAAACAGGAAGTGGGCGTTGTGGTAGCCAACCATTAGAGAACGACAGATTGTTGTATGGAGGGAATGAAAACGGTGAAAGGTGATAGGTTACTGAGATTTACAGGTACTGAACTCTTGGCCGGGGGGGGGGGGGGGGGGGGGNNGAGGGGGGGGGGGGGGGGAGATTCCTCAGTGTTCGGTGGACTGCTTCTCAGTGTTCAGGTGGCGGGCAGCTGGCAGGGTAAGGAACATAAATAACTCCAACGTGTTGACGGCCGTCACTCAGCTGTTGACGGTCCGACGGTGCGTCACCTCACTTAAGCATGCAAAGCTGATCACCGTCCAGGCCTGATGGATCTGAGAACACTGGCTGGAGAACAGGGAAAACACACGAATGTTGTTTGGAGGACATGTAGCTATACACGTGTATACGTTCATGTGTTGGCTTTCTTAATCCTTGCCTTCAGTCCGTGTATGTCTCAGTGTGCCTCGGCGGAACATGACAACTTCGATCCCGATAAATATAACCCCAGTGAGACTCAGTAGCCCCAGTGTCGATCCTTGCATTATCTCAGTCAGGTGGTGCGCTCAACCCGTAGCCATAGGGCTGAGCGCCTCATGCCTGGATCCCACCAGTACCAAGAACAGCCTCCCGTTGCCATGTTCCGCGTCCAGCCAATAGCAGTTCCGAAGACCTAATCGGGCGCCTCAGAATGCCGGCGGTAGATCTCTCACGTCACGGGCCGGGGCGCCACACTCTATGACGAACATTCCCAGACGTGTCATATCCTTCCATCGAATCAAGGACCCGAGTCTCGGTGTGTGAGGCTGTGTTATTCCCGGGCAGCCACTTGTTTGGTCTCGGCCGGGACTACGCCGCAATGCAGAGGGATGATCCATCGCCAGGATCCATCTGTTGGTTGAGATCGTCGAGCCAAACCACTATGAATACATATGCTTTCATCGCACCATCGACACTTCTCAGAGGGCGAGCAATGGACATCCTGAGAGCTCAAGATGCTAGATACGAACAGATCGCTCGTATCGGTGACTTCCAATGCAACACCACAAGCTGAGTGCCCCATAGCAGTCGTCGTAAGTGCCATATGCGACGATCAACTAACAAACCCAGACAGAAGTCCTCTTCTCCGTTTATCTGCCTGCGTTTCCAATCCACCCGTAATCTCCTCCTTGTACGGATCCTTTATCGTCTTTCTCGTGAGGTATCCTAGATGTGGATTCTCAAGATACCACCCTACCACTGATAAAATGTCCGGAGTTCCGGCCGTAAGCACAACCACGGACCTCCCACACGCAATCTTAATCGCACCAATGCTTCTTTATCCACAACACAAAAAGTACCATCTTGCCCCCCCCCCCNNGCAGCCCCCCCCCCCCCCCCCCGAGAGGCCTGCTCCTCGTCGTAACCAATCCAGCAGGTTTGCTAGGGTGGGTGAGGCGTGTTAGTGGCATCCACCAACACAAAGGCGCCGATTCGCGAGCGTTTGGTCGAGACCACTGCCAACGCAACAACCCAACACGGCGCTTGGGCAAGTAAAACAAACTTCTTACACTCCTTCCAATCACTAAAGACGAAATACGATGCCCCGCTTGGCAGTGATCCTCGCCGTAAGCTGATATGTGCTGACGCTCCTCACTCGCGGCTGACCATGCTCTGAGTCGCGGATAATAGCGATGGCTAAACAAGATGCACACGACAATGAGTCCTGGCGTCGGGAAGTATATCAAGCCTGCAGTTATCCAAATCCAGACATATGAGGTGTTCTTTTTATCTTTCTAAAAGAAGCTCACAACAAAGCCAACTCATTGAGGTAAAATGACGGACCAGCAAGACACCGAAACGTCCACCACCAAGCTCTCCATCTCGCAGAGCGAAAAGGAAGAGGAAGACCGACGAGTCGAGGAACAAGAACCGCCTCATCCACGAAGCCATTTCCCTGCGTGGAAGTGGAAGGGCACACTGGTGCTCATCTTCCTCGCCTGCGTACTCAACGGCACGTCCAACCCCCTTTTTCTTGTCCCCAAGCCATGCTATGCTTCGTTTCTAACAGGACAGTTTCGTTCTCTCAGGTTACGATATCAGCAATGTCGCCAATATCCAACCCCGTCTGTACGAGGCCTTTGGCCACATCGACCTCCTCCCCTGGATCGGCCTCTCCTACGCCCTGGCCAACTTCTGTGTCGTGACGCTTGCCCGCAAGCTCACGTCCGTCTTCGATATGCGGGAGATCTTCATCGCGAACCTATTTGTCTTCATTGCCGGATCCTCCATCGCCGGCGCCGCCCAGTCCATGTCCATGCTTATTGTCGGCCGTATCATCATGGGCGTCGGGGGCTCCATCGTCCAGCAGTCGTGAGTACAACCCTCCTGGGAGAGAATAAGACAGAAACTTCTGGAAAGACACTGAGGCTGACTTCTCCACAGCGCCTATTCATACTTCGCGGTTCTGGCAACACCAGCCGAGATGACGGGCCTGTACGGCATCACCGGCGGCGTCTGGGCACTCGGCCTCGTCACCGGAGGACCCATCGGCAGTGCCTTTGCAGAGAACTCGACGACGACATGGCGATGGGCGTTCTACATCAACCTCCCCTTTATCGGCCTCGCCACCGTCCTCGCCCTCATCTGCCTCCCGAGCCACTCCTTGAAACCCGACATACCCTTTTCGCACCGCCTCATGAAGATTGACCCCATTGGCATTCTCCTGCACATGGCCTCGGGCGTGCTCTTCGCCATCGCCGTGACCTTCTCCGGCTCCGTGTGGGACTGGGGATCCGGCCCGTCCATCGCCGTGTGGGTTGTGTTTGGCGTCGTCTTCATCTCCTGGGGCGTCCAGCAGTACTTTTGCATCTTCACCACCGTCGAGGAGAGGGCCTTCCCCGTCCACCTCCTTTCGCGGCGCGATCTGTTGCCGCTGTGGGTGGCTTCAGCATGCGCCAGTGCCTCGTATGCCATCACGCTCTACTACACGCCCCTGTTCTTTGCCTTTGCTCGGGGCGTCGACGCGCTGGGGCAGACGGCTCGCCTCTTGCCGTTCATTCTGCTCTTCATCCTGTTCGTCTCGCTCACCGGCCGTCTGCTGCCCAAGATTGGCCGATACAACACCATCTACATCGTGGGTGGAAGCATCAGTCTGTCCGCTGGCGCCGCCATGGTCAGCATTCTCGATGTCGACGTGCCCCAATCACAGCTGCTAGCCCTCGAGGCTCTCCTCGGGATAGGCACCGGCATGACCTTCCAGCACGGCATCGCCATCTCCAACGTCATCAACAAGAACCCACGGGACCGCGTCGACAGCCTCACCATCTGCAACATGTTCCAGATGGCCGGCATCTCGCTGATCCTCGCTGTCGCCGGCGCCATCTTCCAAAACGTCGGCTACTCGCTCCTCGTCGATGCCTTGGGCGACGATGCCAGTCAGTATAGCGAGCATGACATCCGGGAGGCGCTGGCCGGCGTATCATCCAAAATATGGGAGTCGCAAAGTCCAGAGGTGCTGCGCAGTGGCATCGAGGCTGTGTCCAAGGTTATTGCGAGGGAATTTTACATCGTCGTTTCGTTCGGCTCGCTGTGTCTGATTTGCGGGTTGTTGATGAGCTGGAAGAAACTGGACTTCGGAACGAAGCCGAAGGAGAAGAAAGAAACGATAGTCTGATGCTCACACCATCTCAAGCGAGACTTGGCATTTGAGATTTAGTGAGCGAGCAACTGCTCGGTGTCCCCAATGGGAAAATTCATGACTACATTATGACCCTAGCCAGAGTCTCGTTAACCGCCTGGCTCAGCTGAGAGTATCTGCCTCCATGCCAGTGTGTAAGCACAGTGCCCTAAACCAACGCCGACGCCTCCCAAACCAGCTTTAAGGAAGCCTTTAAGGATCACTGCCTCGACTGCTCCAGCCAGTCGACGATCTTGTCCACGGCCACTTTCGCTTCGGGAATGGGGAGCAGCGGCCACACGTGCATCATGCCCTCGCCAATCACCAGCTCGACCTGGGTGCCCTTCTCCCTGGCCAGGTCCACCATCTTCTTGGTGTCCGGCATCAACAGGTCCACGCCGCCGGCGAAGACCAGCATCGGCGGCAGGGCCAGGTCCCCGTAGATGGGGCTGACCCGCGGGGTCTTGGTGTCGACGCCCGGACAGATGAGGCGCGTCACCTCGGCGATGCCCGGGACGTCGAGCCACGGGTCCTTGGGCGCCATGGCATGCATGTCCGGGTTGACGAGGCTGGAGTCGGTGCAGGGCGTGATGGGCACCAGGCGCGAGGCCGTAGGGACGCCCGCCAGGATGGCCTGCTGGGTCAAGACGAGCGACATGGTGCCGCCGGCCGAGTCGCCCATGACCCAGAAGGGCGTCGGGTCCGGATCCGCAGCCAGCTCGTTGTACAGCGGCTGGACGCGGTCGTACATCTCCAGGACGGGCGTCTCGGGGCCCAGCGGGTAGATGGGCACCGTGACGACGGCCTGCAGACGCTCCGCCAGGTAGGCAACGAGGGCCCAGTGCTGGGGCACGATCTCGAAGACGAAGCCGCCGCCGTGGAGGTACATGATGCGGGCCTGGTTGGGCGTTTCCGACTTGGGCGCCACCGTGTAGACGGTGAAGCCCTCGTCCCGCCTCGTCTCCTCGATGATGAACTGCCGGTGAAGGAATTCAGGCGGCTCGTGCTTCGCCGCCTTGCGGTCTTCTGCGATGCGCCTGTTGATGCCCTCGGCCGACTGCCATGTGCCCTTGCGCTGCCACCACACCGCCCAGGACACGATGTAGTTTTTGAGGCTAGGCATGGCTGGAGAGGGGGTTTTGGACAAGGGGAACAATGATGCTGGGGCCGGCTAGGTAGTCTTGAGTGCTTACACCGACAGGTATTGAAGTTGTCAATGAGATCTCGTTCATGGGTATCTGTCGTTGTGCGCTGTGGTGAAACGGACTTGTGAAACCGTTGAGAGACGGCGTGTTGCCGAGGCTGCTTCGGTGGGCACTCGGTGGGCACCGATGCGGTGAGCTATTCCACGCTGCCTCATGCTCGTGACGGATTTCTGCGGAATAAAATCCACGCCAAAATTGAGAACAGAGAGCTTTTGAATAGACCGAGCCACCGTATCCGTCTAGTGAAGGAGAAAGCTAATCCCTTCTCTTCACACATCGCAATCTGTCTCGGCTCAATGCAAATGGTTGTCCAATTTTCCGTCCAACGTTAGGTGCAGGGTAGCTTACTTGCCAGTTGGACATCTCACCTCTCGCCAAGGCTCACCAATAACCAACAACCAACCAGCCAACGGGTGAAATGCCCAGCAAGGGTCAAGGGGGGGGACTATATCGATGTACTGAGAAAATCCGATCGATTGCCGACCCAGACAAATCGTTTCTCCCATCGGAAAGCCTATTAGCCAGCCAATCTCAGGTTCGCTATATGAGAGAACAGCCCTCGTCGATTAATGCCCTCATCGGATTCGGGCCCGAAAAGCCAATGAATGGGTGTGTGGGGGACTGACGCCCGCGTAGTCCGTAGTGTCCGAATTATCAGATCATGTCGTTTCTCCAAGAGTCCAAGGGGACAGCCCCCACCCGTCACAAGGCCTCTTGAAGGGGCCTCTCGGGGAAGGGCCTGGACGCCTTCTTCACATCCCCGCAATGGGCGGCCGTTTCGACCAACAGTCGCAAGCCAAAAACCCTGAGGGCTACAACTTATCACGCCTCGCAATCGCTGGTGGGACGCCGTGGGTCAAGCCGGGGCTGTGGATGGAACGCACTCGGCGGGGCTGGCTGGGGGGGCTGCCGCTTTTGATATCGAGATCGAGGGGGACCGGGAACAGGCCGGTGATGGCGGGATTGTCGATGGGGCCGGACGGTCAAACGGCCCCGAGAGTACAACGGCTGATGGTGACATGTCCGCGGTATCACTGATCGCATACGGACACTTCAACCACATGGCAGGAATGAATGAGACATAATCCAGGAACCAGAGTCGTAGAGCACGGGACGACCTGGATATGCCGTCAATGGCCGAGCCTTATTCGCGGCTCGTGGCCCCTCACAGCGCCTCGAGGCCCGGGAGGGGAACCGATGGTAATTAGGCACACGGCGATGGTTCTGTAGCACATGCATATGCGTCGTCGAGGCACAGGTACGGAACAGTGCATTGACGGCACTGCTTGCATGACTGCGAGATGGTGGGACGAAACGGATGGACGGATGTCTGTCTGTGCCTGTCTGTCTGTCTGTGCCTGTCTGTCTGTCTGTGCCTGTCTGTCTGTCTGTCTGTCTCCCTGGCGAACGGATGAAGAGAAACGAGAAGGTGTCTCGAAACTCAGTCAGCCTGCGCTCCTCCTTGGGTGACGACGGATCGGATCCAATGCAACGCGACCACGAGATGCTCGCCAGCAAGGAGCAAATGCACTGTAACACGGACATGGCACATATGGTTGTGCTCCTATATTGGCCTGTCTCTCGGGGTTCGGGATGGCCTACCAAAAAGCGTAGACATGTGTGCAATGGCCGGGGCCCCGGAAGTTTTGGACCAAAGTCCTGGAATCCCAATCAGGTATCCTTCTGCCCGTGCCCGTGCCCGTGCTTGTGGCACACGACGCCTGCTGACATCTGGGGTTCTTTCAAGTGATGCCGAGAGGAGGAAGCGAGAAGTCGTCCGATTTCGAGGCCCATCAGCAGCCGAAACACCCAATCACGGCCCCATTGTCGGTCTTGGGGCAAGTTCCCCCCGCAAACGACCGTTGAAACGGGTTGGAGGTTGAGAGGGTGTCGCGCGTGGATGACGGCGGATGGAGGAGCATCCTCGAGGGTAAAGCGGCGTCCCGACTGACCGGACAAACCACCTATCGCAACCCCGCCATTAGCATTAATTACTCTGTACATTACGCTGCGCCCCGGACTCCGGGTTTTACCGATCGCGGGTTCGCGGGTTCGCCGCCTGTGCGCGAAAACCCTGGACGTCAGGGCTCCTCTTCCACTGGAGCACTACTGTACGTAGTGCCCTCTCCAGTCTTTCGTCGTCCTCACAGGGAACTTGGAACAGGGCTCTTCGTATTTTACATGCCCGCATACCGCGAATAGACCGCCGTCACCCACCTGCCGACGACTCCACCAAACCCTACCGACGCTACGCTACTAAACGCCCTCTCCCTTCGGCTTCCATCTTTCACTCCCCATCAAACCCCGCCATTTGCAATCTGCAATCAATTCCGACCGCCCAAACCGCAGACTCCAACTATCCAGGCCTCTGACTCTCTCCCCATCGCTACCATCACCATCGCCGCCATCATCACGGGGCTGGATCCTCTGTGTCGCTTTTGACTCGCACACCCGTCGTTGAACTCCGACGCCCAGCTCCGACTTCGACTTTGCGTCATTGCATCGGCATCCTCACCTCGGCTCAGCAACTGCCACTATTCACCCTCGTGCTGGCATCACGACGCAACTTGACTCCTCCTCCTCCTCCGGCAAACTCTAGATCCTTCATCATGCCTTCGCAACGTCCCTATTTTCTCTCCTCCTTCCTCGCCGCCTTCCGCCCTCAAGGCCCCTCCATGTCCACCTCCACACAACATCAACACCAGCACCAACAACCAAACAAGCACACCCGCGATTCTACCGCGGCCTCCTCCGCCACTGCTGCCGCATCATCCTCCGCTCACACACAAACCGCCTCCAGCGTCGCCATCCGTCCCCGTGGTACCGCTGCTGCCGCTGCCGCCGCCGCCGCCGCCGCCGCTGCATCGCCGGGAACGTCTAGCCCCGGAACCGCCATCCCTATTCCCGGGTCGTCTCGCCGGCGTGGAAGTGACTCCAGCAGCGAGGGCTTTCGCGATGTCCTTGGCGCCGAGAAGTGGTACATTGGCGGTCGCACTCCCGGTGGTGAAGAGAAGTTCTTCAAACTCGGCGTCATTCGCCGGGTGCGCAGCAACGACGGCCTGAGCCTTGACCGCTTAAGCTTATAGTTGAGCAATGGAAACGATGACGTAACGATGGATTTTGAATGATTAAGGCAAAGGGTTTCCGTCTTTATGTGGATGATGGGCTGGAGTCCTTCGACAGTACATAATGAGCATTTGGGTCGCTCCCACGAGGGTTTCAGGGATTATGGAGGCCGGTATATGTGAGGGAACACACAGGTTACGGAACTTGCTTCATCGGTATGGCGTTAGATTGGGCGTTGTAACTGGGCACACATGAGTCCTTCCAACCGCACATGGACTAGGAGCTCTGAATGAGAAAAAGCACATTCTCTCTGGCGTAATGAACTATCTCATCTGCGTATTCCGTATACGCCTCACCCCCTGTACCGCGTAACTACCACATGAACCGCTGCAATCGGCCCTCATCAAGCAGAGTCCCATCCTCGGCTCTCCAAAGGTACGGCTTACAGAGGAAGATATACCCCGTCACCACATTGATGGCGATGAACCAGCCAGTCTCAAGAACGAGACGCAAATCGTAGGTCTCAAAGACCTTCATTAGTTTCCTCAGGGTCGGGTGCGAAGAGAGGCCGTCGAGAATGGGGCTCGGCGACTCGTGATCATGGAGTCGCCATCCTGGCACCAACAGGCGCCACATCACCCATGGGATGATAAAGTACCGCGGCTCCACCAGCGGAGCGGTGACAAGCGAGAGGGTCGTGGCGAGCAGGAAGACGAGGCCCGTGGACGTGCATGCTGGTTCAACCGAGACCAGCATGGGATCGTTGTCCATGTCTCTCTGCAGATCTCGGAGCTGCGTTGCCTGGACCTCCAGCGACACCTCGGGAACCGCTACAGGGAACTCGGTATCATCCGTTTGCCTGGCCAGCCCCCTTCCGCGGTTTATCCAGAACGGGTGGCTCAAGAAAGGATCCTTTCGTAGGCGTGGGCAGTAAGCCGAGCACATTTCAGTGTGGCAGATGTGAAACCACTGCGAGCAGCCCGCCATGGCGCCCCAGGCCATCCAGCGGCTCAGTGTATAAGGGACGACGAGCAAATACCGGATCCATGATGCCCGGCGGATGGTGTACCGGAAGACGTAGAACATGTAGTGCCGGTTGTCGGCGAGGGTGAACGGGTGGATGATGGTGTTGTACTTGACGATGAGCACGGAGAGGATGATGGTGGCTAGCAAATAGAAGGGCCAGTGGTCCTTGCAGTAGAAGATGGTTTCTAACGTGCTTAAGGTTGCTGAAGGGACGAACGGACGAGTTGGCGGAGGAGAAGCATCATAAAAGGCGATGTTTGCCGGCTTCTTTTTGATGTCTGCGGCACTTCTCGAACTCCCTCGCGATTTGAAGCTGCTCCCTGATGAATAGCTGGCCTGTGGACCACGCGAGCTGATCATTTCGAGTGTTCGAGTGGCCATATTGACGACCGGAAAAGCGTAGGGCAGCAGAAGCGGCAGAGAGAAGAACCCAAAGAAAGCCCAGATGTAAAGCATCTGCGGGAGATGGATCGTGGCGACATGGTTGGATTTATCCCCTAGCTTACAGTTAGTCGCACGCATAAGAGGCTGGGTTACAGAACTGACCGAGGACAACGCCGCCATTCCAGAATACAAACGATCCGAACGACGCAATGACCGCAACATACGGCCATATTTGCCTGATGAGGTGGATAGGATTGCACAGCGCCGCGATGCCGAGGCTGAGAACGCAGAAGAGCATGTCTGTCGAGCTGGTCAGTTGTAGAAACGGGATAAGGAAGACCCTTAACCTACCATCTGGGAACATCATGTGTAGAGGTGGATCGTGGACATCTCCAAGTGAGTACCTCCACGCATAGTACTTCAACTGGTCAGTGAGGCTTGACATCATGGGCTGGTCTACCCGCTCGGGTCTCAACGTCTTGATGGCGTGAACAGCTTCCAAGCCGCCCATGTAGACGACTACCCAAAACACGTTAGTCTGGCGCATAAACAACGTCAAGATTCCTAGAACGATCGTGACCAAGTCGGAGAAAAACGAGCTCTGGTCCCGGCCTACCCGTCGCAGGTGGTTTAGGTAGGCACCCAGGACAACGGCCGTCGAGGCCACGTCCGTGTAGTAGAGACCTGAGAAAAAGAACAGCACCGGGAACAGGGCGATGTTGAACGCCGTGTGGAGAGAATATTGTGAGTATATAGGCATCCGCTTCGACGAGTGCGCCTCGTCAAGACGGGCCTCGATCTCATGACGGCACTGGAGGGCCAGGTAGGCCAGGATCAAGAGCGCGATGGCGCTGGCAGCTCGTAGGCTTTGAGCATCACAGAGATATGAGGCTGGAGAGTCACCTGGCTTGACTACGCCTGGGATCAGAAGCGAGAGGAGATAACTGGTTATTGTCAGCGCCTGGTACTATGGAGGAACCTCATCAGACATACAGCCCGGGGGGCGTTGTGATTTTGTCATCCCACTCTCGAAACCTGCCCTCGCAGTACAGTTGAGCCTGTGGAATGTGAAAAACCTCATCCTGCCAAGGAAGTTAGTAACGAGAGCATGAAAGTGTATGCGCGTTAGAAGGCTCACCAAGTACGGTTCCGGAACGATTGCCGAAACAACATATAGCCACGAAAAACACGCGACGGCCAAGGTTGCGGGGAAGAGACCCGCCCACCGAGGAAACGAGCCCTCGGGTCTCTTAAAGAGCCAAAAGTACGATGGCAGTATCAAAAGACCAGCTGAAGCCGCCCAGAACGAATAGGCCGGCGCATCGCGGGTGGTGGTATCCATGTTGACAGATGTCACTGTGAGAGAGACGCGCGTAAAATGGTCAATCAGCGACGGGACATGCAGGAGGACGTTAAACACCCATGTAGTCAGATGATTTAAACATGTGTCGCTCTAATCAGAAGGAAAGCTGCTGCATGCCCGGTGAGTTCCCTAAGAGTTGAGGTGATGTTGAGATTAGGTGTTAACAACTCGGATCCATTCGACAGTGTTTAGCAGGTGAGAAGCACTGTGCCACAGGTGCTGAGTGGTGAGCGCAATCCGCGTGACTTGTACTCATCAATTGGCGATTTAATCTGTTCTCAGAATGACATCGCCATTTATTTGCGATGCAATCATTATCCATTTTAGTGTTATTCAAGACATTGCAGGCTGAAAATTGCTTGAGTCAATTGCCCCTAGGACAATCCTATTCAAGTCATTCCTGGTGACTGACGCATTGGGAAAGGTGAGTTGCAACTACGGGTCCATCCAATCATAGTCCGAGGATTTCACAGCACATAACAAAAACCAAAGGTTCAGAACAAGTCTATTTGGGAAATCTTATACAAGGAGCGCCACCCGGGTCGCGAAGACGGGCATCGATACTCTTCTAACGTTCGTCGTCCACCAGAGGATTTAAAAGGGCTGCGGTATATTTAGCACGTATCAATGGAGCGTATGGGATGTGGGCAAAACTTACGTTGTCGGCGGGGTGGGTCTCCTTCTTGAAGAAGTCGGCCACGAAGGGGATCTTCTGCAATGATATTAGCGCTGTGATGCGATTTCTTCATGGCCAAAATATGCTTACGTGGAGAATGTCACGCTGGACACGGGGAATGCCAGAGGCAAAGAGAAGAACACCAACGGCGGCGGGGGCGCCGTACATGGCAAGGCGAGAGCCACTGTTCCAACGGGTCAGCACTGCGCTGAGGGGACACATGTAGGCACCCAAGAGCAATTTTCGAGTCCCGAGTCCCTATCAAAACTCCTTCACCTCGTCCAACATTCGTAGCTCCTGTTGTCGATTTGAGGTGTCCGGGCATGTCTCGGTAGAGCGGAAGGGGACTCGTGGACTCGATTCGGTTGCGGTTCTTGGGCGCCAAAGTGTTGAAATGGCGAAGGATGAAGAACTCACACTCGGAAAGCACTCTGGGCAGTGAAGCCGAGGAAGCTAGGCTGGGCCTGGTACCTATGATCCTCGTTAGTATAATCGTTCCCGTCGTCCGCATCAGCGCATTCGAGTGCGAGGCCATTCGGGATCGTAGGTTGTAGGAATTGGCTCGGATTCGAAGTATCGACGCTCGGTGGTCGATCTGGAGGGTACGTACTTGGGGCCGAAGGAGCTCTTGAACTCCGCGGCGCGGAAGGGAGTCTGCAGGAGAAATCAGGTCAGCACTCTGGGGATGGTGATGGGGGCACGCCGATTCACGGAGACAGAGCCCAATTATGGAGCCCTCGGCGGGAGAAAAGAAGACGTACAGCGGAAACCATCTTGACTGTCGGGGCGGTAGAAGCCTTGTTCGTCGTTCAATTGCTCGTCGAATTCGTCGTCGAAAAGGAACCGTTCCTAGGATGCGCGAGTTTGCCGAACGGGAAAGATCGGGATTCGGCCTGAGGCGTCAAGGCGTTCGGGCGTGGAAACAGAGCTCGCGGCTATCCAATCAAATTGATGATTCACGACCCACTTCAAATGAGAGCTTCCGCCATTGTGCTTCGTAGCAGCCTCGTCTGTGCCTTCACCTTTTATCCTGCGTACAACGCGTTGATCGTTGGTAACCCGAAATCGCCTGCTTCAAAAATTCGACAATTGCAGGATGGATAAGCATATTGACGGCCGCTTCGAACGGCTTGAGAAGGCGCTGGCTAGTCTGATCGACTCCGTCGCGAAATACCACCCCTCAGCCGCCTACGGCCTGGAACTTGAGATTGCAGACAATGAGCTGAGTAAAGGGCTTGAAGAAGGTGAACCGAGGCGTCTCCTCGTCTGTTCCAACTATTTCTCTAACGAAATTCCAAGTCCAAACCCACCAGAACAACTGCCTGCGAATCCAACATCTACGAGAATCCTCCGCTGTCCTCGACGCTCAAATTCGCGACACCTTGTCCAGCCTAGCTACCACGCGCAAGGATATCGTCACGACCCAGACGACCACCTTTCCCGCGGGGCCGATTTACTCCGTCGCCTATGAGGAGCTGCTCCGCTATGCTCGCCGCATTAGCAAGACCACCATGCCCCCCGCTGGCACCATCAACACCTTGTCACCCTCGCCGGACATCCAGACGCCTCTGCCCGATTCACAAGCGATGACGCCCTCGGCGCCCCCTTCGTCGCAGGTCCAGAGCCCGGCAGTTATGAACGGCACGCCGCAGATGATCTCGGAGCCCCCGACGCAGCAGACCACCCTGTCAGCCAACACAGTCCTGCCCGAGGTTATGAGCCAGTACCTCAATCCGCTATCCGGACAGCTCTTCTTTCCCTGGCCGCTCGAGGACAAGATCCGCGCTGGGTCCTTGGCATCGAACCAAGTTCTTACGGAGCAAGGCATCGACCCCAAGGGCTACGACCCTGTCGAGGAGGAGGAGCGCAAGCGTCGCGAAGAGGAAGAGCGAAAGGAGAAAGAAGAGAGGGAGCGGCTTGAGTTGGAGGAGCATGAAAGGAAAATGCGCGAGGAGAGAGAACGCATCAGACAGGAGCGCGAGCGGCAGCGAGAGAAGGACCAAGCCGAGTGGCGGCGGGCCAGTATCGCTGGGGGTCCTTTGCAGCCTACTCCTAACAAAGCTCCTGGGGCCGCGACAAAGCAGTTCCAGTTCACCAACTTGGATGATCTGGATGACGATGACGAAGACTGAGCTACATTAACCTCAATAGCATTCTATAGAAATATCTATCTCACAATGGCGATTTTACACTGATAGTGATCTAAGTTTTGGCATGGGGCTGCTGATTTCTTTCCGTTAATTGCCTCTAAGTGAATAGTCTACAGACGACTGATACAAAACCCAAACATCACCACATACCTCGACGCCGTCCGTCACCCTTCTTCAGCGAGCCCAAAGCGTGGGCAGAGAATCCACGACTTGAACCCCAAGTCCCAGACGCTGGTCGTACATGTATTTTTACAGACTCCCCAGATTCCAGATATCATGAGCCCTCCATCAATGCGGCCTTTCCTAGGCCTCCTAAGTGTCTGACGCTTAGTCGATCTTGATGGAAGCGTAAATCTTCCCGACAAACCACCAACTTGAGAAATAGCCAATAGAACCTGGAACCGTTAGTCAATGATGCAAATGATAAGATTCGACATTTAAGGCACATACCGGCAAGGATGAAGAAAAGGAAGGAGATAATGGCGCTGTAACCGATGTAGAGCACGGTACCGGCCAGACCTCCAAGCTGAACCTTGGTGACAAGGTAGAGCAGGCAGTTGAGGAAGATGTAACCACCGCTCATGCCAGCAGCAAGGAACGATCTCCACTGCCAGTTGTAGTCCTCGGAGCAGAGTAGGAAGTACACCATGAGGATAGTGACGGCCGCACAGACAACAATCATGAGGCCATAGCAGAGGAAGAGGAATCCGAACATGTAGTAGATCCTGCTGAACCAGATGGAGCTCATAATGAAGTAGAGCTCAACGAAGATGGCACCGAAGGGCAGGAGACCGACAATCAGCATGCTGGGGAAAGGCTTGAGGTAGGTGCTAACAGGAGGGATCTGGCGGGGGATCTGGTTGGTGCGAACGGGGGCCTCAACCTGGACAGCACGGAAGCCGAGCCACGAGCCAGCGAAGGACAAAGGAATGGAGATGATGAACCAGATAGCAACAATGACGAGCATGGTGGTGAAAGGAACGGCGCCGGACGACTCCTTGGCCCAGAGGAAGAGGTTCAGGAGGAAGAAGGTGCTGAAGATAATGGCGGGAACCAGGGTCGGGGTAAGCACAATGTTGAGCTTCCACTTCTCACCCTGCCAAGCCTTGTAGGTTCTGGCAGAAACGTAACCACCGACAAAGCCGAGGACAGTGTACAGCACGATCATAATGGTGCCCAATGACCCACGGTTGGAAGGAGAAAGAAAACCAAGTAAGGCAAAGATGATGGTGCAGCCAGTCATGACGAAGATCTGAGCGCCGTTGCCAACAAAGACGGAGAGAAGAAGAGGTCGCGAGGGGCTTCGGAAAACATCGCCATGAACAAGCTTCCAGCCGGAGTCTTCCTGGACACCATCCTCAAGAGCACCGTTACCGCCAAGATCGTCGAGGTCGAGCTGGTCCAGGCGGTTGTAGCGGGCAATATCCTTCTTCAGAGCTCGGACCAAGATAGACATGACGGTAAGGACCAGGATGACGACAATGATAGCGGTATCAATGAGCCAGAACCAGTGGATCTTAGGGTCGAAAACATGTAGGTACTTGTCCCATCGAGTAGCCCAAGCCGTGTCAGACTTGCGCCATTTCACACTGTAGCTGAACTGGATGTCTTGGGACTTGCCCTCGTGGCTGCCAAAGACAATGGGCTGGTGTTCGGAGTTGCAGTCCACCTTGCCATCGTACTTAAGGGAGGTGGGCTGGACAACAACGCCGACCACACGGAGCTGGTTCGCATCGCGGTTGACCTCGTGGTACTCGACAATGATGTTGTAGTGGTTGTTGAACAGGATGTTATCGTCCTTGTCGTCCTGTCCAAGCAAGAAGCCAGAGCTGTAGAAGACGGTTCCGGTGAGCTGGTCCTCGATCTGTTGACCAGCCGGCAGCCCGTCCACAAGCCAGTTCAAGCTATAGCCCTGCTCAATGCGCTTCTTGACAAACTGCACCGAGTGCTCGTCGTATGTGGCCTTGCAGAGGGGCTTGCAAGCCTCGTCCTTGCCCATCTTGAGCTCGAAGGGAGAGGTCATGATCCTGTCTCCGAAGAGGATGCTGCCGAGACTCTCCGACACATACTGGGGACCGCCCTCGGGCTTGCAGAACTGGAACGCGGGATGGTAGTAGTCGTAGGAGACGACGGAGTGCAATCGAGAATCTTGCGGCGCGGCGACGGGCTTGATGCTGTTGACGTATAGGGGGACGTTGTCGCCTGGCTTGTACGAGGTCGGCGCGACACCGGGGAGGTAGAAGGCTGACGCGAGCTGGGGCGCAGCCAGCAGCGTGGTGAGGAGCGCCGAGGGCGCGAAGTCGCGGAAGTGCATCCTGAAAGGGAGAAAGAAGCTATATCATGTGAAGATTGGCGATGTGAGGGAAACAAGGAACATCAACAAAGGGAGGTGTCAGCTTTTGTTGGTTGCTGCCTGGGGTGTCGATGCGCGGCGGAGGCGACGGTCGAGAGCTCCCAGGGGCGTTTCGCTAAGCTAGACGGCGGAAACGCGGTCCAAGCCGTGGTTGAACAGGAGGGAAAAGGCGCCTCAAGTTGGAATGGGAATCGCCCGGAAGAGGTCGGTGATGTGGATGGCCTCGATAGTAAATCAAGCCGACGAGAAGGCTGCAAAGGAAGAGTGAGACGCCCACTCAGTATCAGGAGCTTGGGAGGCCACTTTGACACGCGCATTATCTGGCCAAGTTCCAGCTAAAAAAGCGGCTTAGTCAGGGGTAGGCCCGGAAGATTCCTCCTCCGGCACACGGGGATCTGCGCCAAATGGGTCCTTTCTTGAAGCTAAGGTAGAGGATGAGATAGGATGAAATGAGTACGATGCAATACGAGCCGCCCAACCGGCCTCTGCTGTGCCGCCTTGCGATCAGCTGCCTGACACTTCGTATGCTTCGTATTCTGCACAATCATGCAATTAACAAATTCTTTCGTCTTCTTTCTCAGCCCTCGGGGAATTCCTGTAACCGCCTGGCATCTAGGTCAATGGGGCTTCTAGCGCTCGGAACCCAGTAGACCAGCCCTGTCAATGGTGACGAAACATGAAACTAAGACAGCAGCACTAACACAGATCCAGACGCCCATTTGTTTCTTCGCGGGAAACACAGCACAGCCCACGGTCCGTGTCAGGCAACATCAAGCCATTGACTTGAGAGCAAAACAACTTCGGCGTAAAATGTAGCGAAGCCCCCTCGGTACTAAAACTTCAAACGCGGCCAACTTTACTTCTTATAGTTGTTAAATAGATAGGTACCTACCCATGAAGCAGCTGATTTCAAAAGTCTAATTAAGATGGCAACTCAACAATGAGTTCGGCACTTTCGAATCTAATTTTAAGCTTGGGTCCAAAATGTCAAATGTTTTGCGAGTTCAAAAACGAGATATCCGTCAATATAAATGTTTAAAACGTACTCCAATTCACTTACTAACTCGACTACCCTAGATACTAGCATGTCAACCTTTTCTGGGTGAATTTGAAGTCTCCTTTCACGACTACACCTTCACGAGCGAAACCTGTCACTTCATGTTCTAGATAATGCCATTGATGGGGCCTAGATATACCATTCTGGATTCACTGTCTAAGAAACTCAGCAGATTGTCAGGTGAGCTCCCGGAGAACAGTAACCGTTCGGAGAAAGGACTGCAGGGAAGTGGAGGATACCGATATTCAGTTTCACCTCGCTCTAGTGATCAAAGACCTCCAAGATTGTGCCACACTAGACCAATCCATTAGTTACTTTTACCAGTGAGTCTTTCTGTACAGAGTACTTAATGCCATCGCCGGCTTATCGGATGGTGGGCCTTGAATGCGGGATTTCGTCGAGGGTGGGGCGTGAAATCCGCCCTTGGCTCGTCAATTGACAACCGTTATCGGTTCCGAATACTCCCTGTACCTATAAGTAGAAAATAGATGGGAACTGTTCTTCCTTTACGGCTCTTGTTTACTATCATAACCGTGAACTTGTTCGTTGCAATTACAACCGAAATGGCTTCAACCGTGATTCTTGGAAGTGGTGTCATCGGCGTCTCGACCGCCTACTACCTTTCTCAACACCAGCCTGGCTCAAGTATTCACTTGGTGGACTCCTCGCCAGAACTCTTCGCATCCGCATCAGGCTATGCAGGCGGATTTCTTGCAAGAGACTGGTTTCCCGCTAGCCTCGTTCCCCTTGCGGAGCTTAGCTACGAGTTGCACAAGAAGCTCGCTGAGAAGGAAGGCGGCCGGGAGAAGTGGAGTTACGCAAAAAGCGTCACTGTGAGCTACGATCCGAAAGGAAAACGGGTTGATGGGAAGCGCGGTGAAGATTGGTTGTTGGAGGGCACGAGCCGTGCAGGGCTAGTACAAGGTCGGAAGCGAGAGATAAAGGATGATGAGATCCCACCCTGGCTCAAGAGAGTCGATGGTGATGCCGTCAGTCTTGTTGATGATGGTGAAGGAACCGCGGTTCTGTAAGTCTCTAATCTTCTCTACTAAAAAGTATCCGACTAACACCACCAGTGATCCTCTCAGGCTCTGCGAGTTTCTCCTCGAAAAGTGCAAAACCGCAGGAGTTAACTTGCATTATCCCGCAACTCCCATCTCAATCGGTACAAACGCGCACGGTGAGCTTTCGAGTCTGCGCATTGCCTATTCAAACTCATCTACCGAGACCGACATCCCAGCAACTCGGCTTCTCATCGCTTCGGGCTCGTGGTCGCCCCAGGTACTCGCCTCTCTCTTCAAGACGTCCCGGGTGAAGATTCCCATTCAAAGTCTAGCTGGCCACTCTATTGTCATCAAAAACCCGGGCAAAGCTGGCGAAATCAGCCATTCGCTGTATTGCAGCTTAGACGCTTACGCCCCGGAAATTTACTCTCGCCCCAACGGTGACATCTACGTCGCCGGCTTCAACTCGTCTACCATTCCCCTGCCGAATATTGCCACCGGTTCTACTCAACTGGAGGACCATCTTGATGAGTTGAAGAGGACAGCAAAGTGGCTCATTCATTCAGATAAAGAGCTTCAGGTAGTACGCACGGGACTGTGCTTTAGACCTGTCGCCCCTCGCGGAACTCCGTACATAACACGCCTGAGCGACAAGGACTTAGGTCAGGGAATCAAGACGAAGTCGGGACGGGAGGGCGGTGTTTTCGTCGCTGCGGGACATGGGCCGTGGGGTATAAGCTTGAGTTTGGGAACCGGTATAGTCATGGCAGAAATGATGCAAGGGAGGGAGGTGAGTGCCGACGTGAGTACTCTTGGGTGGCAGGAATTGGCACCGAAATTATGATTCGTTTCCGTGTATATGTAATTAGATTAAGAAAAACGTAAATAGTAGTACTGATCTTGCAACCATAGCACGTCAGTAATGGGGCAATTGATGTCATTACACTTCGATCACCCGCCACCACTTCTCCTGAGTGGTTGTCTCGCTACCAACCTTTCGCAGCGGGACCGCCCATGAAGGGCTTTCGCTGTTGACAAAACAAAATGGGCTGACTCCTGTGTGCAAACAGTGCACACTCGGTAATACCCCAGTTTAATAGCGAGTGAGTCCACATCCCTACCACGTTAATCGGTGATGAATGCACTCGCCGGGAGATCGGAATGCGACCCGAAATTTGTGGGGTAGAGTGATATTCGGGAACTGTCCCGAGCGTAATTATCTAAGTTAGGGGCGACACCTTTCGTAGAAGTCTGCGCCCTTCGCGAATAGAGCACTCCTAGCACGTATTGTTGAAGCGAATGCTGACCTATAGTGCTGTGTTTTCCCAAACATGTCCTCATGACGACATTTGTTAGTATACTAGTACATATTAACGGACATGAGTTGTACTAAGTGTAGTCTGTCATGGCTTAAGTATTGCATAATCTGTGATGATGATAAATCCTCCGAACTGGAGGGCGCTCTCCGAAGAGTATTGCAGGCAGACTAACCACTTTCACTACGTGCATTCATGCTAAAGCAGTAATTAGGATAGGATTGGCTTATCGATTGTATTTTAAGCTATTTGTTAGACTAGTTTATAGATAGGAATCAGAAATTGAGCCTTTGTAGTGATGTAACTATTAGTGCATGTTGTAATAGTGTTGGTGCACCTTTCAATGCTTTCTTAGAGACACGATGAAGAAACTTGTCCACTAATCAGCTCTACTGGTAGGTGGTGACTACTCTACCTAACTTAAGCTCGACTCCTGGTTGTCCGCCAAAGAAGTGAAGGTTGCCTCGCTAAGAATTCCCATGTCACGTTTGAAGCCCTCCAACCAGTCCTGGTTCTCCGCAATCGTTTGGTTTAAGGGATCGTCACTACAATATCTTAGTAATACTGACAGCTGGAAAAGACAGGCATCATACTCATTGTATGTGATCCAGCGGGCATAATGCTGGATCTCTTCGTCAGTTGGGACATGGCAAGCCGGATTATGGGGTGACATGGTTGCTGTGACCCATCGACCCAGCTCCTCTGCGATCCATCGGTAGAAATTGGAATCACTGGTAAAGAAGCTGCCTGCTGTCATGACTAAAGACCGGGCCTCGAGGATTGAGTGCTGATCTTCAGATTCTGTCATTCCCTGAGGGCTGCTATGGTTGCTGACCGTAGGGTTGACAGACAGGGGATACAGCGACATTGGCACCGGCGCCTGTAATTTGTTTGCCTCAATAAACAAATCGATAAGGCTCGGGTCGGGCAAATGCCGTTGTTTGAAGGCCGATAACCAATAAGCGTCATCAGCGGCTGTGTGGTTGTAGCCCAGGTCGGATCCGTAGATGATGATCCGGGCCTGGTGTCGGAGGTCTTGATCGGTTGGCTCGATGCCAATGGACCTTTGTGTGTCGAGGTATTTGGCCATTCCTCGTTCGAGATTGGTGTAGTCTCTAATACTAGCCTCAACATTCGGCTCTTGGTTCTCCAAATCGTCAACTACGGAAATCCTTGCACGTTGCCGGAAACCAAGAAGCCAGTCTGGAGGTGAGTGAATAAGTTTCACCAGCCAATTTGCAATGAAATCGGATGGTGTGGTTGACACCTCCTCCATGCGGCCGATTATGTAGCATGTTTCTTCCCTTAGTTCGTTCTGACTGATTGCAAGACCAGATAGGTGCCGAAATTGAACAAAATCGTGTAGTTGGGCTTCGAATGGGCATTCTTCAAATAGACTGTTCTTTCCGTTGATCTTGAGAGCATAGAGTCTGCTTTCAGCTGGAGACCGTATTGGACTCAGCTTCGCCTTCTGAACAATTTCGTCATCTGACATGATCAAGTCATACAGCCATGAAGAGGTAGCTGGGGTTTCTTGTTGGTTTGCGTCTTGCCGATATGTTGTCTCAGACGCAAGCATGATTCGGCATGCCTCTAGTTGCATTTCTTCGTTGGTGGGCATTCTTGCGTTTTTGTCAAACTGATTCTGCATGAAATATGCCAGTTCTAGCTTGATGAGCTCGAATGCACTCCGCGGAGTTTCAACGGGGGCACGACTGCCTTCAAACGGAAGCGGGGCAGTCCGTTCTGTGTGAATAAAGTCTTTAAAAGGATGTCAGTATTTGCTCAAGGAATAGGGGTTTGGATAGGGCATCATACATGGTGGGATCGCGTTCTCCACGAGCATAACAATCTCGGGATCAAACCCCCAGTCTCCCTTCCAGTCGGCCATAGTCTTGCCAGCCTTGAAGTGGGTTGCCAAATGGTGAACTCGGGCATCCCAAGTGTCCATTGTATTCCCACAGAATCCACATCGTGAGCGAATCTCCGGCATTGCAACTTTCCAGCTCTTCATAGGCCATGCTGTGAACTTGGCGTTGTGGACTAGTCGTAGATGTTGATTCAGGTGATCTTTTCGATTAAAAGTTCGCCAGTGGACCGATCTATCTTGGCATGCCGAGTAGCTGTGGCTCTTAACGTGAGCGTCATCCGGATTGACTTGCCCACAGAACACGCAAGACAAGACATCATTAGCTGGGTTGACCGCGCGCGGCCCGTCCGGGGCACATGTCCATCGCTCGAGAGGCAAATGTAGAGTATGCTCGTGCCGTTGCCAATCATACCTCGTACTGAAGGTTTCAGTACAGAAAGTACATTGAAAGGTCTTCCAGGGGCTGGAGAGAGACGTTTTCCCATCGCTCTGCTTTTGGACTCGTCTCCGGCGACGTGACCGAGGACGTCCAAAAACCTGGAAAGACCCAAGCGATGCCTGGCTGACAATAGAAGTAGCAGAAGCGAGCGAGGCGCCGCTTGAGCAAGACGTATCAATACTCCGCGCAGAAGATGTGTTGCCGAAGGACTTCTCCGACCCATCTCGAGTTAGCTCATGGTTCTGTGAACCACTTTGTTCTGTAAGACACGTCAGCACCCGCGAAGTAAAGAAAGAAGCCCCCCCCCCAAGCATGTGTTTACGCTTCCTCATAGTAACTTACCGTGTGATAGGTGGGAAGGGGAAGCCATTGCACGAGCAATTGCACTAGCACTGGCAGGCTCATTTTCAGGTGGGGAGTCGACCCATCTCTCCAGCGGATTCATTTGCGCTGGGCCAGCATTAACCGCTGGAGTTCCTGGCCGCTTGGGAATGTCGATTGGATTTGCGGAACTGTTTTGAAGGGAGGAAGCAGTGCGAGAGACTGGAATCTTGCCTCGGCGGCGTGCGTTGGCAAGCCAATTTGCGATCTGTGTTCTGTTGAGACCAGTCTGCCCCTGAAGTAATCTTCTCTCCGCCTCGGAAGGGTACGGGTGGCTGCTGTGAGCCGAGAGCCAATGCTTCAGGATGCGGACTGCCTCTTTGTTGAATCTGATGCCAGACTTGATCGTAGGTGTCGTCTGGGTTGTGTCATGAACAGCGAAGGTTGGAGCATATACATTCGTTTCCCTAGGGAAGAGGATCTCAGTGCGGCTCTCAACAGGATCACGATTAATATCGCTGGTAAGGGTAGCCGAGCTGTGGATTAACGAGCCTGGGGCAGAATATGCCAGAGAGTCGTATTGGGGCTCGCTTTGACGAAACGCTTCGATACTCTGGCCCTTCTTGTCCCCATTGGCGGAGTCGATGGCAGATATTTCATCTGCGAACCATGAGATGTCGTTGGCACCAGCTGCGACGGGACCTCCGCCGTCAAAGAGTGTGTCATCAAACAAATAGCCATCGGAAAGGGAGCCGAGGTCCTCGAACGGCTTCTCTATGTTGAAATCAAGGTCTGTGCCCTGAGAGAAGATATCCTGGGAAGTCATGTTGAACACCACGCGGCAGAACGGAAGGGCTCCTTTGTGAAAGAGTTAAGCGCGCGTCACAAGACATGCAGGTAAGTAACCGCGACAATGACTTGTCAAGTTCAATATGGCCCAACTGAATTACCGCCAGTCCTGGAAAATTCAGATGTCATTCATTACCAGAAAATGAGGGCGTAGTCATGCTCAGAATTGTTCAAAAGCCTAGATGACCCGGCTGGCATCCCGGCCGGTTTCGGCACGCTACTATACATCGGTACCGGCCCCGATTGGCTAGTCGCCTTGTCATCACGCCCTATTGACGGGGCAGGGTGACGACACTGTGGGTTTTATGCGAATGGAAGAGAGCCTGTCAATCTGAAATCTAACATGTGATGAGCTTAGGATTGAACGATTAATAAAGCAACTGAGGTATGGTTGGTATTGATTAAGTCATGCCGATACTTGGAAGGTGGTTGGTTATGTTGAAAACAGTTGATAACGACGACAGCAAGACTCTGAAGCTGTTCCATTTGAGACAAGTTATTATGGAAGTACGCACAGACCTGACCTTCGCTCGATATTGTCAACATCATGTTAGGTAATAGATCCTTGTCTTGCTTGCCTTGGCGACATAGCTAAGGCGTGCGGCTGTAATTGAACGCCATCGACACAACTGACGAGCATTGGGCGTGTCTATTGTATCTAGACTATACCATAGAAAAGAAGACGAACGACGCTGATATTAACTTTCATGTATTGTTACTGATCAAAGCCGCTGCCCACTATGTCAATCAAAGCTGCCACCAGCTGTCAGCCTAAGTGGCTCGGATATCGTCGTCAACAAGCCTCCCCAGTCGAAGTCGAGATTAATGATCAATTCGAATCTAAGATTTACACCTCTGACTCGACTATTTCGGGTCGTGTGGTGGTTTCATCTCCAAAAGATGTGCCTTTTGACACTTTCGAGATCATCTTCTCTGGAAAGACGTCCACACGAATCGATCTGCTTCGGCCTTGCTCAATGCCTACACATCGCACGTTTCTACGACTAGATATGCCAATCCCGCGAGACAACCTTCCCAAATCCTCAACTTTTGAAGCCGGGGGGACCTATAACATTCCGTTCACCTTCGTCATCCCGTCACAGCTTGCTACTAGTGCTTGCAGCCACCGATGCAGCCCGACAATACAAAAGCAACATTTGCGACTCTTACCTACAGTGCGGTTCTGGGAAGGTGACGACCAGGCTCCTGAGACAGTGCAAGTCGAATACTCTATCAAGGCTCTGGTGTTCCAAGATAAAGCAAACTTTGCACGAGTGAAACTTCTCGAGGGTTTCCGTCGTCTTAAAGTACTGCCCTTGCTGCTCGAAGAGCCACCTCTTCACATTCTTCCAGAGGACGCCCAATATCGCATAGTTCAGACAAAAGTGATTCGACAGAATCTGTTTTCCTTGAAGTCAGGCAAGCTGAAGGCTATGGCTAGTCAACCAAGATCAGTTGAACTATCGCTCGATATCCTTAGCGCGATCGAATCTTCCATAACAATCGATCTCGAATTCACCCCAGCATCACCAGATGCGGTTCCCCCCGATATCCATGCGATTTCAGCCAAGATCCATTCTGCAACCCATTCTTCCGTTACTCGCATCAACCATCTCCCTAATCTTGGAAACCCTCCTGAAAATCAACTCTGTCCAGTAATAACCTACGGAAAATCGAATAGGCTTATTATCAATCAACCCAGAGAAGTAGTTTGGGATTAACAAAACGCATCTTCCGTTCAAAAATACTCCAGAGAATCCTACTCTGGCCGCAATGACTCCATTTCTCTTTATTGACCAAACACGAACTCTTTGTAGTTTGAAGCTATTCTACTTACACCATCCTCTAGGTCCCAGCTCTTGATCTCACAAATCGTGCGGTACATCTCCTCCAGCTCAGAATCCATACGATCCCCTGCGGTATGAAGGTCGCTTTCCACGAGCACCCGGTTGTCTGGCACCAATTTGACCGCGTCTTCAGTCTTCGCTCTCGCTGCATCCGAGGAGAGGTTGTTGGTTTTGGAGAAAGAGAAGTATATCTGAGCTGGGATAGATGGCCTCAAGTATTGCTTCACAGCATCCGATTTGCCGCTGAACGAGTGAAGGCAGATGCGCGGTGGATAAGGTTTTGTCTGCTTCTCTTCGCTGTTTTTCTCTTCTTTTTGGTCTTTGCGTTGCTTCTGCTGTGCACGTCGGCCCCTCAGTTCGTGACCTTTCCAGCTGCTCGTCAAGAAATCGTATAGCACCCCATGCACCTGCACGCCATGTACGCTCACTGCTCTGCCTAGCTCGCCGGCGAGCCTTAGATGAGCCATTAAGACGGTCTTTTGATGCGACATCTGGATATTGTGTGGGCTCAGTGGTCGTCGTTCCCGGCCTCCAGGAGTGCGAGCCGGATCTCGCACAGCCTTAGCCTCGGGTTGCCATTGCATGGGAAGGCGGAAAGGTTTGTCGAGGCCGACTTCGCCAACCATGGCCGTCGGATCAGCTTCCAGGCGCGATCTCGTTTCAGAAATGAATGTTGAAAGTGGCATTGGCGTTGGCAGGTCGTGCCAAAAAGCCGGATCTTCAGGACTAGGCGTAAGAACAGCCTTGTAATGCCTCCCCTTTGCAGCCTCAACGTCTTCCGATGGTATATATGTCGGCTCCTCGCTTGAGTCATCATAAAGCTCGTGGCAAAACCAAGGGTGTCTTCCATATCCAGCCACAACGGTAGTGGTGTCCTGCGAGAGGCAGTCTGGGCCTTTTACCCCGTGGGCAGCTGCAAGATCAGCTACAAATGACTGATCTTGGGTCCTCGTTGCCATGACTGCGATCGCTCGGGTTTTCATATCTGGCAAGTCAGATACTGAGTGCATTCGCTCAGCAACGTGGTTGTGCGCATCGAAGACACCTATGTGCCAAGGGAAGGGGTCTCCATATCGGCGCGGCGACGCTGGCGCCACATTGTGTTCTTGGCCTTGTACACACATTGCGACGGTGGTAAGGAACTGGTGTCTGTTTGGACCTGCAATTAAAAGAAAACTGAGTGTTGTATTATTTGGACATCTCCAGGTTTAAAGGCCTACGAAAGTGGTGAGTCACCTAACTTCAGAGGCTGTGTGCTGTAGCCTCAACAATAGCGCTGACGTAATATCACCTTGCTTGGTTCTTAAGCTAGTATGATGAATTCATTGACTCAAATGAATACTAAAAGCTGGGGTTATTTTGGGGTTTACGCCGACGATGGAACTAGTTTGTTCAGGATGTGTGGGACGCTTTTGATGCTATGGTGGTGACGTGAAGTCAGCCATGTGTGCTTGCCCGTGGACGGCTCAATCATCGTGACCAACTTGCCGCTGAACTACAGCTGGATATATCCATTTTTCTTCAAAGTATAAATCAGGATGCCGAAGCGGTACACGTTTCCCATCTCTGGTTGCTTGGTCCAGGCTGCGTTGTCGCTGTTGACTGCGCCGGAGTGATTGGACTGCGCGCCGAAGTTGCTGCGTTGGTAATGATTAGCCAGCCAGTCTATAGCTGGCTAATATGGACACAGAGGGAGCGAGCTAGTGGAATGGAGTGGCCTTGGCTTACATCGTTTGAAATTTGCCTCCATCACTGTCCTTGCGAAATATGAAGGCTGCGGGGATGTTGTCTGTGTTGACGGTGTACAGGTCAGTTCCCGTCGCGAAGTACACTGAACTGTTCATGCCCTTGCCGGAAGGCTAGTTGACTCCATCCTAGCCCTGGAGAATCAGCTGGCGGAGTGCACTGTCATTTTCGCCCTTTGTAGCCCTGTAGCTAAACAAGACGGTCGCCGATATGATAGGTACGAATGTAAGAAATGAGGAGAGACAGATGTTAAGTTATGGTGGCGGTGTCTGGTACTTAGGACTACTAGAGCTGAGGCTTCAAGGTTGTCTGCATCAGTTGCTTACGGGGAAGTTGTAAACTTATAGCACTTCACCTCGTGGGACCCATCAGTTGGCGATCGCGCGCTGAAAAGACTGCGAACGTCTAGCCGTCTTGTTTACCTGCACAAGTGCGAAAACATCACGAATATCAAGCTTGTCAAGGGCTATGGTAATGACAGATTCTCCAAGTCTGTTTAAAAGCAAAGTCTGCTCGCGACGGAGTCCACTCTGCGAAAACTTACCCCAAAAGGGGGCAATATGCCTAAACGAAGGGGCTTGAATCATCGATCCGCACTGCTCGGTGTTGAGACTTTACCATTTAGCCCGCGAGAGGGTCATTGATAGAGCCCTTTGTAAGGCTGATTAATCTAAGGAAGTCAATCCCGGCCTGTAATGCGCAGAAACGGCAATCGGTGCGAAGAATACTAGCTGACAACACATTTACCATTGTCTCATGCCAATTTGGATACACTAAGCTCATCCAATCCTCAACTAACTATGTTGGCAACACAAACAGACTAATCCCCACTACTAAACCCTCAGCTTGCAATACGACTACCATCAATCATGCCATGGGTAGGTGGGAATCTGAGGTCGTGTATGTTGGGTACCTGAAGACACAATTGGTGGCAAACGATAGTCATCTGGCTCGGTCTGCGATGCAAATTGGGATGTTGGAGCGTCGGTGTCCATAGAAATCGCGTTCAAAAACTCAATTCCGGGCAACATGGGAGCCGTTTGTGAGACGGTGCTCGGAACTTGTTCTTCACGCACATGCTGGTGATCCTCATTTTCCTGTTTTAGACGTGTCAGAGACAATCTGGTTTGCAAAAGGATTATAATACTTACATCAGGCACAGGCTTAGCCAAGTCGGTCATTATGCCCACGTCGGGACTCGATTCCCCTTCTATCTGTGTGTTCACTTCTGGTGTTGATGTGGATTTATTTAAACCATTTTGTGGACAAGACAGCCTCTTGAGTCTCCGTAGCGATCGTTCCATCATTTCCAGTCCTAGTGTCTCAACTAACTCGTCGCAAAAGCCCTCGGTGGTGCTTTCCAGCTGTTCATAGAAGGCTTCTAAATCCTTTTGGAAGTTGTTTGTGTGCTCTAGGATCTGACTGCCAGAAGCCTCGAGGTCATCAACAAGTTTTATGATCTCGGATTGATTAGGGTCGGACTTTGCATCATAAATTGCCCGCGCTTCGCGGTAGTAGGCCAATGCAGCCGCAAGCTTGTCGTGATACTTTGCTCGCAACGACTCAGCGTGCTGTTCCATGGCTTCGTTCAACAAGTGGTCATATCGTTCAGCAATTTCCCGAACCTGGTCGAATTTTGGTCTCCATTTTGGGTCCATCATGAATCTGCAAACCACGATGCAGCACGAAACCCCCGCTTTTGACACCAAGGGACCAGTAAGCTGTAGGTTGAATCAATTCCCGAGGCACCAAGTGTGTGGTAGTTGCAACTTGTCTCGCGGGCCTTGTTGGAGGTCTGGGAACGTCAAGGTACGAGGCGGATGAAGAGGGGAAATGAGAAGGTACACTGAGAAGGATGAAGAGGAGATGAAATCTGGACGAGGCTGCTGACTGTTGAAAAAAGCAAAGCAGATGGTTGGATTGGAATGCTCCCAACCAACACAGCCCAGTGTGAACTGTGTCTTGGGACTGTAGGCTTCAGCCAATAACACCGACCGGCATGCTGCATTTTGTGCTTCATAATATCCATCCATCCCAAAATCCAATCCCGATATGATCGCGGTCGGCTGAGTATTATTATTATCAATTTGTACAACAGATCGCATTTTCATAGCCTAAACAATTGTCATGGTCGCAGCCTCCTGCGTCAGAAATTGCTTGAGCTTTCCTAACCTTCTCTTTTGTGGAAGATATCCGCAACACCCCATTCTCTTCTCTTTCTTGTAGTCTCTTCGCCACCTGTTTAGTACCGTCAAGGTACGCGTTTCTAATCTTGAGGTCTTAGCGGACATCTCGCACGAACTGTTCATATAGAACTCCGCTGTCTATCCTCCGCCTGTAACACTCGAGAGAGGGATACATAATGCAGGATACAGCGACAAACCAGATTTTCCCCAACATGATGAGGCATCGTCGGATTCTCGCAAGGCTTCTGCGAAGCAGCGAGGACGGAGAAAAATGCGGCGGCTCAGCGAGCACAGTTTAGTCAACCGTGGTAGCGTTCTGCGACCAGGATGATGACCAGAGGTATTCCAAACCCCTCCATTCTCGGTGGAAGAACAATGCTGGTAGAATTGGAATTGGCGTTCTCCCATTCGGACAGCGGTATCGGGAACCGGAATTCAGTCGTGTTTGTCGAGACATTGACAATAGGTCCAACAACGAGATCGCGCACATCGAAGCAGCGGCTGCAGATACCTAGACTGGTATGGGAGATTAAGCCCTCTCCTGGAGAGTCGTGCTTGTCAGCATAAATGGGAAATATGCAGTTGCCCGGTTGACAGCGAAAAAAGACCCCTGATATTGGAGTCGTTGGATGAATTGACGAGAGCATCCGCGATGGCCACGCGTACGTTATAGTCAATAGCCATTCGATTTTGATTCAGCCGTCGTTATTCGCTTTGTGTAATATCGGTTGGTTGTTACAATGATGGTAATTCCAGAGTTAAGTTGCAGGCATTGATAGGTCTGGGTAGCCTGCTGGGTAAAAGGGCTGATGGCGAGCGTGCTAAGAGTGATGTAAATCGTGACCGGAGTTAGCGGCATGCGGAAGACAATAAGGTGTAACAGTTTTAGGGATCTAATGACGCCGCGAAAACCGGCATGAAAAGCTTTCATGTCCTGAACGGGACGAGGATGCCGTGAGATCCTGTCCCATTTTTGCCTGTCCTGGGATCTTCAAAGCCATGAGTGTAATGCTGGTACGGAGAAGCGTGGCCAATATAGCAATGAGGGCGTTGAGTTTAATGGGATTATCCCAGTTGAGAAGACCCCCCACCCCCGAAACTTCATCATGAAGAAGATAGCGGACAGAAGAGGACACTCCAGAGTAGTAGGGGATCTCAAAGATCCAAGCCCTCAAAACACTTTTGCCTTGGCTTTTGACCGCTTCCTCGCCAACATCATTCCTTTACTTATTTGCATGACTAGGACCACCGTTGTCTCGAGATCCTGTTTCAATATGTGCAGCCAAGAGTTGGGTGTCGGACGTGGACTCTGTGGTGCTCTCATGTCTATCTATACTGCTCTGCTGGCACACTGTTAGCTGGCTGTAAACTCAAGGACTAGATGAACTGAAATAGTTAAAGTTGTGCGGCTATAAGTAAAGCATGTCCATACTGAAATACGTATCTTTACTACCCTAGGCACAATTAAAGAGTCAAAGATTCACAAGTTATAAACATAGCTAAAGGAGCTGCTTTAACAGCAATATTCTTCATAAACTATCAAAAGGTCTGGCGCTGGTAGCCTGAGTAAGAAGGAAGATTCGGTTTAAAACCTCCATTAGCGCCCTAAATCCTGATGTGTCTATATAATAGAAGCACTATCTCGCAGCTGCTTGTTGAACAAAGCCCAGCTTTTGGGCGATGTTGAGCCAGGGAACTTCTCTTGGGCGGCCTATGATGTGTGATCCAAATGTTCCTAGGTAGAAGCAAAGTAGACAGTACAAAAATGCGCCAGGAGTCATGGCTTTGTAGCTTAAATAATAATCGTAGGGGCGGACGAGACGAGATGCACCTGGGCCGATGAGAGTCCATGCAAGAACGCGAAAACACGATTCCTTCCAGCTCCACCAAGAGAAAGTGAAATAAAGAAATATGCAAGTAAGTGTGCCATCTAACACTCCCCGAATCATGGGAAGAATTGCGGAGGGAGAGTAGAAGTTGAAAGAGGCTGGTGTAAATATTTGCTCGAATCCTTTGTGTTCAAGTTAACTTATGATCTTGGGAGTAATTACTCGTTTTAAGAGAATACAACCATACCTTTGAGTACGACTATGTGCGGGAAAAGGCGAATGATCGGGAGATAACGCAGAAGAAAGTAGGTCGACAGCTGGGATCCCAAGAAGGAAGGGCCATACGCCCAATCATATTGGGCGTATTTCCTCACATTGTTGTCCATCAAGAATGTGATTATGTTAGCCCTAAAGGAGACCTTAATAAAGATTAGCTAAGGCCTAGTCCAGGTGTTGTGAATGAAGGAATAGTTACCAAGATGATGCAGATAAATGCAACTTCCAGCATCCATGGACGAGAGGTCTCCGTGAGTTTTGCCTTTGCATTTTCCACGTCGCTTGTGCCACCTGCCTCAAAGTCTGGATCTTGGTCTACCCCCGAAATGGTCTGGCCATTGCTGGGGAGGATGCTAGGTTGTGAAGTGAGTGCAAACCTCACCCCATCGACACGGCGCATTTTATCCAAAACCTGACGGCTCACCCTGAGCACGGTTTCACGACAGTAGGCGTTTCTTGACGGATCGTACGAGCAAAGAAGTGCTCGTTGCTTCCCACCCTCTTGCCCGCAGATCAACATAGCAACCGGGGGCAGCTGAGAGCGGAAGTGTGTAACAGTTTTCGTAAACGTATCGACCAAAGTGAAAGCGTACCCATCTTGAGCTGCGGGGCTCTCAGTCTCGACACTGTCTCGGTAATTGTGATGGCTTTGCGTAAGGGTGAATTGTCCAAAATTAAACCCATACAAATGCTTCTCGATCTTGCCGGCATCCACAAACCCCTCGACACCAATCAATCGCGCCTTAGCGGACCGTTCTGTCTTCATGTAGAAGCTGGTCAGAAGCAGCGGCGTTGCCAAGGCGAAAGGAATTATCATTGTGGCGAACAGGGTAAGGAGTGATGTTGCAAGGCTCGTCCTGGCGTGTTTCGTGGTCATCGCGGTCATCAGGCAGTAAAACAAGGAGAATAATTTAGGGGCGTGAAGACTCCCGTGGAACCCGGCCATGAAGATACGGGGACCTAGAGGTAGATGATCAACGGTAGTAAAAGGCACTGTGTGAGGGTCAATTCTATCCCATTGAATCATCCCACCAAGAACTCCACTGAGTATAATAGTGTCGGATTCCACCACCTCGGAAACACGAGTAGTTGGGTCAATATCGCTAAGCTTCACCCCCCACGTATCTGTTGTGTCATGCCATGGGGCATTTGATAGTGGTGGCAAAATGCATATTAAGCGTTCCAGGAATGCACCGTTGTCGTTTGCTAGGGAGAGCTTGGCAAACGCCTGGAACCCCGAGTCTGCTTGGTTGACGCTTGGCCGCTGCCGATGAGAAAGAAGGCCCATGATTGCGTAGGCTATGTCCCCTTGACTGAATTGGTCGGTTTTGCGCCTTGAGAAGCATGCCAAGGCCGCGTCGATGAATTGTACCTGAAAAAGAATGGCAGACCCTTCGTAGTGGTTGACAAGCTCCTTGACTGATTCTGCATCATCCCAAGCTCGCTCAGCGAAATTACGCTTAGCCATGGCCTTGGGCTCAGAGGAATCACCCAGGATATAGAGTTTGATTCTATGCTCGCTTGGACAAAGTAAAAGCTCAGGCAACGTCCACAGGCGGGAGCCCCATTGTCGTAGCCATGGCGTTACCTTTTCCGGGCTGAAGGATGGAAGGTCTTTGTCTTCTAAAATTGAAGTGATCTTTTCCGAAATTGTTGGCCCAATGGCGATGATGACAGAATGAGCCGATCGAACTATATCGCAGATTCGATACACTTCATCGCTATTGCTTGAAGATCTAGCAACGTCATCGTCTTCCCTCACGCATTCGAAGTCGAGCCAAAACGCTTCCTTTCCAGCTTTCTTGGCGGCATCAATTCCCCAGTTTATGAGGGTTTGTCGATCTCTTTTAGCCAGTTCTTTGTGTGCAGCTCTTGACTGCTCATCCGGATAGTCACCTTTGTCGATTTCCTCCTCAGTCGCTACTCTGAAATGCATGCGCGTGTACGATATGAAAATAAATTCAATATCGACGTGATCCCCATGCTCTTCAATCAAGTCTGATACTTTTACGGTTTCGTAAAGGCCTGGTTCGTCGTCCCGGACGAAACAAAGATGTGTCGGGCGAAGAAATGATGAGGTTGGGACACGGGACCCTTCGACTTGTGTCTCGCTTCGAGATGGAGGTTGAGCAAGATCGGAGTCCAATCTTATGTCATCCACGTAGGATTGCCTCGCAGGGACTGTGCTTCCTCGTAGACTCGAAACCGCACGCTCGGCCTGAGGTGACGCCGACACTCCTGAGGTCTGGGGGGTCTCAGCGCACTGGATGATGTCGTACTGATCAGATAGCACGCTTCCCTTATCTAAAGGCCGATCTTCTGCGCGATTCCGCCAAAAGAACTCGCAAGCAAATAACTTGAAGAATTATCAGTGAACGCTCATGTAGCTGCGAGGGATTGACATACCAGAACGCAGACAAAAGGCCAGGTAACGGCCAATTTGAACAGTGCTATACAGATCGAAGCGTAGGTAAACAGCCGGTTCCTACTACCCACTTGAAGAGTAGAGGACCAAATCCAATAGGAGACATAGAATAGTGACGGCACTCGCGATTGCGGCTTCCCGAGGCGACTCCATCTCGAGGTTGGCGGAAGGAATTGCGGATCTTCGAAGCTCTGAGTCGCCAACGGAACAAGCTTACCATCAGAGGGCCGGATGTATTTTTGGGGATTGAAGAACTTATGCCTCGTACCCACCGCTACACTTGAAGAATCAACACCTTGGAGTGTTTGCGGATCCGACATCGTGAAAAAATGGGCCAAGCCGAATGTGCATGAGGAAGAAGCCAATAACTACTCGAGGGAAGAAAAAGGGGATTGAGAATGGCATGTGGATTTGTCGAGCAGTCAGCCTTGTTTTGTTGCCTGATTACGAAGTACTATACTCCGAAACGTGACATGCATGCACTGCCCCCAATCAACGACTCAGCCACATGGCGCGACTTTCACTGCCTCATAGATACACCAATCCCGGTTTTCAGCCCTATCCGTTCTCTTAATTGACAGAAATATATAGTTCATCGATCACGGATTGGTCACAATAGTAGGGAGGGGATTGCGGCTGCTGAATTGCTAGTATAATGCATCCTACATGTATTGAGAGGATTTTGTGCACTTACAGTTTGCCACCACCGCCAAGTTGGCCACCGCTAGGTGACGCCGGAGGTGAACATCTTTGTTGTTGCAATCAAGGCTAAAATATATTATGGAGGTCTAATTTGGCCGAACACAAACGCCGCCTAAACATTGTAGGCTGATACAGTCCTCTGTCTATTCAGTCGCTGCAACCCATGCTCACTACGCACACCTCAACTCATCCACCAAAAAAGCAGTGTCCATGGCAGCCAGCCACGGATATGCCTTCCGCGCCGAAGAACACCAGAAGAATGGTCAAAGACCTGAAATTACAACTCTCTGAAACCAGAGAATTCAATAGGGAACCTGGTTCGACAGGGCCTTGGTATTCCCCGTTTCGGGTGATGTCGCCAATTCCTGCAGAAAAAAAGAAGCAGGCTGAAGAAATAGGTACATGACATGAAGTGTGGCGCAGTCATGTTGATTGCGACGGGTGTTGTTACAGCAGTGGTGATCTGGTCTTGTGACTCCTTCATCTTCTCCGAGACTGGCGTAGTGTATTGAGAAGAAGTGACCTTGCTCCCGGTACTTCTTTTGACCTTCGTCTTTTGAGCATCTCTTCAATGATGTCATCTGGGGCTGTGCCACAGAAAAGCATGTGATTCTCGATTGAGAACGTGGTCGTGCAAGGTACTGTCGTGAGAAGATATGGGTTATAATAGTGGCTGATGTCGTCACCTGGGAAAAGTCTAGTGATCAGGCCAATTGCATCCATATTCGTCAAATCCGTCGATGAAAAATAAAATTGGGTATTGCTGCAGCTCATGAAGACATACAGGTTTTTGAAAAGCGTTAAATACCTATTATTGCGCAAACCCCTCTGCTTCAGTAGTTGCGGCAGCGAGCAGTGCACTGATGTGCTCAAACTAAGCATACTGGCTAGGAAAGGTTTCGGGAATCATCCCAGGGAAATACCTGACAACCTGGAAGAGGATGGAGTGACAGGTTCCATGCAAAGATCTGCCCATGTCATCTTACTCGAATGTGGTGTAGAAGCTCGCAAGGATCAATTTCTTCGGGGCCGCTCAATGCTCGAGTTCGTCACGAGTTGTCTAGCTCCTCGAGACAAGCTTCATGACTGTTGGTTTCCCTGATCCAGACTTTTCTGAGATATGGAAACACGTTTCCCATCCCTGAGCCATGAGAGAAGAGCTCTGTTGTAGGTTTCTCGCTGATGTGTCTGCTCGCGTGTCCAAGTCCTCATCTGATCCCAGTCGTCTTGGAATACCATGCCAAAACCATCATTATAAAGGTGTTTCAAGTCTGTGGTTTAGTCCACCTGCTTCATCAGTCTCCTCTTCGCTTCCGTCACTTGGATACTGTAAAAGACTGAGAAACCGTGCCTGACGAGATAGGGTGCTTGAGGTCTCGTCTTCTCTGTGATAAATAGTGATAGAGAGTTTGGGTGAGAGCTAGTTGTTGAGTGTAATCATCCGAGAGCAGTCTTCAGCGCCTTTATACCCCAGTCCACCCCCAACCACTCACCACCGTGATTACAATTCATGATTCCCGAGAAACGGAGGTGACCTTGTTACATGAAACTAGTTGGTTCTAACCAAGCGGCTTCATTAGCAGCAAGGAAAGGAACAACCAACTGCATTAATTACAGAGCGAGGAATAAATTAAAGTCTGACTGACGACTTTCTAGCCAATCCATGACTCTAGACGCTATCACTCCTTACATGAGATGAGCTCGTCTTAGGACGGTACGCCATTTTTGAACCAGGGGACAGCCAACATGCTTTAATGGTGCAGTAGGGCACTCCATATAGTGGACTCCCTTTAGTTCACGGGACTTTGCTGCTGCTCGTAACGCCGCCCGTGTTGGTACCTGCGTTGAGTGTCAGTGTTGGTGCCCGTAAGTAGGTGTTCAGTAAGCACGGGAACCAGAACGAGCCAATCAAATGATATGCACCATCACCTACTCCGCCAACACAGTTGGCACGTTAACGGCCAGCATAAGTTTATTAAGTCCCTACCCCTTCGTGACAGGGAAGAAGATGCTCCTAGATCCCAACTTCACAACGGCTACCTGAAATCTGTAATTTTCGCATCTGCATTTCCCTTCAATTCTGCCTCCTTCCCGAATACCTGGACAATGCCAATGATCAGCTCTGACAAAGACCTGCCCAGGTCGCTTGACACCCCTACAAAGCGAGTGAGAAAGGCAAAGAAGCTGGTCAATGAGCATCTAGGTAGTCCTGCAAAGCATTTTGAAAACCCCCCAATGCAGGGGCTGTATAGCAGGACCCTGTTTGCTACTCTATCGGATGCTCGTGAGGTGGTTGGTACAATTCCGGACCGCTAAACAATGAGGGTGCTTGGGCGTGCGTACTCCTTCGCTCTTATGCCGGGTAAAATGTGGTGTCATGGAGTCGCTGGCAGAGGCGCCGAAGGGCGTATTGCAGTCAACAAGTCTCTCGGTCGCGTCTTTTCGAACGGTTACCTTGCAGCCAGTAGCACTGACGCTGTCAGAGACAGTGTTCGACCCCATCTAGACGCCATCTTGGCGTCTCCGCTGGAAGAAATCCAACCCTACAGGGCTACTCTGGAAGGCATCACTCTAGTACAGGAGGCAGTTATCCTCGGAACCTTGCTGAATTATTTCTTCATCGACGACGAGGGGAGTATAGGCGTCAACCAAATGACCTTGAGGGCTCTCCCGAAGTTCCTAACATATCGAATCCCGTTTATCAGAGGTGATGAACCGCCGTATAGAGAGTAGAACGCTACTTAGGTTCGAATACAAAGGGGGGCATTGAATACAAGAATGGTTGACTCTTTCTCAACTATACTCAGGACCATCTCATTCATGACGCGGATACGGTAGAACTCACGAGGTACAATCTTAGCAATAATTACTAGCATTGTAACTATCGGAGCGTGGAGCAAAACATTACCCAGCTTCAGACTAGCCTCTAACTTAGGTTGTTGAAACATTCGCAAGATTACTTTAAAATTTCCATAGTTCTATCCTCGTACTACCCGATCTCTTCGTCTCATCTCATCAGGACCGTCAATTGCACAGAAAGACTGGAGCTCTACATGCCTACCACGGAATTCCTGGTCGTAGAAAATGCTTGGGCTACCGGCCAGATTTGTTTGTGCTATGGTCTAGTGCTTCCACTGTCCATTCATTTATCGGGATTTATTACAAGGTGTTCCAATCATTAAATCTCCGGCCACAATGATCACCGTCAGCTAAACAAGACAACGTACTGGCTGCCTTGCTGCAACTCGATTTTCATCGAGGGGAATTTGCTCCACCATGCAGATTTCAATGGGTACAGCACTGTAGGCTTACAGTAGAATTGTCCTTGCAATAATAGGGTAGAATTTCAGTACCTAGTCTCCAGCATTTGGCAAGACGTCTAAGATATCGCGGGACGACAGTCAAATTAAAGTTGAAAGTTTAAAAATCGGGGTCAAAGTATATACACTTCCCCATTAAGCATTAAGAAGGGCGATTAACAAAATGACTATTTATTTGGACACATAGTGGGCAACGTAAGCGACTTCCATCATGCTACCCGCTCCTCCCAGGGTCTTCGAGTTCGGGGGGCCCGACTAAGAATGTTGTTAGTGCTGATGTCCACAGGCGTTAAGATTCGCGGCTTTGGAGAACGTACCCAGTCACCGCCGATAGCGACGTTGAGAATGATAAAGAGCGGCTCCTGGCAGAGAGTCTTCCAGACAGCAGCAGAAGCAATCTGCGCACCAGTAACACTGTGGAACTTCTTCCCATCCATATACCAGGTGATCGACTGCTCCTTGTAGGCGCTGCTCTTGCGGTTGAACTCGACGTACCAGGTGTGGTAGTTGCTGTCGGGAATCGCGGTCGTGGAGACGATGCCAGAAGGCTCGTTGCAGATACCGCCAGGGGTCACATCGCAGTGCACACCACCATAGGCAAGCGTCTGTCCGTTGATGTTCTCCATGATGTCGATCTCTCCGCTCGCGGGCCACTTCGTGCCGTGTCGGTTGGAGTTGCCAAGGATCCAGAAGGCGGGCCAGATGCCCTTCTTGTTGACCATGGGGTTGCCAGCCAGGCGAAGTCTAGCTTGGATCCGCGTGAGCTTGCCAGCTACGGGGGTGAACTTGTAGTTGCTCTCGACTCGGCCGGACGTCCAACCCATGGGGGCCGTCTTGTCGCCATGGGGAATCAGCTGCAGGGTTCCCTTGCCGCTCAGTCGAAGGTTGGCCTTCGACTTGGTGTATTTCTGGTATTCGCCATTGTTGACGATACCACCGGCGATGAGGTTCCACTGGCTAGTGGGTGGTGGCGAATCGGCCGCTCCTTCGAAGTTGGACACCCAGACTTGGTTGTATCCGCTGTAGACCGGCGGCGCCCATGCTAGTGCAAGGGAAAGGAAAGAAAAGAAGACGGTAAAGACCTGACGGAAAGACATGGCCACAGTAAACGAGTGTGTGGAAAATAATGACAAAATGAGCTACCCAGACGGAATGAACAGACAGGGCAGACGTCCGGTATTATAATGAAGACGACTCAGAGTACCAAGTAACTCAGGACCCCTTATCGGATCCACCATCCGAAGGGCCTCTTGAACAATCACTGTCTCCATGGAATAAGCAGGTTGGTTCCATCACCTTCACAGGGTTCATCCGTATAATGCCCAGGGTCGATCAATAGTCTTGATTTTCGGCCAGTCATGCGCGGCTCGGCCCACTGGCGGTCTCATTACGGGCATCGTTCCGGCTGACCAACCGTGCCTTGATTCTTTCTAGACGCAGCCGAAATACCAGATGAAGGAGACCTGGACGCCACATCCCTAGGCCATGCCGTTCCTGGCGATGTAACATACCACGTCTCAGCCTGGAGAATGTTTGGACCAACCATCTGTTGCAATTTGCTCCAGGCGTCGTCTGGGAGGGATCGGGGGCTAATTATGGGTGGGACGATACCCTGCCGCCCTTCCGCTTGTCGCCCAAATGCGCTCTATCTTTAGCCAAGCTATGACAAAATCCGGTTAGAGCCTTCGCCTTGGCTACACGCTGGCGTACCGTAGCGCGGCGTCCACGCGTACACGATCTCTGCAGATTGACTTCCCGGTTGGATTTGTCCGGGGTTGGCGATCATGAGTCAGGGGCTTTTTAAGCTGGGAAACCGGGATGAACTTCTCTTCGGCGTTTACCAATTCGGGTTGTCGGGAAAACCCTGCAAACCTCGTCTACAGAGTACCTCGAGACGAACTGGGGTTGTCAGCGTAGCAGTCGGGTCCTGGCCTAAGCAATCTTGGTTAAAGGCAATGAGGGATCATGTGTGCGCGCAAGGGGTTGTCTTACATAAATATTATTCACGCCCAGTCAGGCCTTACAACTCGTCCTGGTGGCAATTGTGAGCCTACTCATGCATGGAGTGCTTGCCATTTGCCCCCAGATACGAGAGTTCCAAATGCATTATTAGCAGCAAGAGTCAACGCGGGTTATGCATTCTTCCAGCGATGAAATCTATCCTTAGAAACAATCACTTTTCCATTTTTGGACAAGACACTGCTGCTTTTTCAGTCACGGTCCACTCAACCTACCCACCTCACCATGCCATGTCCTAGAACGCCATAAACATGGACCTGATTGTAATCCTTCTCTGCACCAGACCATTATGTGATCCCATCTTGTCGTATACGCTATGCACAGGTCTAGAAATGGCCGGGATAATAAGGGGGCATTCTCGCGGGATAAACTGGGTATTTCTTTGAAGTGGCGGAATTCGGCAATAACTTGATTGAGCTCGGCGACCTTACCGTAATGGCCAAAAGCCGGTACAATACTTCGATGTTTACTTGCTGCATGGCTAGCATTCCAAGCCGTTTCTGCAACCTCATCCGAGATGCTGCAAAGGCTGTAGCATGATTGTGCCAACGAATGGCTGGTTCTTTGTCGTTGGTCTCGGTGAGATAGAATCAATGGGTTTGGCTCTTTAACATGTCTTATTGATAAGCGGTAAAATGAACTAGGTTCTAGTTCCATTAGCATGCATAGACATTTCGTTAATAAATTTGAGGTATGAACAGCATTCTGGTAATTCATCCAGCGTTACTTGAGCAATTTTGTGGGTGCAAGACCTGCATAAAAAGCCAGAACTGGTCAAGGCCTTGTTGAAGTACGAACAAGATCATAGAGCTATCTACCTATTGAACAATACTCATGAGACCCGAAATTCGAAGCGATATTATGCAAGAATGTGAAATATAACCGGTAACAATCCCAACAACTACTTAATTGCTCCAATGTTCAGGCACCAAACCTAACGATGTGAATATCATCAAAGTACCAATCCAGCTTTGTCCCAGTTGCTTGAATATCCAAGTCCAAAGACGAGCGAGCCATTTTGCACCACAAAGGTATCGGGCTTAATGGAGTGTGATAGTTGTCAGTGTGGCGCAACACTCGAAGCATATCAGCAATTCGAAATGCATTATCTCATCTGCGAAGCCCACGGACAAAAAGGCTCCAGCATATTACTAGCACAGCCCTTCTCTCCGGAGAAAGAGAATGCATATATCAGTCCCGGGGAAGAAAAACTCATGGATGCCACGTAGCGAAGACTTTGCAGATGAGACGAAGACCGTCTGGGCGTGAGTATGCTCTAGCAAAGCCAGAAATATCCTATACAGCGTAATCAGGGCTTCGAGGGAAAGACATCACTTCACGCTTACACCGGCGCCTCAGAGTCGAGCAGGCTCAAGTACCATCAATAGCTTAAGTTCGATGAGGGACGCTCTAGAGGATCTATGGATCTACACAGTCGTGCTGTCGACTTCAAGAAAATGGGCACCGCACGCTTAACCATAGACTTCGTCTTGGGGGATCATTGGTGGGTGTCTTGTAAATTGCCCAAGTCTTAACCCTGCCGAGGAAGAACACTTAGTAACAGTTTCCAGTGGGCAGGCAGTCACTATACTAGTGCATTCAAGTTTGGAACAAACCTAAAAGCTAACTTGCTGCTTCCTTTGTCACCAATGTCCCACTTTCATTCGCCAGGGTCAATGACGATCGTCTAACTCAATTATCCCTGTCAACAGCCGAGGCAAGATCCCTGACAATCATGATGTCAATGTCTCCCCCATCGGAGACTGTTACCTGACTGTTTGCCCTAAGCAGGGGCCAAATACTTGCATCAGTCTCACTGTAAGTGTGCCTCTTCATCGTTCCACTTTATAATGGACCACAACCTCGGCATCGTCCGGGGGATCGTTGCGAGCGGATGGTTGACCGGAGTCTCGGGCGAACAAAGACAGCGAGGAAAGCTCAGTAATCGCTTGGAGACGTATGTTTCATCAAATCAAGTTGCACAATACGTCCCAATCAAGCTAGACAGCGTCCAGCATGATTTATCATTGGCCGCTATCCCCGTCGTTCATGCGACATCCGAGGATGGACAAGTTTGCGGGGGCTTCCCCGCACATGTGATGGATTAACTGTCCCCGTTCAAGTCTGGCGCACAACTTAATCAACGCTCAAGTATTTGACTTTGAGTAGTTTGTCAACTCCGGCAATCACTCGTGTAATTATTCTAGTTGTTCACTGGTGACAATTCTTACGATGTCTGCTTTCCAACCCTCAAACCCACTTGCCGCTCCACTGGCGGCCCTGCCATCCGCGGACGGCTTGAGCAAGGCACAATGGAGCATCCTTCTCTCGATATGCGATGCTATAATTCCGTCAGTCAGGGTGATTGAGCCTGCTACATGCCTTAGCAGCCCTGGTCAGCCACGCCATGATCCGAATGGCCCGCAAACTCTTGCCATCTCTCATGCCCAACCCTCCAAAAGTCAGGGAGACCTAGCTCAAGAATATCTTCAAGAAGTCCCATCGGCAAGTCCGGAGTTCCAGGATATGGTGCGCAGAACCTTATTCTTCTTTCTCTCGTCAACGGAGAGGACGCAACTGTTGCGAGTGTTAAACCTTCTCAGGTACGAAACAACCCTTCGGATTCCTATCTTCACACCCCTAGCTTCTGCATGTCTGGTTATCTCTAAGACGGACGTGGATCTAACTATACATTTCAGTTACTCGCCAGTTTCAGCGTTACTTACAGGTCGAACAACCATTATATCAGACCAGCCACCTCACATTCGCGAGCGAATCCTCCTCGACTGGGCCACTTCCCGGTTTGGCATCTTGCGCTTCTTACAGCGTCAACTCACGTTGCTTACAAAAGAATGTTGGATTCGCACAACTCCAACGCTGCGTCCTATGCTGGGATTTCCTCGCATACCAGTCAATTGTGTGTTGGGTGAAGGACATGAGTACAACTTCATCCAGCTGCCTCCCGGAGACGACCATGAGATTATTGACACAGACGTTGTCATTGTTGGAAGTGGTTGTAGTGGAGGAGTGTGCGCAAAGGAGCTCGCAGAAGCAGGTCTTAGAGTGCTTGTCGTGGATAAGGGATACTACTGGTCGCCAGAGTACCTACCCATGACTGAGGCGCAAGGTCCAAGCCAGATGTTTATGAATGGGGGACACCTGCTATGTTAGTGTGCACGCAGATCCCCATCTATTTGCCTGATATTCAGTTAACTAATCATCCGCAGCCGATGACGGATCTGTATGCGTCATCGCCGGCGAGACCTGGGGAGGTGGTGGCGCCATCAACTGGTCAGCTTCACTGCAGCTTCAAGGATATGTCCGCCGGCAATGGGCCGCAACAGGGCTACCGTTCTTTACGTCAACGGCCTTCCAACAGTCCAATGATCGGGTATGTGATACCATGGGCGTGTCTACGCAGCATATCCAGCACAGCAAACCCAACGAATTTCTCTTGGAAGGATCACGGAAGCTAGGCTGGGCACACAGCGAGGTGCCGCAGAACACGGGCGGGACAGAACACAGTTGCGGCCACTGCATCTTGGGTTGTCGATCTGGTGAGAAGCAAGGGCCAGCGGTAGCATGGCTCCCCAAAGCCGCCGCAGCTGGAGCGAGTTTTCTCGAGGGATTCAATGTCGATAAAGTCCTCTTCGAGAACGTTCGAGGCGAGAGGGTTTCCACGGGAGTAACTGGTGTTTGGAGAGCCAGAGATGAACACGGAGGTGTGGCCGGGACACCCACCACATCACGCAAAGTCACCATCACCGCGAAAAAGGTGATTGTAGCATGTGGTTCATTGCAGTCGCCGTTGCTCTTGCTTCGATCCGGTCTCAACAACTCACACATCGGCCGCCACCTCTATCTCCATCCAGTTTCAATGCTCGGTGCAGTATACGACGAGGAGATACGCCCATGGGAAGGCCCCATTCTGTCCTCGGTATGCTCCGAGTTTGAAAACCTCGATGGCCATGGCCATGGCGTCAAACTTGAGACCTTGAGCATGATCCCCTGGTCCTGGCTGTCGTGGGCTCCGTGGAATGGAGGTGCAGAGTTCAAGCAGCTGGCTGCCAAGTTCAGCCACATGGGCGGGTTTATAAGTGTCCCCAGAGACAGAGACACCGGTCGCGTATACCCTGATCCAGAAGATGGACGTTGTCGAATCCAATACCATCCATCCAAGTTCGACAAGAAGAACATCCTGGAGGGGCTGGTTGCGCTGGCTCAAATCAACCACGAGGCTGGAGCCCGCGAAATCTTCACAATTGTGCCAGGCATGGAGACCTATCTTCGCGTCGACGACGATCCAGAGAGCGTTCCCAGTAGCAGAAGATCCAGGGCAACATCCGAGGCAGATTTCGATGGCTGGGTTACCAAATTGCGTTCTCATGGCTTCCCTGCACCTCAGTCCTTCTTCGTCTCAGCCCATCAGATGGGGACATGTCGTATGTCTTCGTCGCCGAAAACGGGTGTTGTGGGCGAAGATGGTCACGTCTGGGGAACCAAAGGCCTGCACGTAATTGATGCAAGCGTCTTTCCAACGGCAAGCGGTGTAAACCCGGCGGTTACCGTCATGGCAATTGCAGACTATTTGAGCAGATCGATGGCGGAAAAGTGGACAAGGGAAAGGCTGTAAGAAAAGAAAAGCAGGCCGAGAAGCACTGGAGTTCCCTATGATATTTATAAACACTTCCCGTCTCATGAACAAGGTGAGTTCTTTTTACTAGTCTATGAGAGCTAGAGAATGGGTTATAAGTTGAAAGCCAAAGGGAGCCTTGTTGGCTACGTGCGAGCCATGACGTGAAGATAATTCTTCATGCGCTTATTTCTGCGGGACTGATGGCCTTGTTTCAACCACCAAGAGTTGTTTCTTTCTGAAAGCGCTTGACAATCCAGTAACGTCGTTCATTACGGCTAGTTACATATGAAACCGTACAAGTCCATTAACAGTCGTCATCGTGAGCTATGTTTGCCCAGGGCCCATCTGCTCAGTATGATGGTCTCGCGGCGTTGTTCTTTGATGGTGACAAGTTTGCTCCCCTCTCAGCTGGACCCTCCTTTTTGGTGTCGGGATTCTGTCAGTGCATGAAAACCGTTGTTTCTCAAAATCCCAGCCTGGTCCACTTCAAGATGTGTCTATAAAGACGTCACATGTCCGTCTCTTTCGCGTCATCTTTCCAGTATCCAAGTAAAAAACTTGGCCTGCTCTTTCCTCCCTCCTCTTTCAGTCCTCTGCCAACCAATTATCATTCCTTTCGCCACAAACAAATCTCCCTTTCACTATTTCCTCCAACAGCTGTCATTCCTTGTATTACAAACGCAGATCTCTCTTTTGCCTATCGATGTCTCATTCTGCTGCCTATAATAGTTAAATTTCTCAGCATCATTGGATCCGCGATAAAAGTCATCAGTTCACCAGCGACCTACTAGTACTCGTTCCCAAGAAGAAATACTCCATGGTCGCTATTCGTGCCGCTCTTGACGACAACATTGAGCAAGCCAAAACGGGTGGCAAGTTCGCCAGTATCCGCACCTACAGTGAGAGCGGCAAGCGACTAGGCGAGACTTACAACTAAGGCATAAAAACTTACTTTTGTGAGTACCCATAGGTAGTCCTAGATACTTTTAAGTCACTCTATGACAAGTCATGTTGGTAGATACTATCCAGGGGTACCCACAAAAGCAATATTTTATACCTTACACACAACAAGATTGGGTCGGGAGACTTGATCCAGCAGGAAAGCTCCCAGGACAACAGCCCACAGGCCACGTATGTTTCCATCCATCCAACCAATGACACTATTTGCATTGCGTCTGTTCCCATTATCTAGGTCGGAGGCAAGAAATACGTCCAGCTAAGTTATATCGACAGGAGGTGTGGACTTCGCTGGTACCGAAGTAACATCTACGTAAGTGAACCAAGACTCTTTTAAGCAAATCGATGTCGAAACTATGACTAAAATATCTAAATTCAGATCGGGGAGACTGACCAGTAAGTCTTTGTCCTGAATTTAATCACTGCAAAGATATGGCAGGAACTAGCCCCTCCAAACAAGCCTGCTTGCACCTAGATCGACCGCGACACCTCAAACAGCATTATCACTAAGGCTATTAGTATTCACTTCCCGTCCTTTGTCGACAAGGAGGGCTACTCTACGAATCCCCATAACTACTGCCACGCTCACCCTTCGAGGCCTCCTGGAACGACCTCAGATTTCAAGTGAACATATATACCATCGGCACGCAACGCTTTTAAGCACGGCATCTAATGTATGATGTTGTGTCAGCATCCCCGATGGTCTCTTCCAAATTCCTTTGATTGCCACTCGACAGACATTATTTCCTGCTGTGCAGCATCTGAGCTTTTTATAGCACAGGCATGCAACCTTTTCAATGGACAGTGATATGTTGTTGAGTCACCTGTCTAGGCATCTTGATCTACAGTTCAGGTTTACACTGCTGCGTTCGAATTGAGCAAGTGAGTAGATTGGAAAAGTAAGTATCTGGTTTTTTTTTTAATAATAATAATTGGAATGGGAAACGAAGGCCGCAATAGACGTCACACGGGGTTTTGTTAGTCAAGCTACAGATCACCAAGCAAATAGGTCGGGAAAACAATAGAGATCGAGGAAAACGGGGGGGGGGGGGGGGGGGGGG
>QGQB01000155.1:0-135315 GCA_003385265.1 Neonectria hederae | reverse complement strand
CAGGGGGGGCATACTGAAGGTTGTTGAGGCAAGTGGACCGCGATACTGGCCGGAAACTGAGAGGCAGATTAGTTAACAAGCAACATAGTCAATCTAGGAAACTATTAAGAGCCAGCCTACGAGCGGTCAATAGCAAAAACACGCGAAGTGAGAAGACGGGGCTGTAAGGACTTGATTGTCAATGTGTCCCGATGCAATCGCCCAAATGTAGTTCGACGTCAATGGGCAAAAAGTCAGATGGGCTTTACTCGCAAACATCCAGTTGTCACATGAGTTAGATGACAGGTCATTCTACATCGCAACAAGTTTGTCGACATTATCGTGTTTGCGACTACCGACACTCCCATCAATTTGGGAGCAGAGCCAACTGCCACCGGAACTCCTTCCTCACCCCTTATCGTTTTAAGGTCCATAGATATCCTCTCAAGTACAGTTCATGCATCTGCAGCCTTTTTTTCTTCAGCCTTTCTTTCTTCAGCCTCTTTCTTCTTCAAGGCTTTCCTTTCTCTCGGCAACTACTTGTTCTGTCCTACACCTATAGATTGCGGTCAGCTTGAAGATCATGCATCGCAGCGAACGCCAGGATCTATCACAGGACGTACTTATAGCATTGCTCCCCTTTGATGTGAATAATATGCTCGTGCAAAGGGCACTTCGTCTGGTGCACCCCGCAGCATTTCCTCTTCTTATCCCGCCGGCAGTTGGCTTTGCTTCTCAAAGGGCAATGATGGAACGTGCTAGAGTTATCGTGTCCCATTTTGGTTTTTACTACCCTTGTGTTGGAAATAAAATGGTAGAATTATCACTGCGCCGAGCAAATGGGATGCGACACTTGTTGAGCTCGGTGACGGGAAAGTGTGTGATCTCAGGGAGCTGTGAACGGTCCGAAAGACCTTGCTTGGTAGTTGGTGCAATGGGTAAGGAAGGTCTTTGTATGAAATTTGAGCTGTTGGATCAAAAAGAGAAGAAGGGGAAAATACTGGAAGTTGTAAGAGGTTAAGATAGCAGGCCGAGTGACCAGGAAGGCTCTTGGAGAAGTTCGATTCGTTGAAAGAATAATGGAAGCGAAGGAAGGAAGGAAGGCCGTCGTAAGGGAACCGGAAAGTTGGTGTAGGGGTGGATTAAGATGGTTATAATCGTGGAGGCGAGTGGTTGGAAGAAGAAGAAGACGGGAGAGGGAGCTGCTGCAAGAGATTTAATAGCTGGGCTCGGGATCAAGGAGCAAACAGCCGTTGAGAATAATAGAAACGCAACCAACAAGAGACTGTTGTCAGCAACAATCGATTCAAACAAGGCTTAAGAACAATAGAGGCATCGGCCAAACGCAAATGCATTGTGGGCGGGCTGTTGCAAAAACAAACGGGCTGCAATCCTGAGAGGTGATCAAATCACTTACCAGCGCGGCCCGACCAGTATTCCTCTGAGATCACCGGTCCCTAGTCACGCCCTGACAATTAATAAACGGGCTACAATACTGAGCGGAAGGTGAGAGGAGACTTAATCACTGACCAGCAAGGCCCCTCCCATAACGCTTTGGGGATACTGGTCATATGGTGACGATACGGAGCAGGTAAGGTTGTATGGTCACGCTGGGGTCATTATAGCCCACCCGGTCTCATAATATGTTTACCAATGGTAGACTAATTATTTATTCATGTTACTTTTGTAATCGCCAACATACTGTACTTCCCTGTGAGAATGGGTGCTAATCAGAGCAGGATTTGGGCCTCAATGCCTTTCTGCTTTTGGTCGGTAAAGATTGCCCCATTTCTGCAGCATCGCCTCGGCCTCTGTAAAGTCCTCGTTGTATCGCAGACCCGCCATAGCAAATCGGACTAGACGTCTTGCCAATCTATAGGCAGGATGGTAAGCAAATCTAACGTAGTCTTTCCCAGCGGCTTCCTCAAACAATGTTTTCAACTCCCTGCCTTCTAGAGTAGGCGGGTCGTCGGTCGCAGCCCACTTGTCTTCGTTTTCATCGCTGTCCGTATTTTGCCAGTCCCAGATCCATCGAGGTGGCTCACAAGACATGAATGCGGGAGCGAGCACGGCACTATCCCAGTCGAGAACTGCGGAAACAATGGGAATTCGCTCATCGGAGGTTGGGTTAATCATAATGTTGCGAGGAGCGAAATCCAAATGTGCGAGCGAGTAATCAGTATCGGCAAACCATCCGCCGGCATCAAGTTCGGCAGCCATCTCGCAAAATCCGTCCTGTAAAAAGGGTTCGAGGATGTCATCCGGATCGTGCTCCAGGCTGTAGGCCTTTTGGGCGTAAAAGCTGGTCGTGAGAAGCTCGTGAATGGAATGGGTCTTGGCGGAGGCTTCGTATGGTCTCAGGATCCGAGGATCTGATATTCCCAATGGGGCGACGTGAAGTGGCGATTCAAGGCATTTCTGTCCAGTGGGCAAGGCGAACTTGCCAGCGACACTACTTCGGACAGCCAGCATCCGATGGAACACGCCACCGAGTTCTCGGGCGACTCTGCATCGCTGCTCATGGCTTAGCTTCGGGAAGGTCGAATTCAAGACAGTTCCCGGGATGCGAATCTGAATTGTGTATGGAGAACCAAGAATGTTCTCTGTCGTGTCGTCGAAGGTCACGACTTCAGGGCAGGGGATGTTGGTGTGGTGGTGTAGAAACTGTATGGTGGCAACCTCGTTATCGACTTGTGCATCTTCGAACCGGGGAATGCGCAAGATATATTCGGTTTTTGTGTTGGTGTCCGGTTGAGCACTAAGGTGTTGTCTCGTCAACCCGATAATGCGATTGAATCCACCCCCTTGTAGGCGCTCGATGGTGATTCCCTCCGTAGTGGCATCGGGCCAAATGACGTTGACCGCAAGGTCCAAGACGCGGGACGGGAAAGTGGAAAACGACTCATGATCATACACAATCGTCGAGGACTCCGATCTGTAGCTCGAGTGTCCGCTTAGAGATCCGATTGAAGTTTCGCCTGCAGTTCCGCTTGGGGTCCTGCTTGGAGTCTTGCATGGGGCCTCGCTGGGGGCTTCGCTTGGGGCCTCGCTTGGAGTTCTGCTTGAAGTCCCGCTCGAAGCCCCGCTCGAAGTTTCGCTTGGAGTCTTGGTTGGAGTCTTGGTTGGAGTCTTGGTTGGAGTCTTGGTTGGAGTCTGGTTTGGAGTCCCGTTTGGGGTGGTGGGCACAGAAGCCATTTGGGTGCCAAAGGCCCAGAAGAACGCGAGTAGTGAAGATGAAGTAGTGACGGAAGGATGGGTGGGCAATGTGGTTGATCAAAACCGAAGGTTGGCAAATTTTGTAGGTGGTGGTGCAGGCAGGGCCGTTCCCAGGAACACCAACTTCTGTTCATGAGTGCGGTGACACACACCAGGACGGAAAGTGAATCACGCTGCTGCAGATGCAGATTCACGTGACATTGTTTAGAAAACTATGAAACTCGTGTGAATAATGCGATTTTAGACCATTCCAGAGTCCTATTTCAGCGAGGTGAAAACAAGGCAGATAGGAACAAAGCCCGATGACTCTTGTGCTTTTTTGTGTGTCTGCCACAAGACGACCTCACAAGTACATGGGGTACCTGGTGGGCCATTATTATTGGCTTATTATGAGCAATCCGCTCCCCGTGAGTCGACCAGCTAGCAATGACACACAGCATCTTCAGTCTCCCACTAACTTATTAAAGAGCAACGCATGCTCGCCGGTGACTCTTTCAAACACGCAGCCAATAGACGAGCTCAATTGCGCGAGAACAGTGTGGAAATGGTGGTCATATTACTCAGCCACACGCCACTCAAGTCCACAGTCCAAGCCCCCGACGCCACAATCTAAGGTTCCTGCCTGCCTGCGCCTGGCCTTCTGGATCAGAGGAGAGTGCCCCGCCATATTACAGCGAGCGGGCGGCCTAAATAAAATCTGGTCGACATCGCCAACTTCCTCTTCAAATAATCTTCCCTAGCAGAACCCATTACCAAACCTCCAGATCGTTATTTGTGACCGAACCTGCACCGCCGTCCGATCCATCACCCCAGCGTGAGGCCCTTGGCCCTAAAACTCCCCTGAACCCGATATCGAAGAACAGCCAGCGAGCTACCGACGCCAAGTTGAACCCCCACAGAGATCCCTCCCGTGCAACATCATCGACATCCATGGCTCCCCCCGAAGGAGACGGTGCCTCTGCGCCGACGCCCTCTGAATCCCAGTCTCAACCGCGCGGTGGTGATGTCGCTCGTGGCCGCGGCCGTGGACGAGGCAAATCGAACCAGAACCGACGAGGAGGTGCCCGTCGTGGACGAGGCGGAAACACCGACTCGCCTGCCGTTCCAGCCAACCCGGCTGCCCAAGATGTCGCAGCCGCCGCCTCAAGGGCCCACGCTCTAGGTTCTGGTGCCGTTGCCAAAGCCGCAGATGGCGAAGAGGACGATGAGGACGAGGTGTGCTTCATCTGCGCAAACCCCGTCGCCCACCACTCCATTGCGCCCTGCAACCACACCACTTGCCACATCTGTGGACTTCGCATGAGAGCCCTTTATAAAACAAAAGACTGCGCTCATTGTCGAGTACGCCTCATCATACCCCCTTGTATCTCCTCCACTTGCCAATAACTCCAACAGGCCCCAGCAGACTTTGTCATCTTTACCGACGACGCCGAGAAGCGCTTCGAGGATTACACAAGCACTGACATCACCACCACCGACAGCAACATCGGAATCAAGTACACCAACGAAGATATCGTCGGCGACACCGTCCTCCTTCTCCGATACAACTGCCCCGATCCCTCTTGCGACTTTGCCGGCCTGGGTTGGCCCGATCTGCACCGCCATGTCAAGTCGGCCCATCGCAAGCGCATGTGCGACCTCTGTACCCGCAACAAGAAAGTATTTACCCACGAGCACGAGCTCTTCGCCGATCGCGAGCTGGAGAAGCACATGCGCTACGGCGACGACAAGCCTGGTGCTGCCGATCAGACCGGCTTCAAGGGGCATCCACTCTGCGGCTTTTGCGGCGAGCGCTTCTACGACGACGACAAACTGTATGAACACTGTAGGACGAAGCACGAGAGGTGTTTCATTTGTGACAGGAGAGATTCTAGAAAACCTCACTACTACCAGGACTACGATGCCCTCGAGCAGCACTTCAAGAAGGATCATTTCCTGTGTGCTGACCGAGAGTGCCTCGAGAAGAAGTTTGTCGTCTTTGATACAGAACTGGATTTCCAGGCTCACCAGTTGAGTGACCACGGTGGCCGATCTGCTGGACGAGATGCCCGAGTCGTGGATATTTCAGGGTTCGATTTTAGGCAGACGTATCAGCAGGAGCGAAGGGGAGGAGGTGGAGGCGGAGGCGGAGGCGGAGGCGGAGGCGGAGGTGGTCGTGATGGAGAGGGTCGCGGTGGCAGAGAAGGCCGAAACAGAGCCCGAGGTCGTGATCCAAATGCAGAAACGGTACCGGTCAGTTCGGCGCAGCCGCTGCGGAGAGATGAGCTCGCCTTTCAACGCCAGATGGCCATCCACTCGGCCCAGTCAGTATCAAACCGTACCTTTGGTGGCCAGTTATCAGGCGCTCCCGCTCCTTCACCACAAGCGCGCAGTGGTGGTAACTCGACACCTCGATCGAGTCAAAACAACCTCAGCAGTCCTATGGAGTCTCTCACCGTCTCTGAAACAGCCAATGTCTCCCCCGAGGAGCGAGCCCGCCTCGTCCGCCACAGCGCTGTGGTTGAACGGGCCTCGAACCTCCTTGGCAACGATACGCAGAGGATGACCACCTTCCGTGCCCACATCTCCTCGTACCGACAAGGCGGCTTCACCGCGCCCCAGCTCATCGATGCATTCTTCACGCTCTTCGCCGACACTTCGTCCAACGCTCTTGGTACCCTGGTGCGCGAGGTGGCGGAGCTGTATGACGATAAGAAGAAGGCCGACGCGTTGCGCAAGGCCTGGCAAGACTGGCGCGCCATCAACGAGGATTACCCGAGCCTGCCCGGCCTCAGCGGTATGCACGGCGCCACGTCCAGCTCAAGTGGATGGGCCGACGCTTCAGCGGCCAACCCTGCTGTCCCGACGGCTGCGCCCTCGCAGAAGCACTCTAACCGTGTGCTTAAGCTCAAGAACAGTACGCGGTTGGGTGGGCCGGCTCCGGTCACTGGCAAGAAACCGTCCACATGGGGCGCCGGCCCCGCCCTCCAAGCTCCGTCATCGTCGGCCTTCCCATCCCTGTCGGCCGCCGGGTCCTCCTCAGCTGCCGGCCCGTCTTCCAGATCCTCTTCCCAACCGTCGTGGAACGCCGGCTCGTCTAGCCAGGCCACGCCGCCCCCTCTCAACCGACCACGCAACACCCGCGGTGGCGAGGACGCCTTCCCCGCGCTCCCCACTGCGCCTAAGCCCCAGACCACCATCTTCGGGTATGGAAACGGCCGTCTTGTGCGCCGCGACTACGGCCACCGTGAGAGCAACTTCCAATGGGGCGGCAGCGGGTCCTCGACGCCCGCCGCCGCCGAGGAGCCCACCGGAGAGGCTGACGATGGAGCCAGCAAGGGAAAGAAGGGTGGTAAGAACAAGAAGAAGCAGGTGTTGGTGCAATGGGGATAATTTGAATATCCAGCAAATGCGCTTTGAAGATTGTCGTATATCCTGACTGTACTGCCTGGAAGAATTCCGTGTTGGGAGAAAGCAAGCAAGCGAGCGAGCAGAGAGGCAAGGCGTGGATTTAGCCGTTGTAACGAAGGATATCGGCGAACGCGTTCTATTATCGAGGGAACACGAGGACGAATGTCGACTGAATATGACGAGCATGACGAGGCCCCGTTATGATGAGGGACCGTTATGATGAGGGAATGTCCTGTAGAACCCTAGACCGGGAGGTTTGGATAAAATCATGTCAAGCTTACTTTCATCCTTTGCGGATGACTCTCGACGTGGAATCTCTCGGCCAAGTTGGGGTTACGGGACCAGGTTCATGAGTCGACGAAGTGTTGACGCATGCAGAGTCCCTCCTCCAACTACATCCCAACCTGAAACATGTTCTGAACAGGCGTCCATCGGTAAGTTTCAACCCCGCCGTGGCGTTGAGGCATCGAGTCACGTGGTTCCGACCTTCGACCAAATGGTGAACTTGACAAGAAACCTCAAGTTGTGAGAACATACTGTAGCAATCTTCGCGTTGACAAATCACAATGTCACAGCCTGACTCTCGTCGGCCACTGGCCGGCACTCCATCCAACCCACCCAACGACCCAAGCCAGTGGTGGACGCTGGAGCGCACCCTCTACCTCGTGTCCCACCTGCACCGACACAGGACGTCGATGGCGGTGCGTAGCAGCCGGGACTTCTTCGAGTCCATCACACCGCTCTTCCGCGCGCAGTTCCCGGGCTTCCAGTGGCGCGCCGACATCATCGAGCACAAGGCCCGCGACATCTCCATCTCGTGGACCGTGTTCCGCGCCATGTACGGCCACGACGGCGTCGAGTACGACGAGGGCACGGGGATGCTCGCCATGCCCGACCGCGTGCGGAAGTTCTTCGTCGAGGACTACAGGGAGGACGCCGAGAAGGTCCTCAGGGAGGGCTTGGCCGTGGGCGGCGACGTCACGGTTGACACCTACTTTGAGATCTTCTCCATGGACGGGCCCATGGGCGGCATGCCCATTGAGGCAGGCGACCATGCTGGGTTTGCGGCGCTCGAGGCGAATGAGGAGTTGAACCGCCCTCTCTTCCAGGATACGGAGGACGAGGACAACTGGGACGAGGGCTATCCTCCCAGCGACTCGGATAACTAGTTGTTCGACCGGTGGGACATGGCTCTGACGACAACAACGATGAAAAGCCGCCTGCCCCGGGATGAGTACGTTTTGTATGTTATCAGTGGTAATCTTCTTATATCTTATAAATCTGGTCCTATGAATTCAACCCCTCTACCCAGTGCTCTCTTTCAGCTTGTGTCTCACGATAACATGATATATATATATCTCATCCAGGACGTGGCATCATGGCTAGTTGTACTAAGCGTCCATCATTCTTCCTGCCTAGGCGTGCTTCTGAAGGGACTCCCTAAGCTTGAACTTCCGGTACGCCCAGACCTTAGCTGGAAAGTACGGCATCGTTCAGTTGTTGCTGCACCACATTACAGACCCAAACGTTATCGATGGCGACAGAGAGACACCCTTGAATCTGGCTACGGACAGGAATACCATCGAATTGCTGTTTGAAAGGACCAAAGAGTCATTGGATACCAAGAAGCGCGCTGACATACTGGTCTTCAGCGAGGCAAGGATACGGCGAAGTTGTACAAAAGCTTCTCGCCCAGGATGCTGACCCAAATATTCTTGGGGATGACGACTAGACGGCGCTCCACTCTGCTGCCCTGAACGGCCATGACGAAGTAGGCGTTCTGTTGCTCGGGGTAAACACAATAGAGCCAGACGGGCTCACTACAGATAACGAGACTCCTCTTTGGACTGCTACAGTCAACGGCAACATCGACATTGTTGAGACACTTTTGGACAGAGGGGCCAATCCAAACGTCGCAGACTCTTCAAGCAGTACACTGCTGCATAAGCCCGCTGAATCCTCCAGTACGAAGGGACGGATGACATTGATGTTGTTAGCTCACCCCAATCTTGGCCCTGTTGCCCTATATCCGATCCTGGGCGAGTCTTCATCCCATCTCTACCGACTAGGCAGGTCGGAGAATCACCGAGGAGCTTGGTTCGCAACGACCCTACCAGCGGGAGTTTTGAATTCGCAAGCTTATTTATGAGGTGTCAGTAGTCCATATTTCATGACACTCGCTTTTCATATATATATATATTGTACTAAACAAACATTGCGTGCTCGTACTTCATTCACATAGCCATCCAACACAAAGAGAACATCCAACTAGAGAGCGATGAGTTCCTAAAGGGCAGCGGGCTCATAGTATTCCCTAAACCGATCTGTTTCTTCCCATCGCACATTGTAAACCGTATTCCAGCAGGTCAGCAGCAACATGGGAAAGCGCACCGTCCAGAAACTCAAATAGCCATCTGGCAAGGAACCCACGGTCCGTTTCAAGCTGTCTGTCATATCCTCGTAGTGGTTCTTCTTGTTTCGCAGTGCTCGCAGCAAGTCCAAAAGCCTCGATCCATTGTACTTGCGCTGCTTGCCGAGTGAATCGATGAATTCCCGTGGTAGAGCCCGTAGGAAGTCACCCTTCGTGATCTCTGGTGCGTGTTTTTCCAACTCGGCGAGTGCTGGCGACGGAGGGTCTCGGATCTCTTTTTCGAAATGATCCGACACGTCACATAGAAAGGCCAGTCGCTTTTTGGCTGACCAGAAGAAAGGATGCGACATGACGTCTCTTGCAGTCGGTCTCTTCTTCGGGTCAGCATCGAGCATAGACCCAATGAGATCATCCGCCTCGTACGCGAAATCGCCGAGGGCGTTGAGGGGGCTTAGATTGTATTTGCCCTTGCGGATATTGACTTCCCTCATGTACCTATCGCCGCAGTCGAAGGGATGGGAACCATTAGTCAACACGTAGAAGAAGACCAATCCGAGCGAGAAAATGTCGATGGCACGTGTAGCCCGGCGGTTGTGAAGCATGTTGTCCGAGACCAGAACGGAATTGGAGCCGCTCTGAGTACTCAAGTCCATCAATCCAGAGTCGCGAGCGTCGTCGTCAATCAAGAGCTCGGGAGCACGCCATCCAGAAGTGCCAGCTGCCCTACCAGTGGTCGCGCCAAACGACGACTGGCCACCTTCAAGCTTCTTGCAGAGACCAAAGTCGGAAACCAACAAGCGAGGACGACCATCTTTGCCCATGTTGACGAGAATGTTTTGAGGCTTGAGATCCCGGTGGACAATTCTAAGCCCATGGAGATGGCTGATTCCATTCGTGATCTGATAAAGCACATTTGGAAGGTCATGTCTTCCAGCGTTGGCCAGGTCTCGGAAGAATTGGGGCTTCTCCACAACATCGGCCAGCGAAGCAGCGCAACGTTCCAGGGCTATGTAGAGGAAACCGTCCCGCATTTGTTGCGAGTGGTATCGAATGACTGTTTTTGTTAGCGTAAATCCGTCAAAGGGGGTTTTGCGGCAGGGCTACCATTTGGATGATCGTCACTCTCCCTCAATAACCTGGTTTCCTGAGACGCAATATCATAAAACTGAATCAACATCCGCTTGACAGCCACTTCGCGGCCATCAAACATTCCGGCGAATACCAAGGTTCCGTTGCTGCCTGTTCCCAATTGCTCATCGGTGTTGACCTCTATGTTTCCCATGCGAATGATCGGGCCCGTCACAGACTGCATGTCGTTGGCAACCGTCATGACATCAGGCTCCAAGCTCGGTCGATCACCCAGCTTCTTTGCGTTGTTGACAGCGTCCTCAACACTCTGGCCGGGTTCGTCGTCGCGCGACTGGGACAATTCCCGTGCTCGAGCCTTGCGATGTTTTACTCCTCCTCGCCGTCCCCTGTGCGCTTTCTTCTTCTTCTCAGGAGGCCCGGCTGCCTCATCAGCAGTTCCAGCTTCGGCTACGGCAGTGGAGTCAATAGAGACCTCGTCTGGTGGCTTAGGCGCTTCTCTGTGGGCCGTTTCTGCCTTCTTCTCCACAGTCTCCGGCTTCCCCTTGTCTGTATGTACAGGTACAGGCGGTTCAGGAGATGGAGGGGTCGTCGCCTCAGCCTTCTTTTCTGCCTTCTTTTCTCCAACAGCCCCTCCCGTTGTTGGGTCCAGTGAGTCCGTCTCCCTGTCACTAAAATCATCCTCAATGAGCTGGGGATCAGGCTTCTCCGAGAGGTAATATTGAAGCTGGTTGATGATACCCTTGTTTCGAACCCGATGGTATGATCGTCTGAGCTTCTTCTCATTGTAGATCAACGTGACGAAGAATAGAATGATGAGAATGGGGTTGCTAATGAATTCTGTGACACTTTTGGCGGCGCTTTGGGACAACGACTTGACCGTGGTGACAATGGCCGGCTCGTCGGGGAGCTCCGAAATAGCTGGGACATTCGAGTCGTTGTCCTTGTCGTTGTACTCATCGTACCCATCATACTCATCAAGAGAGCCCGCAGGCAGAGTCGGTGGTTTTTGGTAGGTGCCTCGAAAGCTCTCGAGGAAGTGTGTCCCGACCAGTGCCTTGTTGAGTTTGTCTTGGTTGATGGTGTCCCAAGCAGGCGCGATTTCCCACCAATCGGGACGGGATATCTGCGCAATGGGGGCATTGATAATGAGAGGGTATGAGCGTCCTGACATGGCATACCAGCTCCCAGTCCGAGTCTGGTTCAGGAAGATGCTGTTACTGCGCATTCGGGCGATAGTTTCGTCCTGAGATGGCATCGGTGGCTGCGGGAGGACGACAAGGTCTGGGTTGCTCTCCAAAGTGGCATCCCATGGTCGACAGACATCGAACACACGGGCGACCGGGGCTGCGAATTCTTCACTGAAGAGGGGTTCAGCCTTCTCGGAACGTGCGTAATCAAAGGCATACACTTTGCCGTCGTGCTGGCTGGTAATGTATCGGCTGTCGAGGGAGGAATGATGCTGCTGATAAAGATCATTGTCGAAATTGTTTGGGATCCATTCGGAGTATTTGAGGGTCGCAATTTCGTTTCCATTATCGCGGCGCTGGATACCGACAGTATACTCGGTCCTTCCCAGAGTGATGGTGCCTGTAGAACTGCATTCTTCGTTGTCCTTGTCGTACAGGGTGTTGGGCCGAAGGCAACTCTCGGCCTCGTTGATGTGGGATCCGCCGGAGCCAAACCACTTCAAGACCCTCCCGGTTGCTGCATCGAGGGTAACCATGGTCGTCTTCTTGTCGCCTGTATAGACCACTGGTGGGTCGTCATGAGCGTGGGGAGCCAAGTCTTCAACAAGCTTCTTCATGGTGTAGCCGGTCCAGGCGAGGCCGGCGTTGGAGTCGGGGATCCAAACGTAAATAGCTCCATCGCGGTTAGGCTCGACGGCCCAGATATAATGGTCGATGGCGTTATAGTCGTCGTCGAGGATGGAATGATTAGAGCGGTGGTGCTTCGTCTCGACCATGGGCTGGTCGACCTCGAGGTGCCAGCGTTCCTTTCCGGTCCGTCGGTCATTGGCGTATAGGTCTCCATCGACGGTCGCCAGAAGAACAAAGTCTTCTACTTCCCAGTCCTCCAGACTCCGCGCAATCTGCGGCGAGGATAGCCCAGAGGCAGGGATGCTGCTGGGCCGTTGATGTCGTGAAGGGTTTGGTGCTCGGACGGACTGAGCCGGAGCCAAAGTTGCGAGGGCGCTCGCATCGTCAGGGATGATGATATGTTGGGGATCATTCTTTTGATTCTTTTTGTTGAGGATTTGCTTCAGAGGGTCTGATTGCTGCCCCTGACGGAGCTGGCGCTTCTTGAGCGAAAGCGAAGCAGCTCTCTTGATGGTCTCGATGGTCTCGCGGGAGGAGTCGGCGACATCGAGGGGCGTGGCGGCCCAGTGCTGGTGGGCGGCGGCATCGTCGTCGACCTGCTGGCTGCTGCCGCCGAGGTTTTGGAGGTGTGGGAGAGGTTGGACTGCGGGTCGTTGCTGCTGCTGAGCATCGACGAGCTGGATCCATGGCAGGAGGATGATGGCAAAGGCGAGAAGGAGTTTCTGTTGCTGAGAGGGCCGACGTCCCTCGCCCGGAGGTCGTCGCAGCATATCGCGGGAGAGTGCGGGAGCGGGTGCGCGATCACATAGAACCCGCGGCCGCTGGAGTTGGCTGATTTAGGGCGGTGGCCGTTGTGGAACAACAGCAGCCATGCCAAAAGGGATCGAAGGCGATGAGGAAGAGAAAGGCGGTTGAGTTGTCGACGCTGGGGACGGAGGGATGCAGAATGAAGTCACACCACGCTCCTTAGGGCCAAGAGGGAAAAAACGGATACTTGCGGAGGTGGAAGGGGAAGCGGATGTGGATGTGGGGAAGGGCGGTGGATTGAAGCGGCGAAGTCGGCCCCCCAGTAGGTTGAGGATGAAGTCGATGTCGCTGGTGATAAAGACAAGAAGTCGTGGTGGTGGTGATAATGATGATGTTGGAGGATTGGTTTGAGGGCGGGCGTTTGACATTGCAGAACAAAGTAGTGAGGTTACGGGCTGGACGGGAACGGGAATGGGAATGGATGGAACGGCAGGGAAGGGAAGGAGCGATGGGCAGGGCGAGACAGGTTTCTCCTTCCGAGTCCTTGCCCTGCCCTGCCACCGGACATCCTCAAAGTACTACCTGCGCTGACACCACCGGGCTCTCTCTCACTGTCCGGGCACACACACACACACACACCACACACCAAAAAACACTCTCACGCATGCTGGGCGCGCATACTTTACACCGTCCACACTGGGCGCGTCCCTGCTTCACACGAAATAAGGTACGAAAGTAAGGAGTATGTATCCTGTGTTGGCACTGTACTGAGTGAGCACGTTTCCTCGTGTGTGTGCGCAAGCATGCAAGCATGCAAGGAAAGCAGCTGGCTGGTGGGCTGTAGGGCGGGCTGACGCGAGCCCGTCACACTGTGCAGGTTCGTGCAAGGTTCACACAGTGCGTCGTTGTCCATTCCATTCCATCCTCCTCCTCAGGCTCGGTTAAAAAAAGCATGGAGATCTCCTCATGCACAGATGCTGATCTCCTCATCCAGAGTTGTGGAACATCCGATGAAGCAAAGCACGGAGAGGCGTCACAGGTGAGGTATATTCCGGTTTGATTCTCAACCATTATCATCATCTTGGAAGTATATTTATGCCGTGCTCCAAGCAACAACGCCGTCGCCATGAGTGCTGCTCGGACTGCTAGCTCCATGTACAGTCCGTAGCACATGCCGACGTCTCATCAACACGCAACACTTCCAGTGTGAGATCAGACACGAAAAAAGAGGGGCAGAAAGGAGACACCCGGCATTTGCGAGTATTTTGCTTTTTTTTTTTTCGCGGCTGGAGCATGCACGTCACTGTACAGCACAAGCTGGTTGGCCTAGATTCCCTTCCCTTGCAGACCTCCATGTCATCATTGCCATGGCGGTTTCAAAAGTTGTCGAATAACAGTGACAGGCTGTCTCGTACTGATAAGTACCCTACTTCGTACTGCACTGTGAAGCATTCGTACAGTGTACTCGTAAGCTCATCTAAATGCTTTTCCGCAACCACCTCCGCTCTATCAAGGAGACCGAGCCTGCGCACTCGGGCATCCGGTTGGCACAGTGCAATTTATACTATGTAATTAATGGGCACCCAGTCCTCGTGTTTTGTGGGTTCGCTTGGGCTGACTCGTGGCGCCCGGTGGCGGTTGGGTGATCCGTGCTCCGAACCCCTTCCCTCCCGTCGCTCCCATTTCAACGGCTTGCGTTCAGGGGTTTTGTTGTATGACGTGGTGCTTCAGGGTAGCAATCCGAGAAGCAAATTGAAGAAAGGCGACGACATACTCCATACTTGCAGGATCCAGATTTATTTTCTGGACGCAAAGAATCCCATATTGAATACATGGAGAAATTAAGTATCCAGGCATTCATTCATTCACGTGCGTTACACTCTTCGTTTCCTTATGATTATGCAACATGTCAATCTTATTAGGCCCCGATCGGCAAGAGGATTATGATAATCCAAGTCGCTATTGTGGAGACAGAGATAAAATAAAATCACGGTCTAGTCCATATCAGGGCCGAAAAACACACCGGAATCCTCCGTTAGTTGATGGGATCCACAGCAAGGAGAGTTTTGAAAGTGTCCAATGTACCTTTTCGCGTTTTCCCCTATTAATCCTAGCATCTTGGCATCTATCCCCTTTTCGGCCGTGCTTATGCGATAATTCTGCCCTGTTGCTAATTCCAGCCGGGAGCAGGATTATCAGGACCAGCAGGCAGATCGATGTCCTTTTAGCATCGAAAGTCATAGCGGAAACACTGCTAAAACCCCAGTATTAGTAGATATCACAATGACAGCATGCCCTCACTGCCCCCCATACCTCATGACCCTGTCATTGCAGCTGCGATCTTGACAGCTACAGCTATTGTTGAGTCAGCTGTTACAAATCAATGCATTGACCGCCGGCATCAGCGCGGCCCTTAGGGCAACCAGGAGGTCATCCACGAAGGAGGTCACTTACACGCATCTGAGTGGGCAAGGGACCTGCTCAATAGATCAGTAGGGATTATCACGATGCTCAGAAGGCTACGGTAAGGGCCCCCTTCCACTGGAATTGGAAGGCGGTGAGATTTTTATTATGCATCGACTAACTGGGGTCTAGAGGGGTACTTTGGGTGGTTTACGCCAGCAGATGTATCTTTTTCCAAAAACTGGATTATCATAATCCTCTTGCCGATCGGGGCTTAGATCCCCTACGAACGTTAACTTGCTCCCAACCCTTTTGTGACATTCATTACCGATACGATAAATACGGGGTTTACTTAATGCCTAAGCATATTCAGAAGCCCTCCAAGCCAGCCCAGAAGGACTCACACTTGATATCACACACCATCAGCCTGGTCGATTTTAGACAATGTTTTTGTTTTCTACATCTGCACATAATCTAGTTTTCTATTATTCATGATAAAACCCATCTCGAATAGCAATGATCGTTGGAAAGTGTTAACGTTGACATAACGTTAAAATATCGTCTGCACGTATCTTAGGTCTAACCTTGGATACAATTGGGAATTACAAGCCGGTCCCAAATGGCTGTTTGTGGTGCTCCAGGTAGTCTCTCTATTATTAAGAGACAGGGCCAATACCTTGACAAGCTTGTAATAAACGAGTCAACTGGCATTACAGCCCAGATGGTAGCTTAAAGTGTCGACTTAGCATGATGAACTTGGAATGCAAGCTCCAATTGTAGAAGAGTTGGGAGGTAGTGGTGGCACATCACGATTATTCGCCGAAGTCTAAGAATCTAAACAGCTATCTAAAAGGTATTCTACAGTGCAATGAATACATAGTTATATGTATCAGCAATACATCTCTTTCTATACAGCTCATGCGTCAGGAAACTCGTCATTTTACTTACGGCACAGACGTCCAGTCTGGAGCGTGAGCCAGCTGCTCAGCGTCTCCAGAAGATCGCTGTACAGCAGCCCATCCACAAAGTCGGCAATATCAGTAATCTCCCAGTCCTCGCTGCCGACCGCCGTGGGCGCGTAGAAGACACCCCAAGGATCCAGCCTCTTCTTCAGCGCGTACAGCCGCTTGTAGTTGTCGGCGCCGTAGAAGGACTGTCCGAAGTTGGGCTCCATGACGTCGCCTTCGTTGCCGTAGCCGCCCGACCCGGGTGTCACCTTGCGCAGGCGTTCCATCCAGTCATTGGTGATCTTCTTGTTGGTCGCCAGGATCTCCTCGGCCGTGCTATTCACGCTCCAGCCGGAGCCGACGATGGCGAACATGGACACGTCGCGCCATGCTGGGTTGAGGGCGCTGGCGGCGACGTCTTCGGGGGCGGCGCCGTTGATATTGTAAGAGATGAGCACGGAGCCCTCCTCGACGATGCTCTGGATCGCGTCGAACGTCTCCTCGCGCAGGTCGGCGTCGTCCCAGTTCTTTCGGGGGATCAGACGCGAAGCCGTGCGGACGCTGGACGCGCCAACCGACTCGGTGGGGAAGTGGTGCTTCCACGTGTCGTAGAAGTTGTCGTGGGTAAAGAAGATGGGCTTGACATTGAAGCCAATGGAATCCCACTCCTTGAGGAGAGGAGCTACCATGGCCTTGAACTTGGGGAGCTTCATACCGGGGACGAGCCAGGGCAGCATCGACCACGTGTAGGCGTCTCCGCCGGCGTTGAACAGGACCGAGTAACCATAGGTGTGGTTGTCGTTGTATTCGGGAAACTTGGCCCAGTAGGTGCGCATGCCCTTCCAGAAGACCTCCTTGGAGACGTTGGCCTCGGCAGTGGACAGGCTCCAAGTGACACCCGAGAAGGTCATCTTGGGCCAGACCCGGACAGTCATAGAGACGACGACACCAAAGGTGGCTATATCAGTTAGCAGGCATTCACACGAAAGAAGTGTAGATGAGGAAGACAACTTACAACCGCCGCCGCCACGGACAGCCCAGAAGAGCTCAGAGTTGGTCTTCTCATCGAGAGTCACTAAGCGACCGTCAGGAGTGACAATCTCAACGCTTAGGACCTGGTCAGATGCAAGACCGGCAATGGGGGACATGGGAGAGTGGCCACCCATCGAAGTGTAGCCACCAGCAACACCGACGGTCTAGCATTCAAGGGTCAGCCAGGGTACACAACCAATATGTGTAGGTCAAATTCATCCACTCACCCTGCACTCGCCACCGACAGCGGTATATCCATACTCGTTCGCAGCCTGATACAGCTCAAACACCTGGATGCCTGCGCCAATCTTGAAGGCCGGGCCCTTGTAGCCGCCAGCCGACTTGTAGTTCTTGAGGAACTGCAGCTTCTTGAGGTTGTGGGTCCAGATGTTCAGGGCTCCGGCGCCGGTAGACCTTCCGAGGAAGTCATGGCCAGTGTTGCGGATGACGAGGCGCAGGTTGAGGCTCCGGGCGAAGTTGACGGCCAGCTGGATCTGCGACGCTGTGGTAGCATTCACCGAGTAGACGGGAAGGCCGCCAAGCTGGCACGTGGCACCCTCCTTCCCGGCGTCCTGAGGGAGACAAGAATTGCCCTCAAAGAGAGGGTACATGTTGGCGGTAGGATCCTCATCGCTGGGTCACCAATGTTAGTGCCGAACCCAAAAAGATATCAGGGTCCAGCAGGGGGGGGGGGGGAAGGGAAGGGTTTGACGAACTGAGTATCGGAGCTGGTCCAGTTGGCGATGATGCGAGAGCATTCGGCGGCGTCGTAGTGCTTGCCCGCGTAGCAGACGGCACCAAAGGGAACCGTCTTGATGAGAGCACCTCCGGTCAATAGATCAAAGACCTTCCACACGGTCTTTTTAGGCCACGCCGAATCGCCGGGCATGGTCTTGCACGAAGGAAGGCCCGGGCCCTTACCACGCCAGTGGAGGGAGCGTGCATACTCGCCGAACTGGAAGTCTTCAATGCTGGTGAGGTCCAGTTTCGTGAGGTTTGCCAAGACGGCGTCGGTAAGCTCAAGGTTATCACCAACAGCTTCCGCAGCGGGAGCAACGGTTGCCTCATTAGCAGCTGGGATATACAGTCAGAAAACAGGGTCACAGAGCCAAGGCAATCAATATACGGCAGCAGGAGGTGAAACGCCCGTTGATTGATGACTTACAGATGACCCGGCCATCTACGTTGATAGTCTGGGCGTTGACGAAGCTGCCAAGTGAGGCGGCCAGCACAACGGCTCGAGCAAGAATAGTCATGTTGACGAGCTTGCCGATCAGTGCAAAGGGTGCGGATGAAATGAAAGGGAGGCATCGGGGAGGCTCAGTCCGGCGGTGATTGGTATTTTATGCTACGTTTTTTCTGGCATTGCAACCCGAACGTGGGCCCGAGTATTCGGGTCGGACAGCTCTAAGAGATCAAACTAAGAGATCAAACTAAGAGATCAAACTAAGAGATCAAACTAAGAGATCAAAAGGATCCTTTGACAGTGGATGGAGCGTTGCTGGTCTTAAGGCCAAGGATGGTTGAGGCGACCTTGCCGTGCTTAGTAGGAATACTAGTTGGTCCTCTGTGCCTTCAATTCCACCCAGCAATCTTCTTACTATGTAGCAAGTCCCTGGAGAGTCTCTAGCCGAGAGGCCCACCGACCAGATGGCCAGACGAGCAGCGAGCCGTCCCAGGCAAAGATCGACATGAACCCAGGCTGGTTGGCCAAGAAAGTTGAAGCATTGCCTCCGGACATTGCCAAATGGATTACCAGGAACACAGAGTTCGCTTACCATCCACTCTTGGCCGACTCCGATGCAGCGGAACAGACTAGTGTGTATCGCCCGATGACTGAGGACGTTGGCATCGAGGGAAGAATGATTGATTGACTTTAGTGAATGTTCCTGGCAAGTTGATCCTCACATCGTGTTCCTGGCGAATTTTAGTAACAAGTTGCAATACCCTTGCAAGTGATCAACATGCGTCTCCCTGCCCCGTGCAGAACAAGCCCCAACAAGAGGGGCTGGATCGTTTCATCTGCACCAAGGTATGCACGGCGGAAGAGCTTCCGTCGACTCCCACCGATGAGCATCTCGATTAACGAGATCAGTTTTCGTAAAAGAGATGGAGAAGAAAAATGCAACCATCAACGAGCTATGGTGAAGAACCTGGCGAGGTTGTGTTTTTCGTTGGTGTGTGATACTAAGACTCGAACGCCCGAAATGACATCTGCCGTGAAGATCCCCAACTTAGACTTCGGCTAGGAAAGCCACCCCCCTTGGAAGACAAAAGAACTGACATGGAAGGCAGCAACGGTTCCAAACCTACTTGGCAGCAAGCGGGTGGATGCCAATACCATAGTATATTGCACGTCCAGTCACAGCTAGCGGCGAGGTTGCAGTCGTTGGTCGTCGAGGTAAAGTTGGCGCGGCCGTGTCAGCTTTTCTGGAATCCATCGGAAGCCATCCAGTGAGGGGAGAATGAACAGAGTAGCGCAACCCTAGGGCTCTAGTGCAATGGGGGCGTTCAAGGATCTCCATGCTGTCTTTCACAGAGCAGAGGCCGGCAGTGGTTGGAGTGGGCACCCGAAGTTGCCAAGAGCCAAGAGCCAAGATGCCGGAACCAAGGATCCCTTGTTGTATCCCTTGTTGTAGGCTCGTAGGTGACCCCTACGCACTAAATTACTTTTACCTTTTAGACTTGTGGTTTTAGGTTCACGATGAAAACGACGGACGGCACGGCATTCTGCTAGTGTGAAGGAGAAGACGACGGATGGGACGGGAGCGTCACGGGATGGACACCTTGACAGGAGACACTCAGCTCAGCTCAGCTACTCGCCAACCCAGCTCAGCCACGCATCAATCATCTCAGAGCCAAGCCAGACATGACGAGGGGAGGCACCCGTTGGGATCTCAGCTATGTGCTAGTTCTACCTATTCGTGCCAGAAAGCCCCGCATCCCTTACGTCTCCCCAACACAACACGTCCCAAGGGGTGCGGCATTCGCGGTAGACTAGTTATGTTATTGGTGCGGCACTTCTTCTCTAGTCTACTTTCTTCGTATACAGTAGACTATATGGATACAGGCAGAACGACCCCAGCAGAAGAAGGATTCGGCGGAGCACATTCCGAACGGCCTCGTCGTACCGCCCTCCGCTCTTGGTGAGGAATCAAATGAGAGGGGTTTGTGCCGGGCCCGACTTCCTCTCTTATCTTTGGTTGGATACGATTAATGCATGACACTGCATTCGAGAAGCGTGACTAGTAGCACTGCACTGTATTCTAGAATCTAGAAGTATGACATGTCGTCTTGTCCGCCTGTCACACTCCTGCCATTGGGGACATCTAATAAGATCCTTCGGGAAGAAGCAATACACATCGAGGTGCTCGTTCGTGAGGAACATCCACATGGGAGCAATCATGTAGTTGACTATCTCGGGCAAGCTCACACACGACTTCTCGTCGTATTTTCGCTGGTTCCTGGGTGTTGCGATTCCTTCATGCATGCAACGCGAGATTTGACGGCATCACCTAGTGCGACAGCAAGAGGCCGATCACTGCCCAAACAGCGTAACCGGTCACCTGCTAACACTTCGTACGCGGAAAAAGAGTCTCATCTAATCCTATTGCTGTTGTTCTCCGGTCGCCCTGTCCCTGAACCATCCATCTCTCCAACCAGGATGATCCGGAACCAGTCCTTCCTAACTCCGCCTGTGCCCCTACTGGTTAGCTACTCGCAGACCAGCCATGTGGTTCTTTCTCGAGCTGAAAGTTGGAGCCTGATCTCGCTCTTGTAGCAGTTTATCTTGCTGCTAGAAGAAAAAAAAAATAAAAAAAATCTTACGTATGCCAAATTGAGTTGATGTCGGTCCGTAGCCCTAACTTACTCTACTGTAGCTGCGACGGAACCAAGGAAGCTAGACAAAGTTACTAAGGCAGATGGGCCTTGAAGCTGAAGGCTTTTCCTCTTCCAAGTAAATCGTTTATGGTGTCTTGATGGCGATCTCCTCGTGAGTCGTGGGCTGGTTTCTACAACTATCGAGCTGTCCCTCCCTCCGCCACCCGGTCCTCGTCCTTCACAAGCCCTCGTCTTGAAACAGATCTAGAGAGTCTCTTGGCGGTGTTTTCCCGATGGAGTCGGTTCTTGAGGCTCGGATTCCCGCCTACGGCGATGAGACAAAGCTGCCGTCCACGCCTCGCCAGCAGGCCGTTGTTGCCCTGACCTTCCTCTTCCCCGTCATATCCCTCATCGTTTTCAGCTTGCGCGGATATGGCAGAATCAAGACTAACCAGTGGGGGATTGGTAAGTGAAGAATTATCTCAGGATCCGAAGGAACTGCAGGAAACTGACCGACGACTATTGCAGATGATTACCTCTGTGCCGTTGCAACGGTATGTTGTGTGATTGACGGCTGCTGTAGTGTAGTCTGCGGTAACTAACATCGTAACCAGGTCTTAGCATTGTTGATGATGGGGCCGACCTACATGTGTATGTCCAGCTCTTCTGACTCCTTGAGGTAACTTTTCCCAAGACTGACCTCTTCAAGATGTAAGGCTCTCGTATGTCGGATTCCACGATCGCGACGTCCCCGTGGACTACGACCCAGCGCCGGGGCTTTGGTGGTTCTACTTCGCCCAGATGGTCTACAATCCCATCCTGGCCCTCGTCAAGGCCTCGGTCCTGGTGTTCCTCTTGCGCATCGGCGGCCAGAAGGAGGGAGTCCGATACTGCATCCACGCCCTGAACGCCTTCAACGCCGCCCACGCCGTGGCCGTCTTCTTCGTCGCGCTTCTCCAGTGCCTGCCCATCGAGTCGTATTGGAACCTGGCGATGAGGAAGGATGCAGTCTGCATCAAGAAGGAGTTTCATGTCATCGCTAGTTTCCTGACTCTGTTGACCGACTTCCTGGTCCTGGCTATCCCGTTTTGGATCTTCCTTGGCTTGAAAATGCCCATGGGAACTAAAATAACCCTCACCGGCGTTTTTATGGTTGGTATTGTGTAGGTTTCCACCTGAACCGATGAAGCATGTCCGTGGTTACTAACGGGAGATTGGCTTACAGTGTCATTGTCGTCTCTATCATCCGCGTTACTAAGATCATGGAAATCTTCTACTCGCCGGGAGGTGCCAAGGACTTCCACTACTCCATCACCATCATCTACTCGACCATCGAAGTCAACCTTGCCATCATCTCCGCCTCTGTCCCCGCGCTGCGATATCTGGTCCGAAACTGGTTCCCCCGGCTCTTCGGAAGCACCGCCAAGGCCAAGTACAACACGAGCGGCAACGTATACTACGGCGCAAACTCGCGCAATCCTCCTCGCCCGACCGATGCCATTGGACTTAAGGATATACGGGGCTCGCGCCATCACACCGAGATTCGAAGCGACTCGCCGACGGGTTCTGAGGAGGAGATTATGACGTACAACGGAATTATCCGGACTATGGATGTTAGCCAGACGTTTTCAAGTGCCAGCGGTGCCAGCGGTGCGGGCTCAAGAGACTCGACCGATTTCAAGAACAGTGAGGTATCAACGAAGACGAATAGTATATTAGAGAAATAACGATCCATTTGGGGGTTCCGGGAGTGGGACGGCTGATATTGTCGTATAATTAATTATACCCCAAGTACATATACTTTCATAGCTAAAGATAACTAACCGGGCCATCAAAACACGTAAGGCCGGAAATATCAAGGGCTTGACCATATCATGAGGGATTCAGAGTGCTATGTTCTCAAATGACCGAACTATGTACACCTTTATAACGACCATGGCTCAAAATAGCACGAGTCGTAAGCCGCAGCAAACACTTGCTCATCGGACTTCAGGAGAAGAGATGTTCAAAAACCATTACGCGAAAAAAAGTGCTTTTCGACCAAACTAGAACCGATGCCCGTCCTGCATGATATGTAGAAGAATTTCATTATGTGACCCCTCGCCCTGACCAATTTTCTACCAGTACAAGCGAATCACTCCTTGCAAATGCAAGAAAAGGAGAAGAGCCGTTAAACGATAACCTCTTCGTTCTCCTCCAGGACCTCTTCCACAATTTCCTCGATCACTCTGTCCTCTTCCGTGCTGGATCCCTGGATTGCCTTCGTCTTGGCCTCCAGAAGAGCAGCGTGAGGGTCCTCGGGAAGACCAAGGGCCTCGCGCTCCTCCAACGAATCCTCCTGGACATTCGCGCGCCACGAGAACCACTCCTCGAGCATGCGACGACGCTCCTCCACGACGGCCAAGTCGGCCGAGGCGCCACGATCAGCATCCTCTTGTTCGAAGACGCGGCTGTACTCTCTGAGGTTCTTGCGGATCTGCTTCTGCTCATCCTTGCTCAGCATGGTGGGGGGCCGGGGGCGCCATTGGAACTGCTTGAACTTTTCCATGGGTTCCTCTCGCAGAGCCTCGCCCCGGAAATCGTAGATGTGGTATCCATTCTCCATCTGTCGATGTGTTAGCGAGATGAATCGAGTTGAGAGCTACTTGTTTATCTTACCGAGTGCTTCCAGGCGGACGCCCAAGTGGCGACGAATCGACCAGAGGGATCCCACTCAACATCCGTTACGCCGTAGTGGTCAGCGACGTTCATGAGCTGAAGATTTGCGGTGAGGTCCTTGTCAGACTCGGGCTTCTCGCCCTCGAAGTCAAGGTCGAAGAAGTCGAGGTCTGAGCTCTGCTGGTTGTGGATGGTGGCAATTACTACAAATCGACCTCGAGGAGACCAGTAGATGGCGTTGCTGTTCTTCTTGTCTAGGGTTCGGAGGTGTTTGAAGTTGCCAACCTGGTTTCCCTTGGCTTTCTCAGGACAGAAGAATGACACGGAGGTCTTGGGGGGGACAGCGGTAACACCAACGGGTTCGGTGGTAGTGATGATGGCGAATCGGTCACCCTTGGGCTCCCAGGCGAAGTTGATGACAGTGTCTTTGATGGTGTCGACAACTTCGACGGGGACACCCTTCTCCTTGACACGGAAAATCTCCAGAGTGGTGGCTTGGGATTTCTTGGACTTGGAGTGGCGATCGACCTTGACACAGAGGTATGCGGCCTCGGATTGCCAGTGTAGCTTAGCGTCGCTCACACTGAAGAGGTTGAGAGACCTGACGACTTGTTTTGAGGGGATGCTCATCAATGCGACCTTGGCGGGGTTGCTGCCAATCTCGGGAGTCCAGTAGCAAAAGAGTTGCTCATAGTCCTTGATGCCCTCTCGACTGGGGGTCGCGGGCGCCCAGTCAAAGTCCACGACGCCCTCAATCTTGATTGAGGTCTTGTCAAGCAGGTTCATGCGGGGAAGCTCGTAGACGGAGATGGAGGTGCCCTGTGACAACCGAGCAACGTAGTTCTCATCGGCGGACCACTTGAAGGCAGGCCACTGCAGCTTGGGCGGGGGCTTACCCTCCTCAGCCTTGGGGAGTTCGAGGTTGGCGAAGGATCGAATGGGGGCGCCAGTAAGGATATCCCAGATGACATAGTTCTTGCCATCATCATCAATCGACAGAGCGGGGTGGCCCTCTTCGGGGATAGAGATTGGCCTGTTAGACCAGGTGACGAGGTACTTCTCACTGGGAGAAAAGGCGACGAGGTTGACAAAGGGGTGGGCGAATCGAGCCTGTCGCGCCCACGAGGAGCCACCCCAGAGCTGGACACCCTGGGCGTGGACGGAGGTCAGGTAGGTGCCAAGGGGAGACCACTGGACGAAGGTCTCAGTCCAGTGCATGCGCTCGATAACGCTCTCGGGCTGGTCCTTCTCGTTGTTCCAGTAGATGCCAACGTTGTCTCCTCGGTACATGACAAACTGGTCCCGACCACGCTCCGCGGGATCCTTGAGCCACCATCGCAGGTGCTCCTTGTCGGTGAACTCGTCAATGTGAGGGGGCTGGTAGGTCTCATCGACTCGGCCTTCTCGTCCATATCGCTCGATATCGGTGATCTTGTTGACGCGGAGGGTGTGCTTCTTGTCGAGAGGGACCAAGTCCAGCTGGCGGGTGGCGGCAGCAGCCTCAGCGGGAGAGGAGTACTCGACAAAGGCAAAACTGACACATGGAAATCAGAGGGTTGCGTGGAGCAGAATGGCAGTCAGGTGTGACTTACCGAAGAGACTTTCCATCTTCTCCCATGGGCATGTGTATCAACTCCTCGCGGGTCTTTCCAACGGTGTTGAGCTTCTTCAACAAGAACTTGACCAGCTTGGGCTTCTGCTCCTCCGTGACCTCGGGCAGGCCGTCGATGACGACAAAGCTGTCGTAGCCCTGCTCCAACTGAACCTCGAATCGCTCTCGCAGATCGGAAATATCGATATCATCCTCGTTGAACTCGTCGTCGTCGAGGTCGGCCTCGCGCAGGTGGTCGAATGAGGGCGCCATGATGGGCGATTTGGTGGTTGTGGAGGGGTGCAGAAAAAATGCCCCGCTCTCTCTTCAGGCGAAAAGCGCCGGGTTGAGGGCTCAAGGCTCAGGCACAGGCGAAGCGAAGTGAGGTCTCCGGTGTGCGCGGGAGATGTGGTCTTCGGGGACGCGCAGGGGTTGACCGCAGGAGGCGTTCTCGGAAGGCGTGCGGAGGCTCGAGTTGTTGCGGTGTCCGACCTGGTGCAGCTCAAATTTGGTGTTCTTCACTTTCCACTTTCCACAAAGTGTGCGCGACGGAGAAGCGATCTTCCTCCGCCGACAATTTTCCGACCGCGGGGCAAGTCACGTGTAGCTGTTGTTGGCCTGGCGGGGAGCCATGGTTTTGCTGATGCTAGCTGGGAGCTCCCGAGAAAAAGGCTGCAACTTGCCCCAAGGCTGAAGCATTTCGACGACAGAACTCCTCCGTCTCGACCGCTTCGTCGTGTAAAGCAGTTAGATCGCCCGCCATGGTACGTTTGTCCGCGAAGTCTGTTCACAACTACAACTGTTATTTGTTGGCGTTGCATTGTGGAAAAGAAGCAACTAGCTAATACTTTCTGTCTGCTTCCACCCCGCCAGTCTTTCCAACCAACCCAGATTTTCGAAGAGGGCACCACCGAGGAGAAGGGTGAGAATGCCCGTCTCGCCGCCTTTGTTGGCGCCATCGCCGTGGGCGACCTCGTCAAGAGCACTCTGGGTCCCAAGGGAATGGACAAGATCCTGCAGTCAGCGTATGTCCCGCCGCATCTCGTTCCCAGTGACCCCCTTTTTGACAGCGTGCTAGCTCGACCGCTGAAATCATGGTAACAAACGACGGTGCCACCATTCTCAAAGCCATCGCTCTCGACAACGCCGCCGCAAAGGTTCTTGTCAACATTTCCAAGGTCCAGGACGATGAAGTCGGTGACGGCACCACCTCCGTGACCGTCCTGGCTGCCGAGTTGCTGAGAGAGGCTGAGAAGCTGGTCGACAAGAAGGTCCACCCCCAGACCATCATCGAGGGTTACAGAATAGCCAGCAGAGCTGCGTTGAAGGCACTCGAAGAGACGGCAGTTGACCATAGCAAGAGCCCCGAGGCGTTCCGAAATGATTTGCTCGCCATTGCACGGACAACCCTCAGCTCCAAGGTCCTGGCTCAGGATCGGGACCAGTTTGCCGAGCTCGCTTGCGATGCCGTGCTGCGACTGAAGTCCTCCGACCTCACCCATATCCAGATTATCAAGAAGCCCGGAGGCAAGCTCAGCGACTCCTACCTCGACGAAGGATTCATCCTCGACAAGAAGATCGGTGTGAACCAACCCAAGCGGCTAGAGAAGGCGAAGATCCTGGTGGCCAACACTTCCATGGACACCGACAAGGTCAAGATTTTTGGAGCCCGAGTCAAGGTCACGTCAACGAGCAAGCTTGCGGAGTTGGAGAAGGCGGAGAAAGACAAGATGAAGGCAAAGGTGGAGAAGATCAAGGCCCACGGCATCAACTGCTTCATCAACCGCCAACTGATCTATAACTGGCCTGAGCAGCTATTCACCGATGCCGGAATCATGTCGATCGAGCATGCCGACTTTGATGGCATTGAGCGCTTGGCCTTGGTGACGGGTGGAGAGATTGCCTCAACATTCGACCACCCCGAACAGATGAAGCTAGGCCAGTGTGATCTGATTGAGGAGGTCATCATCGGTGAGGACACCCTCATCAAGTTCTCCGGCGTTTCTGGCGGAGAAGCGTGCACGATCGTGCTCCGCGGTGCTACAGAACAGCTCCTGGACGAGGCGGAGCGAAGCTTGCACGATGCCCTGGCTGTTCTGTCCCAGACTATCAAGGAACCCCGAACCACCCTCGGCGGTGGCTGCGCTGAGATGGTTATGGCCAAGGCCGTGGAGGGAGCTGCCACCCGAGTGGAGGGCAAGAAGCAGCTGGCCGTGTCCAGCTTCGCCATTGCTTTGAGGCAACTGCCCACCATTCTGGCCGACAACGCTGGTCTGGACTCTGGCGATCTTGTCGCCCGGCTGCGAAAGGCCATTTACGATGGGTTGACCACTTACGGTCTGGACCTGATGACCCCCGGCGGTGGTATTACGGATATGAGGGACATGGGTGTGATTGAGAGCTACAAGTTGAAGAAGGCCGTCGTTTCGTCCGCCAGCGAGGCCGCAGAGGTAAGAGCCCAAATCTCCACACTAACAATGGGACACTTAACTGACATAATGTAGCTTCTTCTCCGAGTCGACGACATCATCAGGGCAGCGCCTCGTAGACGGGAACGCATGTGAGGCGGAGGCTCTGGTAGCTGATGAGGATGTGTCGGAAAGGCATAGACCATGATGATCTGTAATGATACCATAGATGTGGCGGCATGGAAATGCAAAAAGGACCATCGTGAAGAAGCACCTCGCATCGTTTCGAATATATCATCTCCGTTCCATCTGTGATTTCTCCTACGTAGTCTGTCTGTTCTCGCGCCACTGGTGCTTTTCTTTTGTTTGGGCCAACCAACGTCTGAGCTCGCTTTCGTCAACAACCTGTTGACTTCTCACTTTTCATTCACCTTTCACACTCACTTGCTTTTGATCGCTATTGGTGGTTTGCACTTAAACCATGGCGTTTGAACCTTGCGTTCACTTCAGCAGCCTGTATTGAATTTGCCCCGCCTCTCCGTTTTCCTCTTCGCATTCACCTTCTTTCCATGTTTTTGAGGCCTTGATCTCTGCGCTTGACCATCATTCTGTGCCTCGCCTCCACCAGGTTTTCACCTTCTTGCGCGAGGACATACCCTTTTACGTGTTTCTTCTTGTCTTTTTTCGAGATTTGTGCCGTCTTTTCGCTGCCGTCTTCCTGTTCCTAGTTCATAGCCGTCAGAGCTCGTGTTTTCGCCTGCTTGCTGCATTCACCTCACATACGCTCCCTGGTATGATGCATTCCTACAACGTTCTGGTTTTGACTGGCCTAGCTGACAAGGAGATTTCCCAGGTCACTCCATAGTGACGGCCTGCCGAGGCAGCGGCGGTAAAGGCTGCAGCCATGAGCCAACGCAAGATCACCGAGATGTTCGTCTCGACGGGCATGTCACCCAGCAGCTCTCAGCCTGATCTTCCGTCGAGAACCGACAGATCCAAGAGCAAGTCAAAGCAAATCGCTGCTTCCAACAAGGATTCCCGAGACGATAGTTCTGTTGTAAAGAATGCTGCACCGCAAAAAGGGCGTCGCGCTAGCCAAGCAACTGCCAAGTCACCAAGGCGCGGCCAGAATTCTCCCTCGGTGACCTTGATACCTTCGACACCGCCTTCTGCGCCTCTTTTGTCACAGGGCAAGACGCCTACCAGCACTGGACGGTCGAGTGAGCGGGTTCTGGAGACCCCCCAGCAGGCTCGGCCTCGAGGAGCTCGAGCCGCAAGTCAGGAAACTCCAACTCGGCGAACACCAAGGAAGCAAACACCAAAGAAGCCGACTCCAAAGAAGTCAACTTCACAGAAGCCAACTCCACAGAAGCCAACTCCACAGACACCAACTCCAAAGAAACAGACTCCAAAGAAGTCGACCACCCCAGCCGTGGGATCTTCACCTTTCGCCGCGATTGACATCTCGTCCGGGTCGGAGAATTCAGACTGTGAACTCGTCAAAGTCGAGCCAACTCCATCCAAGAAGCGCAAGCAGAACGCCACGCCTGACTCCAAGACCACAAAAACCAAGCGGCAAGATATCAGAGAAGTTGCCCTAGAACCACCAACTCGCCCCTCGGCGAAGCCCAAATCGGCCGTCAAAGAGAAGCAAGCCGTCAAGAAACCAGCCCCCAAAGAGCCAGTCACACAGAAACCAGCTGTTCAGGAGCCTTCCCAGAAGCCGGCCGCCACTGAGCCGGCCGCCAATGACCCAGCCGCCGATGAGTCAGTGCCTGAGGAGCCAGTCGTCAATAAGCCAACCGTCCGCAAGCCAATCGCCCGGAAGACAGCCGCTCAGAAGCCGACCGTCGAGAAGCAAACTACTCAGCAGCCTACCGCCCAGAAGTCAGCTGCTAAGAAACCCCGAGCAACTTCACTGACTCCTCGTGCGAAGACACCCCGTGGCCCGTCAAGTTCTGCTCCTGCAACCCTCTCTGCTGCTGTGTCACAGAGCGCTCGGCCTGCCATCAAGGCAAAGTTTCTCAAAGGAAGTAAACTCGAGTTGGCCAGGTCTAGCCAAGTTGAAAACAAGGCAGATGACTCCGACTGCTTCATCGAAAAGGTTCAGCCATCACCCAAGCGACGTGCTCAAAGCCAGCCGGCAGCAACCCCTGCCAAGAAGAAACGAGTTAGCAAGACCAAGGCATCAGTTGCTGTCAACGATAAGGGCGCAGTGGGAGCTGATTCAGATTGCGAGATCGTCAAGGTTACCCGATCTCCAAAGAAACATGCCTCGGTTGCCAAACCTGCTCCCGCTTCTGTTCTCGCGACAACTTGCAATGAAAGTGACGCTGATGCTGAAAATTCCGAGGAAGACCGTCCGCCTCGCAAGAAGGCGAAGCCCGCGTCACGCAAAAAGCCGCCTGCCCGGTCTACAAAGGCCCCCTCCAGCCGTACACCTACCAAGACTGAACCAGCAAAGGTACAACTGCAAAATATCGCAACCGCCAGTCCTGTTATCGATCTGACTGAGGGCTTTGACTCTGAAGACTCGGATACATCGTCGGTTGATGTTTCCGGAAGCAACCCTGGTAACCCTCTTACTGCCGTGGCCTAGAATGCCAACGAGTCGATGCGAAACAAGCAGGCTGCTGTCCATGAAATCGCCCATACCCGAAATGGTCGCCAACGGAAGTCTGGCAGTTCTTCGGGTCAAGTGAAGTTATCTCAAGAAAAGACGCCTCTTCAAATGGAGTCGCCAGCATATGGCTCCGACGAGTTTGAGAGCTCGTCTCGGTTTGATGATCGCCCTGTCGCTTTCAGTTTGACCAAGACCGAGACATCCTCAGACATCGACGAGGAGGAGTTCTTCTCTGCTGCTGAGGGCACTGATGAAGGCGACTCGCTGAACCAAGACACACTCAGACCTGAAGAGACTGAACGTGTCGTCAAGCTGGAGAAAGACTTCTATGCTGATCTTTCACCCCCGCTTTCCTATCATAGTTCCGATGGTGACTCCAACGATGGGTCTAACCACGCATCATCGCCTCCACCCTCCTACCAGATTCCGACTTCGAGTTGGAGCGGAAGTTCCTATGGTTCGAGGAGTCGCCCCGAATCTGGCTTTGGATTTGACCCAGAGGACGCTACTGGCCATGGCACCCAAACGGAAAACCATGTCCGAATGTTGCCAGGCGACAGAGGTACATCTCCAGTCAGCAGTGGAGAGGGAAGACCAAGGGAGTTCCTAGCTTCACCCTCAACCAGAGCTTGTAGTATTGTGTACAGCCAGCAACACTTGTCTGACATAGAGCAGGGAGTATCGGCACCATTCCAACCCCGTCATCGTGACTCGTCAGTCAGTCTGAAGAGTATCCTGAAAGCACCAAAGACAGGGTCCGTCAATCCTCGGAAGCGGGACTTAGACCAAGGCATTTCGGACTTATCAAACCAAGACTCTTTTCCCGCGAAGAAAAGAAAGTGCATCCACACCAAGGAACAAGCCCAGACAACAGGAACTCCAGCCTCCAACGATTCAACTGGAGGATGTGAACATACCCCGGCTATCAAAATCGAGCGCCCTACTTCGGGTGTTGTGGGATCGAGCATAAATATGAGCAAGGCGGGTCCTCTGGATTTTTCCAGGGTAGCGAACGATCACCATTGCAAGACAAGCGTCTATGGAACTCCTTCTCTTCCTGTTTATGGACGATGGATTCACAAGAGTAAGTACCACCATGCTGGCAAGGACCCACACACTGACAAAACTGGGCAGAGAGCAGCATTACGCCGTTGAAGTTGATTTCGCACGACACGCCGTCCGACGACAGCGAAACGAACGAAGAGACGAGCAACACAGAAACGCCTTCAAAGACCAAGACCAAACGAAAAGCATCCATGTTACAAAAGCACGCGAGGCCAACCGAGAACTCGAAAACAGCAGGCCGACACAAGGGAAGTCAGCAAGAAGCGATTACTGTTGCCAAATTGAAGTTCGAGCCAGAGCTCAAGCCAGCCGTGATTCGAAATGAGGATTCAGAGTATGACATCAAGCCCACAATTGCCGAGCCCAAGACAACGCTGGCCGTTGGGGAAGACTTTGCGGACCAAGATGTGGACAACTTGTGCGACCGATACCCATGGAAGACGGAATGGAGCCCCCCCGTTGCGCACTCAGAGCCAGTTGAAGGAGCAATGCGAGCAGGAGGAAAACATCAACGCGTCCGTACCAATAGACAGTGTGGTAGCTTCTGGCAGGACCTCAACATGAGGCACGCCAAGCTAGCCCCATCGTGTCCGCTTCTGTTTACGAAGAAGAAGAAGGTGCTTGACGAAGTCGTCGAAGAGACAATACAGAGAGAGCAGAAGTTGCGTCGGAAGCTTGAAAGAGAGGCCAAGAAAAAGGCTAAGGTAACAGTTACATGACTGACCTGAGTCAAAGATGCGCAAGGAGACTAAGTGGCAGAGTGAGGGTTTTGGGTGGTGCGGGCATTAGCCTTGGCGGATGGTTGTACTTGATGATTGCGGCTGTTTTGTGATTTTGAACCACACGTGATGCTCATGTCTCATGAGACAATGCGAATGACGACAGGGAATTTGCTGAGGATGCAACCACAACGAAGCTGATTCATGCTGTCAGACACAATTTGCTTCAACAGGGAGGTTTGGGAGGCAAATATGGTGGCAAGGTTGCAAGGCCAAGCAGGCAATGCGCATTGTAGTGAGTGGAACAATTGCATGTCGAAGAAAGGAGGTGACAAGGCAAATAACAATGAACACATGGCTGATGGCCTGGAAGTAACGAAGTACAGCTAGACTCCAGGGCAGTTGTGCACTGAAGAAGTGAGACATTGGTTCCTGAAATGTGATTCGCTGTCGAGGTTTATTAGCCGCGCATATGCGGCCGAGATTACAGGTGGCAGGGGTATTTTATTAATAGCACTGTGACCTCCACGTTGGAATGGCGTATGTCGCACAGTCCTCTAGAAGCCATGCACTGTACTCACCCCTCCATGTTCCCCTGCGCGTGGCTTGACCCGACAAGGCCATGTCACCGGCGGATGGTGGGCAAAATTGTGCGCAGGTCACGGGGGATGTCACTCGCCCGCACGGCGGCGGTGGGAAGATACATACCCCGGCCCTGGGCTGATTGATGCTTGTGCGCCTTGTCCTGTTTGGGACGGTGGCTCCTCCCTGTCTGGGTCACGACTGGGCCGCTCACTCGCTCCTTCCGGGCCGCTAGTCGCCGGTTTTTTTGCTGGCGGCGGCGCTGGCGCTGGCAGGTGCATGGGAGATGGGATGGGATGGACGGGCGGGCGCACACCTACCGAATTGGAGGGATTGGAGGGTGGTGTGCTGTGCCAGTTGGCGATTTGGCGGGATCTTGGTCTTGGTCTTGGTCTTTTCTGGTCTGCCTCCTTGCCATCGTCATCACACTCTCACACTTCCTCTTTTCCTTGTTTTCCCCTACCTACTACCTACTAATCATCTTGCACCGTGCTTTGCTTACTTACTTACTCGTGCTCTTGCTCTTGCTCTTGCTTTTGCATTGCACTCAATCGGATCCCAATCCCTCTCGCTTCGTTGGGTCCTCAATCCTCTCGCTTTACTCACTCACTCGCTCACGCCGGCCCGCCCATCTTTAACCGCAATCCCCGTGTCCGTGTCTCTGTCTGGGTCTCGGTCTCTGCTGCGCCCCCCCGTCTCTCCCGAACTCGTTAATGGGAGTGACCGCGCCAGCCTCAGCATCAGCAACCTCCAAACCGACCTCCAGACCACCTCCCACGCGACCACTCCATCGTTGATCGATCAAGTCTCCCCGTCTTGCGCCTGTTCGCTTCCTACTCTCGCTACTACCAACACTATAAGCACTATTTCATCTCGCTTCAATATCATTCCTATTACGGAACTCCGAACTCCCCCTCTCTGGCCAATTCTGGGCCCGAGTCCATAACCCTGGCAATCTTGAAACCACTCCTTCATCAACGAGCCAGAGCTCTAGCCTGCAGCCCAGCAACAGTAACAACCACCGACCCTGTATAGCCCGTTTACCGCCCGCCGAACAAATACAACGACGACGCGCAAGGCGACTTTGCCCTGTGCCATAGACTAGACATATCTGTCTTATACAAATCCTCCCCAGACCCGACGACTCCAGACCATCGGACGAGTCGACAACGTCCTCTCGTCCACACGACGCAGCCCTTGTCCTTCTGCCATGCGACAATGATTCGTGCTCACGACCTCAATATCGTCATCCCCAGCCCCGAGTCGCCCCCAGGGATGACGGCCTCCAAGAGCTCCAAATCTTCTTCTTTCCAGTCCTTCAACAGCGACGATGGCAGCGTTCTGGCCGACGTTGGCCACTTTGAAGACATTGGTCTTGATGACGACAACGACACTGTGACTCTCAAGAGCCCATCCGAGGCCAGCATTCGCGCCTTATCCGCCAAGACGCCCTCCAGTCGAACCCTCGCATCCGGCCGTACCGCTTCCAAGGCTCGTCCGCCTTTTCCCTCCATCCAGACAAATGTCTACGCCTCCAACCCTCGGAGCACCAACCTCGGCGCACTGACCGAGCCTCCCTCCGCCACTCGCCCCAAGATTCTAACGAGTCCTTCCACTGGATCCCTTACCTTTCCACGGCGACGAACCCCCAGCCCTGGAGGACTGTCACTCAACCCGAGGGGTCCGAGCCTTCCCGCCAAGCCCCGACGTGGCAGTTGGCAGACGAGCCGCGATCGCAAGTCATTCACCGACCTCGAACGTGAGTGCGACGAAGATGACGGTGATGATATTCCTGACGGTCTGGTTCTGGACAATGTTCCCATCTCTCCCCGACCCCCACAGGAACGTTCTCCAAGTAGGACCCATTCTATTTCGCCCTCCCCCGACCGGGCTCCCAAGGAACGTGTTCGAAGCGTCGGCAATGGAACGCCGCCCGTCGCTCAGGCCCAGGGATCGCTCCGATCTCCCGCGTGGAAGAGTGACGGTCCCCCTCGGAGTCCGCTTAAGACTCGCGCGCACAGCTGGAATGCCGCCTTGTCAGAACTCAATGCAGAAGCAAAGGCTCTAACGGAAAAGCTGGAAGAGCATGCAGGTGAGATGGAGGAGCAACAGATAAAGGCCCGCCCCAACACCTGGAACGCAAGCCGGAGATCAGTGGACAACTTCTACGATAAGAGGGAGCGAGTCAAGTCGACGCCTGAGCTTCCGCCACTCCGCAAGACCAATATCATGATTGATCCTCTCCCCGTTTCGAAGGAGAAAGAAGCTGTTTTGAGCCGTACCCGGCCATCATGGTTGCCGCCCAAGGACCCAGCCGAGGAACGACGACATTTGAAAGAATATCAGAAAATGATGGCGGCAAGTGCCAGATCTGAAGAACGCCGAGAAGCCACCCGAAAGGCAAAGGTTGAGGGGCGTGACGTCACCGCAGACAACCTAATGCACATCTGGGAGCGGGATGTCATTCCCCGTTGGTCTGAGGCTATCCGAGAGCGCAGGACGAGAGAGTTGTGGTGGAAAGGTGTCGCGCCCCGAAGCAGAGGATTTGTATGGTCGCGGGCAATTGGCAACGAACTAGGCCTTACTGAAACGTCATTTGAGGCAGCGCTAGCCAGAGCGAAAGAGGTGGACGCACGGGTCAAAGACGACAAAGGCGATGCGGACGACGTCAGGAAAGCCAAATGGTTTCAGGAGATTCGCAAAGACGCCTCCGAGCGAACCTGGAAGGACCTGCGCATCTTCGAGGTCAGCGGCCCGCTGAACCAGAGCTTGGTAGACGTGCTGAGCGCGTATGCCATGTACCGGAGCGACATTGGCTACGTCTCGGGTTGCAATGTGAGTGTGAATGAACCTGTTCTGGAAATATGAAACTAACGAATCGTCAGACAATAGCAGCTTTGCTCCTCCTGAACCTGCCTAACCCAGCGTCAGCGTTTATCGCCCTCTCCAACGTTCTCAACCGCCCCTTGCCGCTGTCATTTTACGCAGCCGATCCAGGTGCCCAATCATCGGCTTGCAACCTAGTTCTGCAAACTCTTACGCTCAAATCCGGCACTCTACACGATCATCTCACCAAGAATGTCGATCAGGCGACTCTGGAAAGATACCTGGGCGATATATTCACTAGCATGTTCACTGCGCAGCTCGCAATCGACGAGGCTGCAAGGCTTTGGGATGTGTACGTGTTTGAAGGCGATGGCCTTATGGTTCGCGCTGCTGTGGCTTTCTTGCTAAGCAGAGAAATGACTCTGCTCGGGACCAAGACGGCAGAGGAAGTGAAGGCTGTCCTCTCCGTGCAGAACGCTAGCGTTGCATCTGCGAGACCCGTGGGTGAGGTCGGTGCGGAGGACCGATTTATGATCTCGGTCCGGGAGGCCGGCAAAGCCTAGGCGAGTTGCATTAGAGCAACGACGGCGGATGAATAACGTTGGATACATAGGGGTATAGTATTTACACTCCGTCGGGACTGACGTGTATATTTTGGTATAGATGGGGACATATGCGGCTCCATTTCTTGGCGTTTGATACAAGGGGCGACATGCTGGGAATATTGGGAGAGTGTTTGAATGGGACAGCCAGGAGGAGATGGATCATGTTATTTAACTTCTTAATCGTCGATTACATCCAGAGAAAGGATGAACGACCTCTTTGAATCAAACTTTGGATTCTGACTCAACCATTAATGAGAGAAGACACTGCCATGTCCCATGATACTGCCGGTTTAAGATTGCGGTCTCACGAGCTAGCCTACTACGCAGAGGTGGCGATGGCCTGAGAGGAGAAATAACTGTAGAGTAGCGTGAAACATGAGACTGGAGTGTCTCAGCCTTGTGGCATCATCACCAACTTGGCAACGCTCGGCATAACTTGGGGAGGGTTTACTTTTTCGTACATCGTACTTCGTTCTTCGCATGCGTGTACGAATGCGTGTACGAATGCGTGTATGTACTTTGTACACGCGAACAGCCTTAAATAAGGCAACCCCGGCAATGGATGATTCCGAGTTGTGCATCGATCTCTGAAACAGGCGCTTCAGTCTCGTCCCAACTCACGACTCCATTCAAATGGTAGTGGTACTTATCACGTGACCATGCTCAAACTTGGAACCCCGCCAACCCTCCCGCAGTGTGTGTGTGAGCTTGGAGAAGCAGACAAAAAGAATCAACCACCACGACCGTCGTAATCTTTATCTCCACCGAACCCCGCCGAGACGGAGGACGGAGTCGGAGACGCAGCCGGAGCCGGAGCCGGGAAATACTCTAGAAGGACAAAGAGCAAAGGGCTCAAGATGCCTTCTGGATACAAACATGGTGACACGCCCAAAAAGGCCATGGTCCGCGGCACCATCTCCTACCTCGAATCGCAGGGCCTGCCGGTCAACAAGTCGGCCATCTTTCGTCACTTTGACCTCTCGCGGTCGCAGGGCTACGCGGCGCTGAACATCCCCGCCTCCAAGCGCAACGACCCGGAGTGGGAGGAGACGCGCGGACGGCCCAGCAAGATCTCCGACGATGACCAGCTCAAGATGGAGAGCATCCTCTGGGATGCGCGCTACGAGGCTGTCAACCTCAACTGGAGCGGACTCGCCAAGGAGGCTGGCGTGCAGATGGAGTGTAACCCGCGCACGCTGCACCGCACCATGGGTACGCTGAGCTATCGTCGCTGTCTGGGCTGTGCGCGCTGCTGGGTGCACAAGAAGGCCCGCGAGAAGCGTGCCGAGTATGCCCGCCGCATGCTCGACACGTACCCGCAGCCGCAGGACTGGCGCCGTGTGCGCTTCAGCAATGAGCTGCACTTTGGCTTCGGGCTGGACGGCAAGATGCGCCTGATACCGCGGCCCGGCGAGAAGTTCTGCGCCGCCTGCGCCGCCCTGCCCGACGCCGCCTGGCCGCGCGACGTCAAGCGGGTGCACGTCTGGGCGGCCGTGGGCTACGGCTTCAAGAGCGAGCTGTTCTTCTACGACGAGTCGACCAGCCCCAACGGCACGGGCGTCATGACCATGCCCGAGTACCGCGACCGGGTGCTGGACAAGGCGGTGCGGCCGTGGCTGGCGGCGGCGGGCACGCAGGGCTTCGTCATGGAGGAGGACGCCGACGCCTTCGCGCACGGCAGCGCGAGCAAGGTCAACCTGGCGCAGCAGTGGAAGGAGGACCACGGGCTGCGGTGCTACTTCACCTGCGGCGACAGCCCGGACCTGAGCCCGCTGGACTCGCTGTGGCCGCCGCGGAAGCAGTGGACCGTGGCCGAGCCGCCCAAGGACTGGGAAGACGAGACGCTGCGGCGCATGGTGCGTGAGGCTTGGGCCGGGCTGGACCAGGAGCGCGTCGACATGTGGGTGGACTTCATGCCGCAGCGGTTGAGGCAGGTTGTCGATACCGAGGGTAGGATGGTCCCCTGGTGAGAGTGTTCTCGAACAAAGAGTAGGAACGATGGTTGTGCTTTTGGAAGCTTGGCGTTTGTGGATAGCGGTCTTCGGATTGCAGGTGTGATATTGAACTTTGGGTCGTGTTGTTAATTATATCCCCTCTTCGCATTGTAGTTAAAGAGTAAAGACATTGTTCAAACAAGGCCTTGCAGGTGTTGAATGCCCTCACATAATGACACACGTCGTGGTCGTCACGGAAAGTGAAGAAGGCAAGGAGCTGACATTAACAGTAGTCGTGCTGATGTACAGAACGAACGAAAGAGCAGAAGTATACGTAACAAGGAGGATTCCTCTAGATATCGAAATAGTCCCGTCCCTGATTTCCTCGTTCCGTGAGCTTCCGATTGTAGGAGACCTAACGCGTCGCAGTTTTGTCACCAATCTATTACTTGTACGTTTGTGCGGGTGCCCTTGGACGCCAGGCTCGTTCACAGCAGCCTTGATATTCCAGAAATTTACCATCACGCTCAATAGGGAACTTGGTTTCGCGATAACTGCAGCAAACTTCGCATCTTCAAGGTCTGTGGACGAGCACCTCCCTTGAGCCGTTGACTCCCATCTTCACGGCCTCGAACAGCTTCCCCCCACAACAACCCCCAGCAGAAACCAACGCTGTAGTCTCGATAACTGATGCCAAGTAAGCCTTGTCGTCACGGGGTCTAGGATCTCTCGGTGTACTTCATGGCAGGACTTCACACGTTTCTCACCTTGCCCTCAGGTAGATCTCCAGCCAAGTTGGAAACCAATACCCCGACAGCCGCAAACAGGTGTCTACCACTCGAGGGCGCAACCCTGCACTGGCTGCCCTTGATTCACTGACATGAAGGAAACCCGTGCAGCTGTGCCAAGTACGATGAGTTTTCTCCTCTGTATACGTAGCTCATGTCCTTTCTTCTTCTATTCATCACCACACAGCTACATCCAATTCTAAGCCCACCCTCTTTTGGCACCTCCACCACCTGTTCATAAGGGATGAAACCTCCCGAGTCGAAGAAACCACCCAAATCACAGGACTCGATCGAGTTCAACCATCGCCCGTTTTCCGACTTCCAGAGTTCACCTATCTCTAGTCGAGAGCTGTCCACTTTCTCGTGGATTGACAACGCCCTTGCTCTGACGCCAGACACGCCTACCGACAGACAATCTGCCAAACAGTCTGTTGCGAGGCTGACTGAAATGGTGGATGCTAGCTCGCCTCTACGAATTCAAGTTTCTCCCAGCAAAACTGGGGAGGGTTCTATGACCCGGTTCATCGAGATCCCTGGCCAGCCCCCAAGCTCCCCTTCGCACTTCCCCTTGAAGTTGCCCTTCAACTCGCACTCTCACTCGCACTCCAACTCTGCTACCGCATTGCAGATCAACACAGTGCCACTCCCAATCCGAACACTGGTCAAAGGCACCGGAGCACACGACGATTCTCTGACTCGTTCTCAAGGGCAGTACCGAGAACCATCACTGAGGCGAGGCAGCGGCATGCCCGTCCAAACCCCCAAAGGACTTCGAAAAGCCATGAGTAAAAAGAAGAAGCAGGAAAAAGGACCTAAGAATCCAGCTCAAGGAAGGACGACTGCTCCAGAATCCTCGAATCCTGACGGTGTCCCCACGGCCGCCGATGATCCGCCAAAGCCATCCCTTCCCGCCATTACAAATGTCTGTTCTCCCCTTCAGGTTTGAAACTCAACTTGCTAACGAATGTCCAGTGGGGAAATGTTCCACATCGACCTCAGCGAGGGGATGTCCCGCCTTTGAGCATCCACCAACCGAAATCTATTAAGTCGGCCAAAATGCGACAGTTTTCGATTCATGAGAAGACGATCCTCCTTAGGGTGTGCTACAGTCTACGAAAAGTATATCTCGATCTGCCGAAATTAGCCAATGACAACGAAATGCACTTTTGGAAGGTGGTCCTGCATCATCTCGAATCGATGTCCGAAACAAGGAACAGATTTGACTGCTGGAAGACTCTCAAGGGCCATGTGACTTCCTGGTGCGACATACGCCGACATGAACTAAGAGAGGGCAACTTATCCCCTCCCAAGGGCTCTCGTCGTGAGTTCCACAGGGCAATCGATGACTGGAACCATGTCTGGCTTGAGCGGTTCTGCCATCTCAACCGGGGATGCTTCGAACTCGCCAACTGGCCGAAGTTGGCAAACATGGTGCTTTCGTTGCTGCGAACGGAGCTCCACGCATGGACAAACACAGCTTTGCAAAAGCGCAAGGAGGATCTAGAGGCTCTTTCCCGACCAAAGCTGCTAAGCGGTAATAGCAGCCTGAAGGATTACAGTCAATTCGTCGGGCTTCTCGCGGGCACAATGGACTCAACTGGCTGCGATTCCTTCGAGATTCAAGAGACGGAGGCCTTGATGTCTCTGCTGCTTGATCTCCAGCCAGCTTTGGAAAAAGTCTTCCGTAAGCACCTGAAACCCAAGAGTATAGTCGATGAAATCACCCCAGAGGCCGACTCAAATTCGGAGAACGACGCTGAAGCTAGCGAGCGTGGTGACAACCAAAATGAGGAAGTCTTGTCCTCGATCGAAACTCCGGACACTACACCTGGAACCTTGGTGAAGCTCCAGGCTCATGAGAAACAGTACCAGAAAGTGATGCGAGGGAAGAGAGGGAAGAAGAGGAGGAAGCAGCCAAGTCTCTCATCAGATGACGAGGAAAGTTTCCCGCCTACTAAGAAACGAAAGTCGGGCCCGAAGACTGCCCCCGCGTCTCACCACATGGCCCTCCGAAACACCTCACGAACGAATCTCCCAAAGGAAATCCCAGCGGCTCTGCCTGCGACTCCCCCAAGGTCTCTCTCAAAGTCCGTTATCCTAAAGACTGGATCCGCGGCCCAGAGCACCAGCTCTAAGCAACGTTCTACCGACCCCGCTGAAGTTGAGAGCCCTCAGTCAGTTTTGAGCACGTCTTCTTTCTTACCACTGAGCGACCTCCTCAGTAGTGGCGCGATCTCCCAGACGAAAACGCCTGGCTACGATTATGTTGATCTGAGTTTAGTGGACACAACACCTTTTGGTTCGAAGATCAAGCCTGGGTTTGGTGGCGTGAGCGAGCACGCAACACCAATTGGAAAGACGAGAAAGCCGACTGAGCCGACACCCATTTCGCGATTTTCCCAAGGGCATGGATTGATGTCGACTAGTCCACATTACCGGGATGTCTTCGAGACACCTTCCCCAACGAACAGAGGCGGTTCGAGCGGACGTGGGGACAACCAGACCTCGAAGAAGAGACCATCTAGAAACAAAGGCCGCAGTATCCTAGAGCAGGACAAGTGGCGTGATGGTTCAAACCTGTTCAACTCGTCACAGACTTATCGGGACGGGACGGCTCAGGGAACTGCACAACCCTCTGGCCAGCATAATGGGAACTCCGAACTCCGAAACCAACGATCTCTCCCCCTTCGATTTCGGGAGAGCACTGCCGACTTTCGGGCCATGACGCCGGAGTCACGCGAAGATATGCTGTTCCGCGCCCTCAAAAAGGTCATGCAGAACACCGGTCGGGAATAGGTTGTCCTTGTGGAGCCAGTTGCTATAGCTTTGACGACAACTTCGGGAGGGAATGAAATGAATGTACTGGATGGCACGGATTGGACGGATGGATAAGTTGCGTGGATTTACTTGCTTTCTGACGCCGTAACAAGTACGAATACGGCATGTTGATGGTTGCTCTTGCTTTCCAATGTCGCTCTGGGGATTTGCCCCAACAAAAGCCTCTGGTTCCGGAGATGAGGAAGGAACTTGGACCCTGGCTTCCAAGAACCTAGCCAGCGACGAATAGCACAGTGAGCTTAGTTTCGAGCATGTATGAATCTGTGATAAGAGAAAATTCCAAAAACAAAAACAAAACAAAGGATGCTGTATGGATGTGTTTCTTGATGTTGTTGAGAAAGGTCGAACCACCATCAGCCGACTCGGAAGCGGCTCTGCGAACGAACGGCCGGGTAGGAGCAAGGGTTCGGCAGAAGATGGAAGGCGGGGTGGATCTCGGAGCGCCGTAGCGGAGAAGGAGCGGCCGGGTGGGAGGGAGAGGGCAGGCATGGACTGGGGGCCTGAGGGGTAAGGCGCTCTAGGGGGGAGAAACTGGAGCTGGAGACACGTGGGGCCAAGAAAGGAGGAGCTTCTGGGGGCATGGGGGGGGGCAGCTGTGTTGCGTTGCTTGTGTTTAAGCAACCAGGCGGGCAAATCTATTTCCCTTTTCCCCAAATAGCCAATGGCAAACAACGGCCAATCAAAGACCGGGAGTTTTGGAATGATAAGAGCGGCACGAACCTAAAGCAGGGCGCCTTGAATTACCTAAATTAGGATCGCTTGTTGCAGCTCTGTTCCACCTCCGGACGGCGTTGTACGGTGTAAGGAGGCCGTACAGTTCACTCCGGCCTGATGTGCTCGTCGTACTGTGCGCTGGGACTGTGTTGGCACGATGCGGGAGTGCTCTGGACAACCGGGAAGCGGCATGTGAGACAGTGTTTTGCGCAAAAGCGAACTGTATGATAGGGCAGCGGCGGCCGCCAGTATCAAAAGCCTTGGGCCGTGGACGCGCCAAGGCAAAGCGCCCCGCTCAACAAAATTCCCAACAGAAAAAAAAAAGTCGGAGGAACTGCAGGCGAATCTCAGGACCCTGACGGGAGGGTCCCGATCTGGATGGATGGGTACGTACCCCCACATTCGCTTGCCAACTCCCATCCTGGTGGTCGTCAAAGAAAGCTCGGTGCCGAGATACCTTTGACGCTTGTCTCGACCACCTCGACGCCGAAAACAGGGCAAGGGAGCAGATCAGGCACCGGGGCTGTCCAATTGATGGAAAGACGAAGGGAAGGAACAGGGCACCTCGGCATTTTTCCCGCTACCTGACATGTGGTGGTGACATCTGCTGGCCTTAGCTGCCTCCCCCTCCTCGCTCTCACTTCTGACATTGAACTCGTGCTGGTTCTGGCCCTGGTCATGGTGATGCCATGCTGCTGCTTGGCTGGAGATGGAAGGCAGCCATGCGGTCAGAAAGTGCAACCTCATCCTCCAGAGGGAGGAGCACATGAGCAAGGGATGTAATGTAACTGCACCCAACGTTGTGGTGAGCATGTGTCGGGCTCCGGCGGCATTTTCAACCCTCGGTCTCACTACAGTACGAAGTACAAGACGCTCTGTGTTCCGAGGAATCAGGAATCTTATCCATCAGTGTGGCATCCTTCAGCACGCCACCAGTACAGATGGGCGGGCTTTATTATGGCAGTTCATCACGAGTCCCCTCGTCATCAACTTCGCAGCTGCGTGACAGAGCCAATAGTCTCAACTACAATTCGCCTCGTCATGAGCAGCAGAGACAACTGACTCCCATGGCTTGGGCCTGGGCTTTGCACATGGGTTCTGGACGGGCTTGGGCCTCTTGTCCCGCAGCCCCTCCTCGTCCGTCTCCGATTTGCCCCGTCCGTCGTCGAGCAGGTTGATTCACATGTCGATGATCTCCAGCCCTAGCCACAGCCACGGCCCACGCAAGACGACTCGGAGCCGCTTGGCAACCTGGCAGACCAACTGGAGCCCCCGACGGAAGACGCGCACCGGCCGACTCTAGTTCAAGGGGCTGGGGATGGGCGACGACCGGGCCAATCTGGTGCGCCGCCGCCATCCCGTCCCGGCCACTTGCTCTGCCGCCTCGGGCATCTCCACACGAAAAAGCGCAAGGCCAGGCGGTGAGGCGTCTCAGCGTGCTGCTGAAAGCTGACGGATGGAATGCAGTGATGCAGTAAGAAGATGGGCAAACAGTACAGGTACGGAACAGCTTTGTACAGGTACTCTTACTTGCGTCGGGCGATCCATGATCAAGCCAGGCAAGACAACACAGCATCGAGGGTCGCCGATCTACAAAGATTGACGGGGAACTCCTCGACAATTCCAGGAGCATCGTGCCACTTGCAGCATGTTGTTTGTCGGCGCTGTCTGGAGGAGGGGGCGTAAGCCCGTACCCGCTCCCGGCATATCTTACATGAGCAAGGTCGTTGAAAGAGGCGGGACGGAGACAGCACAGCAATCCAACGAACTCGGAACGAAGGGGCATGAATACGAATACTAACTGACTGGCTGGCTAGCAGCTCAGGTCAGGCTACAGCGGTCTGTATGGGGCAGTACCGGTTGAGGCGCCCGGGATTCCCATCAAGGATTGCAGGTCTCATGCGAAACAGACAGACAGACAGCGGGCGGCAACCTCAAGTTACATTGCTGTACGAATACCACCATTCGTACATGTACAGTGAAGAGTGAGTGGCCCCGTCTCCGCCTCTCCGCAGGGCTCGTCGTCTTCTTGGCTGTGAAACATGGCCGGCTTCCCCGTCAGACGCTGGGCTGGGGCCAACTCTAGTGGCTGCATTTCCAGAAAAGCCAGTGATTGCCACCCTCCCTCCTGAAAGACCAAGCATCAGGACGCAGACCAGGGGGCGAACCCGTTTTCTAGCGTGACTCCGGGATTTTTTATCTGGTTCTTTTTTTTTTTTTTTTTTGGCCTGCTTGCTCGTGCTAGGGTTTCTTTCGTTAGTAGGTCGTTTCTGTAACGGGGTGTCTTTCCTTTCGAGCGGCGTGTGCACGCCCCCGTGTCCTTTTTCGAAGAGACCAAGTATTCGTACAGCAAATAGGTCGATCAACAAGACGTTGAGGAGTCTATTGTTGTCCCTGGTCGATTCGAAACCTACATGGAGGTACGGAGTACTTCGTACGTAGGTCGGTAAAAGTAGTTGTCATTGCCTCGGAGTTTCGGTCTCGGTTCCGGGGGTCGACTCGATTGTGTGAGGCGCTGGTGCTGGCGCTGCTCGCTGTTAGCTGTCCACCACCCACTGTGTCCCGTCCCGCTGTCCACTATCCGCTCCCCGTAGCGGCCTGTCTGCTCTGCTGGGTCTTGGCTCCACGGCGCCCCCAACAAAACATTGCCGAGAGAATTCGCATAATAGCTCCCGCTCTCCACTCAAAACAGCCTCCCTTCCGCTCTCTCCCAGCGCTCTCGATTCCCTCCCCTCCCCTTCTTCTCTCCTCGGCCTGCACCTCTCCTCTGCGTGACCTTTCCCTTCCCAAGGGCCAATTGACCTGCCGTCAACCCCATCTTGACATCTTCACGTCTTGACACCTTCACGTCGTGACATCTTCACGCCTCCTCCTCCTCCCATCATGGCCTCCGTCTCCACCTCGGCCGCTCCCCCCGGCCAGAAGCCTGCCCAGCGCCGCTCCGTCGTCCGCTCGCCCACGGCCACCGACTCGGAGGAGTCGGCCGCCGTCTCGCCTGCCGACTCTCCTCACCACTCGGCCTCGTCCACCTCGCTCTCGTCGCTCGCCTCGGAAGCCCCCGCCAAGCCCGCCAGCAACTACGGCCGTCTCTTCGACACGTACGGCAACGAGTTCACTCCCCCCGACTTCACCATCAAGGATATCCACGATGCCATCCCCAAGCACTGCTTCCAGCGCTCCGCCTTCAAGGGCTACCTCTACATCCTCCGCGACGTCCTCTGCCTCGCCACCACCTTCACCGTCTACTACAACTTCGTCACCCCCGAGTACATCCCCTCCACGCCCGCCCGCGCTCTCCTCTGGGCCTTCTACACCGTCGCTCAGGGCCTTTTCGGCACTGGCCTCTGGGTCATTGCCCACGAGTGCGGCCACGGCGCCTTCTCCGACTCTCGTCTCGTCAACGACGTGACCGGCTGGGTCCTCCACTCGTCTCTGCTCGTCCCCTACTTCAGCTGGCAGATCTCCCACCGCAAGCACCACAAGGCCACCGGCAACATGGAGCGTGACATGGTCTTCGTTCCCCGAACCCGCGAGCAGCAGGCCTCCCGCCTCGGCAAGTTCGTCCACGAGCTGTCGGAGCTGACCGAGGAGACTCCCCTCTTCACCCTCACCATGCTCGTCCTGCAGCAGCTCGTTGGCTGGCCCAACTACCTCTTGACCAACGTCACCGGCCACAACTACCACGAGCGCCAGCGTGAGGGCCGTGGCAAGGGCAAGAAGAACGGTCTCGGCGGCGGTGTCAACCACTTCGATCCTCGCAGCCCTCTCTACGAGAACCGGGATGCGAAGCTCATCGTCCTGAGCGACATCGGCATCGGCTTGACCATGGCTGGTCTCTTCTTCCTCACCAAGTCCTTTGGCTTCAAGAACATGCTCGTCTGGTACTTCCTGCCCTACCTCTGGGTCAACCACTGGCTTGGTAAGTCTCCAATCTGATCCGAGAGTGCACACGCAACTTACTGACCCGTGCAACGCAGTTGCCATCACCTTCCTCCAGCACACTGACCCCACGCTGCCCCACTACACCGGCGACGAGTGGAACTTTGTCCGTGGCGCCGCTGCCACCATCGATCGCGAGATGGGCTTCATCGGCCGACACCTTCTCCACGGCATCATCGAGACCCACGTCCTGCACCACTATGTCAGCTCCATTCCCTTCTACAACGCCGACGAGGCTACCGATGCCATCCGCCCTGTCATGGGCAAGCACTACCGCGCCGACGTCAAGGACGGCCCCGTCGGTTTCATCCGGGCCATGTACACCAGCGCCCGCATGTGCCAGTGGGTCGAGCCCAGCGCCGAGGCTGAGGGTGCCGGCAAGGGCATTCTCTTCTTCCGCAACCGCAACGGCCTGGGCACCAAGCCCGCCGTTCTGAAGAAGGCCGAGTAAACAATTTTGAAAATGACACGGCCATGCTCTCGAACCGTATGAGCTCGATGAATGGAATGGACCGTATTTTGCAGGTGTTGTCAGCGTTGATTGTTCCGTTTGGTCGCGGGAATCGGTCGGGTCAAACGACTATAGGTGTCGGTCTCGCCATTGCGAATGCAATGCGAGGTGAGGTGTTCTTTCTGCCAGGGTCCATGCGGGGACGGGGACAAGAGAGGAGAAGAGAGGAGAAGAGAGAAAGCAGAGTGAAACAAACGGATGGATGAAAAATCTCGACGAGAATCAAGATCCAAGATCAGAGATCGCAGATCAGGTTCAAGATCAAGACACGATTAGATGATAGAGCACATAGATGGACCTGACGATAATCCAGACTTCTTCGACCAACAAATGCATGCTCCAGCTCCAATGATGTCTGAGGGGAAAGGGAATAGAAGAGTTGAAAGAGGGGATCGCGACAAGCGTTGCAGGGGGGAAACCGAGCGATGGTCATATGTTTGCTTACTGTCCCTCGCATCCTAGTCGTTAGTCGTACGGAAGATCCGGAGCTGGACCACTTCTGCGATGGGAACGTCTAATGCGGGGAAGTCGTCCGTGCTGCTGGTTCGCCGACGAATGATATCCCCGCCAAGAGAGTCTCGTGCAACCCAGCGCGTCTCCTTACCCTGTCCTTACCCTGTTCCCGCTCGAGGCATGTGTAATAATGACGACGCCAGATGGAGCTTTACGCGTGAATTTGGCCGTTCGCTCAACCGGTTTTTTGTAAACGACATACATATGATGATGGCCCTGAGTCGACAAGGGTGTGTGTAAAGGGATTTCGACCCATTCGCCTCTCGATGGGGCGATAACTGCTGATGCTATATCTAACTGCCTTTGCTACATAATATGAAGAGAATCGCACTCAGGTCGAAGTTGTGTCGCTATAGATTTACCTGGTGAATAGAACGTGCTGAATATCTAGGCTGCTTGCTGTTGTTGTAATTTTGTTATTAATGCTGAATGTGTCAATGATGGTCAAGCTCCGTTGTGTTTCACACTCAACTACAAGTGAGCAGATCTCAAATTTGACAGAAGATGCAAAGACCAACCAGAAGAAGGCCGATGATGCAGCTGATTAATATCTCGATACTAGCAAACCATTCACTTCTTGCTGCTGGTTTTCATTTCTGTCACTCCTTCCACGCGCGCTTGACGTTTTTACCCCAGATGGACGCTGGCTACCTACCCTGTGCCCAACCAGCCGGAAGTCATGCAGTTACGTAAATAATACAAATAAATAAACAAACAAGGCGGTCATGCAGCAGTCCACGTTATATGCCCAGTCCTGTCCAAGCTATGCCCTAGGATTTATCAACGGTCGCTATTATGCTTGTTTCGATTTTGTAGGGATGAGCCTCGGCAAAATATCACAGGCTTGTTTAGGGGACATGAACTTGACAGAGCGCCTGGCGCTGGGCACTTGGTCTTGGTCTTGAATTGTTCCTTACTTGTCCGAGACTACGAGCCTTGCGTCCTCCCCGGCTGACGACGGCTATGCCCTTCAGGAGCCGCCACCAACGTCAGCTACATAGTTTCCACATGCGATCATGTGAAGCAAAAAGTTCGGCAGTCACCTGCTCACCCCCTCGTTACTTGATCTGGTCCAAGTTGGGTTATATCCCTTGGTGCTAAGCTTCGAGGATTCTTATCAGGGAAGCCACGAAGATCTTCAAGGCCTGATCGGAACTGGGCCTATACTCAAATGAGTGGCCTTCGGCTGACCGGGGTTCAAGAACTGAACAATGCTCCCATCTAGAAATAGAACCACTCTACGTGCATAAAACTAGCCAAACTCTTAAATAAGGTGAGGACAATGCAGACAGGGCTAAAGCAAAACCTTTGTCGAATGTTCACTCCCACCTTGGAGTTCAGCTGTGCTGGGAATCCCTCGACAACGAGGGATGGTGCCGATTCTGGCAAATATGAATGACGTCCACGATCAGGCGAATGAAAACCCTAGTAATTATTATTCCACGCCCTTCGTTTCTATGAATTCTCCTCAAAAGGCACTAGTTCATAGTCGGGAAGTCTGTCTTCCGAGAGTGCTCAAATACCCTGAGCGAGTATAAGTTTATTTTGAGTTGACGCGAGAGAAAGCTGAACTACTTTGGGCGATGGGCCATTTTTAATGTTGGAGAGAGAATTTTTTTTTACTCTTAAAACTCTCGATGCTTTTGCTCTAGGGCGCTCCTGTCGATCCCGTGGTCCAGCTGATCGCCGTTGTCATTGAATGTAAGGTGTGAGGGAGGGGAGCTCAGGTGCTCGGGCTGAGATTTCGCAACCGTTGACGTCTCGCACCATAGAGAAGCATTGCCACTTATGCAGAGTTTAGAAAGAAGAAAGGTTCGTTTGCCAAGTTCATCTAGTTTAGGATAATGAGCTTTGTCCGAAACCTTGACGCTTAGGCTTGATGATAAGACTCGTATTGAGCTCGGAAGGGGTAGAGTTTGCGGCTGAGAAGGTGTTTAATCGTGGATCGCAACTTGCAAATAAGCGAATTGAAATTATTTCATATAATTGCATAGGTGGCAATATCATAAGTAGCATGCTCAACAGTCACGCGTTATGATATATGGATCAACTAAACTTATTTGATGTAGGCAGTTTGTAAAATCTGGCTTTTCGGTCGTGGTTACAAGGTAGTGCACTTGGTCCAGATTAGACTTTTAGACACCGTCCAGGACCAATCTGTACTAAAGCTGAGTTGTGCATCTGAGCGCATCGCGACCACCCGACCGAGTTCCTGCGACAGTGATCTAGACCATGTTGTTATGTTGAAGATGAAATGCCAAGACAGGCCAGCCTTCGCTTCCGCTCCCGAGCCGAATCTAAAGAGCGGAGCCGGCAGCTAAAGCGTCAAAAGAGTGGATTCGGGCTCTAATAAACGCAGTAGAGAGCTTCGGCAGAAGTTTCCATTTCTCATTGTCTCAGTCGATGTGAGGCATTCGGCGAGCCCAAAGCAGTTGTGAGCAATGTAACCAGACCAATTGAGACCGACTGTTCGCTAACGCGTCTAATTGCCACTGTCCCTGGATACGAATGGATAAGAATATGAAAAAGGAAGGGCAATGTCTCACAACCTTCTGGGCTGGTATGGTTGAATACCCCGGATTGAACACCCCGGGGGTGGGCGGTGCACCAATGAGACATTGATTTGACCTCATGATCCGGAAAGTGTGCCGCCGAGAACCGTCGGAAGAGTGTATGACGACGAGGGTGTTGAGCAGTCTGAGAAGCTATCTTCCGGATATGGACGTACTGGTATTGGAGTGGCAATGCGCCTGTGATCTGTGAAGCTGGCCCCCTTGGCTCAAGGTTGCCAACTCCTTGGGGACAGAATATTCGCCCCCTCGAGAATTGAGACCAACCACCGAACCCGTCTCCATGGTTGAGTTCAAGCGATGAAACCAGGTCCTCGGAGGAGGAGACATGTCGCCACACCCAAGAAGCAACGAAGAGGCATTCCTTCGGGGCAAGCCTTTTTCCCTTGCATATTCGGGACGACTTCCACGAGTGTGAGTCTGACGATCAACGATTCATCGGTACCAGTCCCGGCTTGGTACCTGCAGTGGATGGGACTTTGGGTTCGGATCGACGGTGGCGTTCTGTTACTTTATCGTAGTGGGCTGCAAATTTGTAAGACGGATGCTGCCCGTGAGGACTGAGGAGCCCGCGCAGAAGATCTGTCTGCATTGAGAGGATGTTACACAAATTCAGGGTGGATTTTACTATGGAGAGTATGGCATTTGCAAGGTCTTGGCTAAACATGGGCCAATGATGGGTGCGATCATGCCCGAGTCCGTCTCAGTGAGACGTGCATCGACGAAATTGGCAGAACATATAGTGACCACCCCGACTGATCCAAACATGTGTCGTGATGTGTTAGTATGTAGACATCCGATGTGAAATTTAGAGACAACAGGGTCTGCTTCGATGGATTGCTTTGGGGGGATGTCCGTGTTCTCAGCGTCATCAGTGCCATTAGATATTCACACATCTGGCAATCAGCGTTGGGACACTCTCGCCTGTGACGAGGGATCGAGACGCCTCATATCCTATTAGTATGCTTAAAATACCTTGTGGCAACTCACTAAATTACTACGAGCTTGCCCGATGTTCACTGATGATTTGCGTACCCTCCACTGGGTTCAGCTTTCCGGCAACACCATCCGGGTGAATTCACTTAAACTAACCGATGGGCCATTCGCATGGCTGACGACGTGCATGTCTAATTACCAATATCGAGATACTCTGGTCGTCGACGAGGTCCTGATCTACCTGCGATTCTAGTGTTCGATTACTTTCGATTACTTAAATAATATAGTAAATCTCAGAGACTCTTGTTAACTCACTGGTGGATGGGTTGTCGCTTGAGTGCCTTCAAATTTCGGTACCTCAGAATGATTTAGTGAAGATTCACTGCGGCGGAGCTCTTGGTGCTTCCCTGATGACAACTACACCCGGATGTGCCCTACCAACAGCCTGGTAACTACGCTTCGATCTTGAATGGCAGTTCATCTGTTTACAAACATTGCCGTGGTGACTTGCGCAAGGACGTAATTTCAGAGCTCAGCTGCCTTTGCACTCCGTTGACTTAAAAGCGACAAAGGGAGTATCTCCATTGAAAAGCACAAAGAAGGACCTGGAACAAACCCCGATTGTGATTGTGCTGGGAGGAGACCCACATCAAAACCGTAGGAATGTTGTATTGGTCCACAGTCTTTTCTCTTGGCAAATAGTTGCCCCCATCCCTGGCTTTGGTGGAGTGACTCCAGTTACTGAACCGGCCTAGAGCTTACGTCGAATCATGGAGTAGACTCAAGTGGGAAACGCGGAAGAAGAAATAACTGATAGCTACCACTATTGTATCATCACTACTCTCTTAGATGACAAGTGTAAGACGTGCATAGATCACTTCAAAATTGGCGTGCTGACATTTCTTAGTCGGAAGATCGAAAGATCGAAAGATCGGAATGACATCGAGAATGGAGTGCCTTGGTCGGAGTTACAGGGTAGTTTGCCTCTATCTAGACGGAATGAGTATCCACAGAACAAGTAGAAATGCCAGGCATTATTTGGTGTTAAATAACAAGTAGCTTGTTGAGCTAGCGAAACGGGCAGTTCCCTAAGCTAGAAACGTGTTGAGAAAACAGCGATGGGTTTACAGTCTGAGGATGTCAGTTTCGTGTCCGGCACAATAACCCACCCAGTCAATTTTTAAACAAGGAGACAAGGATTGATACGAAGAACCCCATCGAAAGCACTGTAATTCTCTCAATTTGGCACAGTATTGCTGCCATATTTTGCGGACATAACCCCCTGCTGATGTCGCTTGAATAAGAGAATCGACGATTAAAGATATGTTGAGATATCCTAAGGTACTACTCTGGAAACGAATCCTCATGCGCTATATGGCATTGTCTTCCGTAGTCCGCCAATGCTAAGCTTGTTATGGCTAACAGGGGCCCCACTCTTCACTCCCGCGATCGGGCCGGAAAAGGCATGGACCGGACCGACAGAAAAAGCCACGTTCTGGATCGGCTGAGTATTGGTGCATTTAAACGTGGCGAATATCGGTTTAGAGCCTGTATTCGACTTTATCCGCGAGAGTTTCTAGCTCAAGATCGCCGTACCTTTGTTTTTGTTCATGCGATGCAACTTTTGTTTGGTGAGGCCAACCTAAGCCTCCCTAGAATACGTCGGTGAAGCCGGGCGAGGGAGCTGGCAGCCATGATCAGGGCCTGAATCGAGACTAGGCTCTACGTCGTATTTCACGGATATATCTCAAAAGGGGTGGTAGCTAGTCTTGGCCTACACCTTACCAGGCTACGGTCGAATGCGAGGCCGAGCGGAGTCCGGAGGAGATCCTTGTGGGCGGAGGATAGACAGGGACGCTGGAACCTCTGGCTCCTTGTATCTGCAACAAGGTTCTGGCGATGGTGGATTTGAATTTAGTCAAACGGTGAGTCAATGAGCCCAAGACCAATGGTGGCTTTCGGTGATGGAGATCCTTGAGATCAGAACTGAAGCCAACTTTGTGCAGACGATATGACGTAAGTGGAACTGAGCCGAATAAAAAGGCTGCGGCAATGTCACCACAAACCAAGACAAAACAAACAGAAGGGAGACGTCAGGGTGTCATTGACAGGGGTCAGTGTCGCTGATGGTGTGGACCCAATCTGGGGGCGGCCTCTAATCATTGCCAATTCTCCGAACCGGGCTACATTTCATCCCACAGCATCCCTGAGGAATCGAGCGGTCCAGCCTTAAGCTGTTACGTCAACGCTTCTCACACGCCAATGGCCGGAAGAAAATCAAGCTTGAGCGGGTGCCTCGGGAGGGCCGTGGATCCCCTCACCAAGGCTCCCGGGTAGAGGGTAGAATTAAGCGGCTGAGGAGTTAGCTGGCGGGCTGACTCTCGATAATTGGTTGCGCCCAGGCACTTCGCCGTCTTCCGGGAGGATCTGGAGGCAACTTCTGGCTGCAGATGGACCGTTTTTGGTTCCGAAGACGGTGATTTGCTTGATGAATCATGGGCTGGCCATTGAAAGGCTGTAAAGTGAAGATCGGGTTCGGGGACCACTGTGATTCCGGGATCCGAGCAGCCACCTAGGTAATCCACGGTGCGTAGGAAGTGAGGCTCGGCTAGTTCTCAGTGAGATCCGGGCTTGGCGAGTTCCCCGGATTTCATGTTTGGGGGCAACGGATGCATCGAGAGGGCCAGGTTGGGTCTAGGGCGGGTGAGCTTATTTTGCATCATTCCGCGCTTCGGTGTGATGTGAGCACTCGAGACGCTTCCAGCGTGCTGTGAGATTGGCGAGATTGGCGAGATTGGCGAGGTGGGAGGGGCGGGCGGCCGGACGGATACCCCGGGCGGGTAGTTAGGCGGACTCGGCGAGTGGGGCCTGGTGGGGCCGAGCCAACTGACAGGAGCCACATTCCCGCAAGCGCCCGAGAGCCTACTCTCTAGTAGAGCTGAGGGGCCGCACCGTTGGAAGGTCTGCTGTCGCACGGTGTAGCGGTGCGGCTGGTGCTGCGTTTCGCCTGCCCAGCACAGTACGCGTCGTCGGTGCTGCAGGTCCCCCGTCGCCTCCTTCCTTCCCTCCCTCCCTCCCGCATCACGCCTATGTCCGCCACAGAAAGCCACAGAAACTCAATGTAGGCGAGCTCCTCTTTTCCCGTCTGCATCAACTTTGGCCTCGTCTCTGGCCTCCACTTGGTACAGCTCTCCCAGCGCCTCGGCTGCTTGCCAACCTGCTGCACTGCCAGGACGACGACGAGCCGGTGATTGTGTTGTCTCATCTCCGTGTGCGTTGTGAGCGTTGCCTTTGTTGTTCTGTCTCGCCCGTGCTGACCACATGCGTACCTGAGGTAGGCAACAATGCTGGAAACACACAATTTCACGCGAGACACTGCGCTCGGCTTGATTTGTCTTGCAATTTCCTCGTTGGTGTGTGTCGCTTTGCATCCCGGAAAGCCAGCTACCCACTGCAGAAATGTTCCTGCATCGATGAACCGCTGCATCGAGACCGCTGCACCAACGGACGGACCCTTAATTTACACACCAACGGACGATTCGTTCCGCGCCAGCTCCCACCTCCCGCCTCCCGCGGCATCGAGGCCGACTCGCCGCCACAGTCAACGCCCCGGGAGCAGCGATCAAACCTTGCATTTCCAAACCATCTGAACCTTGTACTCGTCTGACATTTTCATGGATGCCCTCCAGCCTCCCACGTAGGGGAAGGATGCCACCCAGCCCTCTGGCAAAGACAGAAAACAGCGACGGCGAGCCGAAAGAGGGTTCTACACCTTGCACAATGACTGGCAGAGTTCGTACCATGCAAGAAACAGCAAATCTAGATCGGTACAGGAGTCGAGCTCACCCCCCGTGTCGATAGGTACAGCGCTCTGAGTTGGGCGGGGACTGTAAGTGGCAGGAATGTACACCACTTGGTAGGAATAGTCCCAAGTTGACAAGAGCAGTTGAATCAAACCCCACCAAACAAGACGGGTCCTCCTTACCTATCTGGGGAATGAGAGGCCGAGGGAGCAGCAAACAGAGATGTATATAGAGAACATGGCGTGCTCGACCTCTCTGGCTGGCAATTCACAGGATGGTCACCTGAAAACCGACATCTACAGTCTTCACGGCCAAAATGACTAGATGTCTCAATTGGAGTTTGCTGGCGGGAATGGCGTTTTTGGCCATCCCGCTGGTACAAGCCACCGACTCTCTCGCCCATAGAGAGGACCAATTCAACGTACTCCTGCGACGACAGGAGGTAATAATCGACAACTGCCCTGAACCGAGCCTTTGCGTAGGCGGCACCTGCACCACCAACGTGATAGGCTACGATCTCTTCAACTGTGGCTATCCCGACAGCGCTTGTCGTCCAGGCGAGCTCTGCGTTACCGGATCCTGCATCCCTCTCAACTTCAGCAGCACCGACCCTTACAACTGCGGCGATTCCGACAAGCCCTGCAAAACCGGACAATGGTGCGGCGAAGACGGACAATGCAAGCCGATTCAGGTCGTGGTTGACCCCCTTCACTGTGGTATTGACAGGGAAGCATGCGAGCCAGGCGAGCTTTGCGTCAACGGCATTTGCGTTAACATCGACATCGGTACCGATCCGTACAGCTGTGGCGAATCGGAAATTGTCTGCCAACCTGGAAACTGGTGTTTTGACGGAGTCTGTACACCCTTTAACCTGGGAACGAATTCTCGCGGCTGCGAAACTAAGAACGACTGCCCGCTTGACGCTCCCTGCAAAGATGGCATCTGTCGTCCGCTCATTGTGGTCACAGATTCGTACAATTGCGGGCCTAGAGGAACCAACTGTACGGCCGGAGAGCTATGCTTGGGCGGACATTGTAAGCGCCTCAATCTCACCGAAACTGAGTCCGATCCCTGTGGACAATCACGAAGACCTTGCGACTCTGGAGAAGTGTGCTTTGAGAACAAATGCATTCCTCTCCATATCGGCCTGGACCCATCCGAGTGTGGTGATCAAGGCCAGGTTTGCAACAAGTCCCAGGTTTGTGTTACCGGTGTCTGCATCGATCACCTCGTGGACAACAAGCCTCCCCCCCCTGGTCTCGTATTCTGCCAACTGCCAAACGACGCTGGTCAGAGCACTCCTCTCGGCGATAACGACGGGGCTACGGGAGTTGCGTCCAGTGGTGAAGGCAACGGCGGGATCTTGCGAAGCACTGCGGCTCAAGGCACAATCGTTGGCGGCCCTAATGGGGTACCCACGAGCACTGCTGGTAGCTACAGAGAAGGAGGCGATAGCGGAGGTGGCAATGGAGGATATCCTGCAGAGTCCACCGATCGAGATGAGAATGGTGATATTACCGCAATTACTACCCTTGTCGGCGATACTGGAGCTACTCCTCCCGGAGGCAACGATAGAGAGACTGCACAAGCAATCCCTGGCGGTGGAGGTGAAGGCGGAGGAGCTTCTGATCGAGTGGGTAGCAGCGAGATTCCCCAAGGAACCCCCGCCGAAGGAGAATCCACCGAGGTTATCCAAGGTGCACCTGCTGGAGGCGAAACCACTGAGGTTATCCAAGGTGCACCTGCTGGAGGCGAAACCACCGAGGTTCTCCAAGGTGCACCTGCTGGAGGCGAAACCACTGAGGTTATCCAAGGTGGGCCTGCTGGAAGCGAAACCACCGAGGTTCTCCAAGGCACGCCTGTTGGAGGAGGAAACACCGAGGTTTTCCAAGGTACACCTACTGGAGGAGAATCCACTGAGGTTATCCAAGGCGCACCTGCTGGAGGCGAAACCACCGAGGTTCTCCAAGGTACGCCTGCTGGAGGCGAGCCCACCGAGACCCTCCGAGGATCGGCTGGTGGTAGTGATGATACTCGACTTCAGGACGGAACCCGGGCTGGAGGAGACAATGGCCAACTTCCTCAACAGACACCTGAGGGAGGCGATAACGGTCAAACGCCCCAAGGAAGGCCTGACGGAGGAGATGGCGATCAAAGCACCGAAGGCACCCCGAATGGCGACGACGGCAGCCAAGGCACTCAAAGCACCCCAAATGAAGACGATGGCAATCAGGGTTCTAAAGGAACACCGGGAGGGAACGATGGTAGCCAGGGCTCTGATCAAAGGCCCAACGGAAACGAGAGTGACCAAAATTCCGATGGGACCACCAACGGAGACAACGGTGACCAAGGCTCCGAAGGGACTACGGACGGAGACAATGGTGACCAAGGTTCTCAAGGAACCCCGGATGGAGATAACGAAAACCAAGGGTCTGAAGGAACTCCCGACGGAAACGACGGCGACCAAGGTTCTGAGGGAACCCCCGGCGGAAATGATGGAAATCAAGGCTCTGACGGGACACCCGACGGAAATGATGGCGACCAAGGCACCGACGGTACTCCGGCTGGAGGTGACGGTGATCAGGGTACGGAGGGGTCTCCAGATGATAATAGCTCAGGAGACAATTCAGGAGACAGCTCAGGAGGTGGCCCAGGCGATAACTCTGGTGACAACTCCGGCGACAACTCTGGTGACAACTCTGGCGACAACTCCGGCGACAACTCTGGTGGCAACTCTGGCGACAACTCTGGAGCATGTACCCCGAGTTGCACCAGCGGAAACCTCTGCGTCAATGAGCAATGCGTTCCCGTGGGTGATCCAGGTTCGTGTGGCACTTCTGGTAGCCGTCTACTCCGACTTTTGCGTCGCCAACGAGTCCAGACTTGCAAAGCTAGACAGGCCTGTGTCAATGGAGTTTGCACGCCTATTGGAAAGTCAACTAATTGCGGCACTCTTGGCCTTAACTGTCTTAACGGTGATGTCTGCATCTTGGGAACATGTGTTTCCTTGGGCGACCCAACCAACTGTGGCGGCGATGCCTGTGCGACTAACGAAATTTGTTTGTTCGGCTTCTGTACCCCGACCGGCATCTCTGGAGGTGATGACGGAGATGGGGACGGAGAGGGCAGCAATGGAGGCAGCGACAATGGAAACGGCGACAATGGAAACGGCGGCAATGGAGGCAGCGACAATGGAAACGGCGGCAACGGTGGCGGCGACAATGGAAACGGTGGTACCGGAAACGGTGGTACTGGAACCTGTAGCTCGGACACAGAATGTGCCGACGATCAGGTTTGCCAAAATGGAACCTGCCAAACTCCATGTGCTAGAACCGTTGACTGCGACGGAACTCTGATCTGCGCAGGCGGGATATGTGTTGCTGGGGATGGTTGCCAGTCTGACAATGACTGTGATGAACAAGTGTGCCGGAATGGTGTCTGTGTGACTGATACCGAGGGCGAATCATGCTCCTCAGACTCAGACTGCACTGGTGATGAACTGTGCGAGGATGGTTCATGCGTCGCTGCGACCTCTACTCGACAAACTACGACGACTTCTGCTCAACAAGCTACGACATCAACTGCAACGTCTCCACGGTTCACCTCGACATCCATCTCAACGTCTACTTCGACAAGCATCCCATGCGCCATCGATTCCGATTGCGGCGGTAATAGTATTTGCGACACCAAGAAATGTGTTCCTAAGCCAGCCAGCAAATGCGCGAAGAATGTGGATTGTGCTGCTGGTAAGGTATGCCAAAATGGCTCGTGTATTTCTCTCCAAACTGGATGCACAAGCGACTCCGACTGCAAGGATAGTGAGGTTTGTCGAAGCGGGACCTGCCAGAAGAGCTGTACCACGACTGTCGACTGTGAAGGCACTGAAATATGCGCTGACGACATCTGTGTGGCTGGTGACGGTTGTCAATCTGATGCTGAATGCGCAGATGGCGAGGTCTGCGAAGATGCCGTCTGTGTAGTTGACACCCCTGATACTTGCACGAGCGACTCTGACTGTCCTGGCGGTTCGACTTGCGAGGACGGTTCCTGTGTCACTCCGCCAGAATGCACCAGGGATTCCGATTGCAGTACCGGTCAGATCTGCCAAGACGCTGCCTGTGTCGCCACCCCCGTCGGCACTTGTGATAACGACTCGGACTGTACCGGCGGATTGGTTTGCGAGAATGGTTCATGCGTCACGCCGCCAGAATGCACCACAGACGCCGACTGTGGCACCAACGAGGTTTGCAAGAGTGGTGGCTGCGCCTCAATCTGCCTGACATCAATCGACTGCGACGGAACTCAGGTTTGCAACGGCGGCACCTGCATCTCTGGCGAGGACTGTACTTCAGACGCCGAATGCACTGAAGAGGAGACTTGTGTGGACGGTACCTGCGTGCCCTTGACATCGAGCGGCTGCAACCTGGACAGTGACTGTTCAACCGGGCAGACCTGTCGGTCCGGATCGTGTGTTTCTTCTAACCCTACTTGCACGCAGGACTCGGACTGTGGTGCAGGCAACATGTGCAGCAATGGAGCTTGCACGCCTAACTCTGCTTGCACCTTGACTAGCGATTGTCCTACTGGGCAAACCTGCGTGTCCGGATCGTGTGTTTCTAACCCTACTAACCCTACCTGTACACAAGACTCGGACTGTGATGCAGGCAACGTATGCAGCAATGGGATTTGCACACCTGAATCAGCCTGCACCCTGAATAGCGATTGTCCTACTGGGCAGACGTGCCAGTCCGGGTCTTGTGTTTCTACTAACCCTACTTGCACACAGGACTCGGATTGTGGTGCAGGCAACGTATGCAGCAATGGGGCTTGCACACCCGACTCAGCCTGCACCCTGAACAGTGATTGTCCTACTGGGCAGACCTGTCAGTCCGGGTCTTGTGTCTCTACTAACACGGATTGTTCGCAGGACTCGGATTGTGGTACTGGTAATGTGTGCAGCAGCGGAGCTTGCGCACCAGTCACAACTTGCACCACCGACGGCAACTGTCCAACTGGGGATTTCTGTCAAGCCGGATTCTGTGTCCCTCAGACCAAGTGTACTGGCACCAGCGAATGTGGTACGGGCCAGGTTTGCCAGTCTGGAGCTTGTGTAACACAGCCCGGATGCTCATCCGATTCGGATTGTGCTACAGGACAGACTTGCGAATCCGGGACCTGCACCTGCACAGTCAACGATCATTGCAACACGGGACAAAGCTGTCAGTCAGGAACTTGTGTAGAGGGAGGCTGTAACGCAGACAACGAGTGCTTGGAAACTCAGATTTGCCAGGATGGAACCTGTGTTTCACGCCCTTGTTCGACGGCTGATGACTGCGGAGCTGGACAGTTGTGTCAGTCTTCGATCTGCATCGAGGGCGGATGTTCGACAAACGCAGATTGTACCACTGGCGAAACCTGTCAGTCTGGAACCTGTGTTTCTGGATGCACTACGAATGATGATTGTGGCCTCGACCAGGTCTGTCAATCTGGAAGTTGTTCCACTGTGTGCACCACGGACGACGAGTGTGCTATCGGCCAAACCTGCCAGTCGGGAATTTGCACTGGCGCTGGATGTTCTGCCGATACCGACTGCTCCGATGGCCAAACTTGTCAGTCTGGAATTTGTGTTATCACCACTGTCTGTACGACGGACGATGACTGCACCGACGGCCAGACTTGTCAATCCGGAACTTGTATCAGCGCTCCTGTCTGTACGACAGATGATGACTGCACCAGCAGTCAAACCTGTCAATCTGGGACTTGCGTCAGTGCCCCTGCTTGCACGACGGACGATGACTGCATTAATGGTCAAACCTGTCAGTCTGGACTTTGCGCCGATGCTGGGTGCTCAACGAGTGCCGACTGTGGCACTGGACAGACATGCCAGTCTGGAACGTGTATTAGCCCCGCTCCTTGTGCAGCGGACAGCGACTGCGGTTCTGGCCGAACCTGTCAGTCTGGACTTTGTGTCAACGTTGGGTGCTCAACAAGTGCCGACTGTGGCACTGGACAGACATGCCAGTCTGGAACGTGTATTAGCCCCGCCCCTTGTGCGGTAGACAGCGACTGTGGCACTGGCCAGATATGTCAGTCTGAGGCTTGCATTACAACACCGGAATGTTTGAGCAACGATGATTGCGAACTTGATCAGGTCTGTCAGTCCGGAAGTTGCAAGACCGTTTGTGATACAGACGACAACTGCAATACTGGGGGTTCCTGCCAATCCGGAATCTGTATCGAAGGGGGATGCACGGCGGATGACGAGTGTGATGTCGATCAGACTTGTCAGGATGGGACCTGCGTTGCTACACCTTGTTCGACTGACAATGACTGTGGTACTGGCCAAAACTGCGAGGATGGGACTTGTGTCACTCCAACCGCGTGTTCGGCTGATGGCGATTGTGACACTGGCCAATCCTGTCAAGATGGGATCTGCATCGTTACGCCCGCTTGTTCAACCGACGACGACTGTGGCACTGGCCAGACATGTCAGGATGGTATATGCGCCGCTCCGGCTGTGTGCTCGACCGACGATGACTGCGGCACCGGCCAAATATGTCAGGACGAGACTTGCGTTTCCACGGCCGTGTGTGCGACTGATGCTGATTGTGGCACTGGCCAAACCTGCCAGGACGGGACTTGCATTGCAACTATCGTTTGTTCGACTGACGCTGACTGCGGCGCCGACCAGACATGCGAAGATGGGACATGCGTTGCTACAACCGTTTGTGCGACTGACAGTGACTGCGGTACCGGACAGACATGCCAAGGCGGGACTTGCATTGCAACCATCACTTGTTCGACTGATGCTGACTGTGGCACCGGCCAGACATGCCAGGACGGAAGCTGTGCCACGACGCCTCCATGCTCGACGAACGATGATTGCGAACTCGACCAAATCTGCCAATCTGGAGTGTGTGAAACTCTTTGCACAGCCACTGATCAGTGCCTGTTGGGCCAAAGTTGCCAATCTGGAATCTGCGTTGCTGGCGGATGTGCCACTAACAACGATTGTGCTACTGGCGAGACTTGTCAATCTGGCACATGTGTTCCTGGATGCGTCACTAACAACGATTGCGACTCTGGAGAGACATGTCAGTCAGGAGCTTGTACTACAGCCCCTGAATGCTCGACTGACGACGATTGCGACTCCGGAGAGACATGTCAATCGGGTGCATGCGCCACGGCTTCTGAATGTTCGACTGACGATGATTGCGACTCCGGAGAGACATGTCAGTCAGGAGCTTGTATTACAGCCCCTGAATGCTCGACTGACGACGATTGCGACTCCGGAGAGATATGTCAATCGGGTGCATGCGCCACGGCTTCTGAATGTTCGACTGACGACGACTGCGGAACAGATCAAGTCTGCGCATCTGGCAGCTGCGCAACTGTTTGCACGGGAGATGATAACTGTAATCCAGGCAATAACTGTCAGTCCGGGATCTGTATCGAGGGTGGATGTTCTACGGACAACGACTGTGACACTGGCCAGACGTGTGAGGCTGGTGTTTGCACTGGTTCCTCAACTACCTGCTCCTCCGATGAAGAATGCTCAACTGGCCAGACGTGTGAGGCAGGCATCTGCACTACTTCTTCAACTACTTGTTCTTCTGATGAAGAATGCTCAACTGGACAAACTTGCCAGGCCGGCGTATGTTCTACATCTTCTACAACCTGTTCTTCAGATGACGACTGCACGACTGGTCAGACTTGCCAAAGCAGTGTCTGCACTGATTCTTCGCCGGCTTGCTCATCTAATGCGGACTGTGAAACAGGCCAAACCTGTGAAGCTGGCGTTTGCACTGTATTGGTCGCCTGTACACTGGATGCCGACTGTCCTACAGGGCAAAGCTGTATGGGCGGAGTATGCAACGTTCCGGTTGTCTGCTCATCCGATGATGATTGTAGCAGCGGTCAGAATTGCGCTTCTGGAATCTGCATCGTTTCTACTGCCTGTGCATCTGACGATGATTGTGCTACTGGCGAGACTTGCGAGACTGGAGTTTGTACCGCAACTGGCTGCTCTATTGATGCCGATTGTCCTACGGGACTGACGTGCAATAGCGGCGTCTGTAGTACGTCTACTCCTTGCTCATCCGATAGTGATTGTGCAACCGGTGAGGCCTGCGAGTCTGGAGTCTGCACCTCACCTAGTTGTTCAGTTGATGCCGACTGCCCTACTGGACAGACATGTGACGGCGGCGTCTGCGGCGAATCTACTTCCTGCTCATCTGATAGCGATTGTACAAGCGGGGAGACTTGCGAATCTGGAATCTGTACTGCACCTGCTTGTTCAGTTGATACCGACTGCCCTACAGGGCAGAGTTGTGACAGCGGCGTCTGCACTATTCCCTCGGCTGCCTGCTCGTCGGATACTGACTGCTCTGGCGAGCAGACGTGTGAATCTGGGGTTTGTACCGCGACTGGTTGCTCTTCCGATACCGACTGCGGCACCGGTCAGACGTGTGAATCTGGAGTTTGCATCGCTGCGGCTACCTGTTCATCAGATACCGACTGTAGCACTGGCCAGACGTGCGAGTCTGGGGTTTGCACTTCTCCAACTACCTGTTCATCAGATGGTGACTGCAGTACCGGTCAGACCTGTCAATCTGGACTCTGTACAGCGATTGGTTGTTCATCAGATACTGATTGTGGCACCGGGCAGACTTGCGAGTCTGGCGTTTGTACTTCGACTGGCTGTTCTTCTGATACAGATTGCGCCACTGGTGAGACCTGCGACTCTGGAGTTTGCACGCCTCCTGCAGGTACTAGCTGCTCATCCGACACCGAATGTGCCACTGGTCAGACTTGTGAAGCCGGTGTTTGCACTGCCCCAAGTCCTTGCTCATCCGATGATGACTGCGGGACTGGTCAAAGCTGTGGGTCAGGTATCTGCATCGTGTCAATTGTTTGCGAGTCTGACGACGATTGCGACGATGACCAGACTTGTGAAGTTGGAGTATGTACGGAATCCAGCGGCTGTTCATCTGATGACGATTGTACCACTGGAGAGACTTGCGAGTCCGGGATTTGTACACCTCCTGCAACGACTTCCTGTTCATCTGACGAAGATTGCATCACGGGACAAACTTGCCAAGATGGAGTCTGCACTACTTCAAACAGTTGTTCCGCCGACGAAGACTGTGATACTGGTGAGACCTGTGAGACTGGGGTCTGTACACCTCCCGCAACATCTGATTGTTCATCTGATGGGGATTGCACCACTGGACAAACCTGTCAAGCTGGCGTATGTACCGCGCCTAGTTCATGCACCGCAGACAGCGATTGTGCGACTGGCGAGATTTGTCAGTCTGGTGCTTGTATCACTTCAACTCCCTGTTCATCTGACGATGATTGCACTACTGGACAGAGCTGTGGCTCTGGAATTTGCATTGTGTCGACTGCCTGCAGTTCTGACGATGAATGCGCGACGGGCGAGACCTGTGACTCCGGAGTCTGCACTCCACCAGCCGGCTGTTTATCAGACTCGGATTGTGCAAGCGGCCAGACTTGCCAAGCGGGAGTTTGTGCTGCTTCCGGTGGCTGCTCATCTGATCAAGATTGCGCATCTGGCGAGACCTGCTCCTCTGGAGTCTGCTCTTCAGTAACGACTTGTTCATCTGATACTGATTGTGCTGTGGGAGAGACTTGTGACTCCGGAGTCTGCACTCAAGCAGCCGACTGCTCATCAGACTCAGATTGTGCAAGTGGCCAGACTTGTCAAGCAGGTCTATGTACTGTGTCTGGTGGAGGTTGTTCATCTGACGACGATTGTGCGACTGGCGAAACTTGCGTCTCCGGAGCATGTTCATCAGAAACCGATTGCTCATCTGACACTGACTGTGCTACGGGAGAGACTTGTAATGCTGGAATCTGCACTCCCCCAGCTGGCTGTTCATCCGATGATGACTGTACTGGCGGCCAGACTTGTGATGGTGGCACATGCACTACGCCTCCCGTATGCACGAATAATGACGACTGTGAAAGCGGCGAGACCTGTGACTCTGGAGTTTGCAACCCCTCAACGCCTTGTTCGTCCAATAGCGACTGCGCTTCCGGCCAGGCTTGCAACTCTGGCATCTGCATTGTATCGACCGATTGTGCCTCCGACACGGACTGCTCTACTGGCGAAACCTGTAACTCTGGGGTCTGTACTGCGTCAACGGAATGCACTTCAGCCGACGACTGCCCAGAGGGACAGAGTTGCGATTCTGGAGTCTGTACTGTGTTGACTGGCTGTTCGTCTGATGCCGATTGTGCTAATGATAACACCTGCGAGTCTGGGGTCTGCACTCCCGCAACAGCCAGCTGCTCACTTGATAGTGACTGTGCCAACGGCCAGACTTGTGAGTCTGGGATCTGTACCTCACCGACCGCATGTTCGAACAGCAATGAGTGTGCTGCAGGAGAAACCTGCGAGGCTGGGGTTTGCACACCACCCACAACTACCAGCTGTTCTTCTGACACGGATTGCGGCGATGGGGAGACTTGCGAGGCCGGGGTGTGTACCCCGACAACTAGCGACTGTTCCTCTGACTCTGATTGTGACGATGGAGACACCTGCGAGGCTGGAGTGTGTACCCCGGCAACGAGCGACTGTTCCTCCGACACGGATTGCGATGATGGAGAGACTTGCGAGGCTGGAGTGTGTACCCCAGCAGCCAGTGGCTGTTCCTCCGACACTGATTGTGCAAACGGAGAGACTTGCGAGGCTGGGGTTTGCACACCATCCACAACCACCAGCTGTTCTTCTGACACTGATTGTGATGATGGAGAGACTTGCGAGGCTGGAGTGTGCACCCCAGCAACCAGCGGCTGTTCCTCTGACAGTGACTGTGCCTCAGCAGAAACTTGTCAATCTGGTGTATGCGCTGCTCCAAGCACATGTTCTTCAGACGATGAATGCGATGGGGAACAAAATTGTTCCTCAGGCGGAATCTGTATTGTTTCGACTCCTTGCTCCTCTGACGACGAGTGTGGCGACGGCGAGACTTGCGATTCCGGAGTCTGCACAAGTACGGCTGGCTGCACTACCGACGATGACTGTGACACGGGTGACACTTGTGAGGCTGGGGTCTGCACTCCCCCGACAAGTGGTTGTTCCTCTGATAGCGACTGTGGTACAGGGCAGACATGTGAATCTGGCACCTGCAGTCCTGCAACTGGAAGCTGTTCTTCCGATTCTGATTGTGCTAGCGGCCAGACCTGCGATGCTGGTGTTTGCACTGCTTCAACCTCATGCACAGCTGATACCGATTGTGCTACTGGCGAGACCTGTGAATCTGGCGTCTGTACTCAACCTGCCACTGCCTGCTCTACAGATGACGACTGTTCCAACGGAGAGACCTGCGACTCAGGAACCTGTACGCCTCCCACTGCTGGTTGCTCTTCTGATAGCGACTGCAGCAACGGGGAGACTTGCGAGGCTGGGACTTGCACACCTCCGACTGTTGATTGTTCTTCTGATAGCGACTGCAGCAATGGCGAGACCTGTCAATCTGGTGTTTGTACTCTGCCTACTTCTGGCTGCTCTACAGATAATGACTGTTCCAATGGAGAGACTTGCGAGGCTGGGACTTGCACACCTCCGACTGTTGATTGTTCTTCTGATAGCGACTGCAGCAATGGCGAGACCTGTCAATCTGGTGTTTGTACTCTGCCTACTTCTGGCTGCTCTACAGATAATGACTGTTCCAATGGAGAGACTTGCGAGGCTGGGACTTGCACACCTCCGACTACTAGTTGCTCTTCTGATAGCGACTGCACCAACGGAGAGACCTGCGACTCCGGAGTTTGTACGCCTGCAGCAGCAACTTGCTCTTCCGACAGCGACTGTACCAACGGAGAGACTTGCGAGGAGGGAACTTGCACGCCTCCAACTCCTGGCTGCTCTTCTGATAACGACTGCAACGATGGAGAGACCTGTGACTCGGGAGTCTGTACGCCTCCAGTAACAGGGTGCTCTTCCGACAGCGATTGCAACAATGGAGAGACCTGTGACTCGGGAACCTGTACGCCTCCTGGTTGCTCCACAGACAGCGATTGCACGAACGGAGAGACTTGTGAGGCTGGGACTTGCACACCTCCAACAGCGGAATGTTCTTCCGATAGCGATTGCACTAACGAGGAGACTTGCGAGGCTGGGGTCTGTACACCACCCACAGCAGGCTGCTCATCCGACGATGACTGCACCGGTGGCCAGACGTGTGAGTCTGGAGTTTGCACTACTCCGAATCCATGCTCCTCTGAGGACGATTGCATTAACGGTCAAACTTGTTCGGGCGGCATCTGCATCGCTTCAAACGGATGCACGACTGATGACGACTGTGCTACTGGGGAGACTTGCGATACTGGGGTCTGTACCCCTTCTACAGTTGGCTGCTCATCAGACGATGACTGCAGCAATGGGCAGACTTGCAACTCTGGCGTCTGTACCGCGCCAACTGCTTGTGCGGTTGATGATGACTGTCCCAGCGAGCAGACCTGCGAGTCTGGAGTTTGCACTCCGCCTGCAGTTGGCTGCTCCTCCGATGCCGACTGTCCTACCGGCCAGACTTGTAATGATGGTGCTTGTGCCGTGTCGACAACCTGTTCCTCCGACGATGACTGTACTTCCGGAGAGACCTGCACTGCTGGTGTCTGCACCCTGTCTGCAACTGACTGCTCCTCTGATGCCGACTGTCCCAATGGTCAGAGTTGCAATGATGGTACTTGTGCCGTGCCAACAACCTGCTCCTCCTCCTCTGATTGCGCTTCCGGAGAGACCTGCAATGCCGGAGTTTGTACTCCCCCCGAAGTCGGCTGTGCTTCAGACGATGATTGTGCCACTGGCGAAACTTGTGATTCTGGGGCCTGCACTCCCGCAACTGGATGTTCAGTTGATGCTGATTGCCCCAACGGCCAGAACTGCGACTCTGGAGTCTGCACTACGCCTCCAACAGACTGCTCATCTGATACAGATTGTGCTAGCGGACAGACCTGTAACTCTGGAGTCTGCACTGCTTCGACGGCTTGTGCGTCTGACAGTGACTGTGGTGAGGGTCAGACTTGCAGCGATGGTACCTGTAGCCCCGTAACAGTGTGCCAGGCAGATTCTGATTGCGCTTCCGACGAGACCTGCGAATCTGGTGTGTGCACTGCGGTGACTGGCTGCACCGTGGATAACGATTGTGATGATGGCCAGACTTGTGCTGCTGGCGTCTGCGCTCCCGCGACGCCTTGTGAGGCCGATGACGACTGTACTTCCGGCCAGTCTTGCAACTCTGGAATTTGCATTGTTTCAATTGCTTGCTCATCTGATGATGAGTGTGCTAGCAGCGAAACTTGTGTATCAGGGGTATGCACGCTTACTTCACCTTCTTGTACAGCCGATGCCGACTGCCCGTCTGGTCAAACCTGTGACTCTGGAGTCTGCACACCACCTACTACAGGAGGCTGTTCTTCTGACAACGACTGTGCGACTGGCCAGACTTGCGACTCCGGTGTCTGCGCTCCTGCTACTTGTTCGTCGGATAGCGACTGTGCTACTGGCCAGACCTGTGACTCGGGTGTCTGTACCTCAACAACTACCTGCTCGTCTGATGAGGATTGCGCCAGCGGAGAAACCTGTGACGCCGGAACCTGCACCACAATTCCTGGATGTTCCACAGACGATGACTGCGTTGATGACGAGACGTGCGAGTCTGGAGTCTGCACTGCTCCCGCTGCTGACTGCACCACGGATACTGACTGCTCTGGCGGGCAGACGTGCGAGTCTGGAGTCTGTACCACCCCAACTGTTTGCTCTGCGGATACAGATTGTCCAACTGGTCAGACTTGCGAGGATGGAACTTGTACTGTTCTAACTACCTGCTCAGTCGATGCCGACTGTGCTACTGGTGAGACATGTGAATCCGGCGTCTGTACGCCTCCTGCCGCGGACTGTTCTTCAGACATAGATTGTCCTACCGGCCAGACCTGCGAGGACGGCACTTGCACTATTTCAACTGCCTGCTCGGCTGACACCGACTGCGCGACTGGTGAAACGTGTGAATCAGGTGTCTGTACCGCTCCCGCAACAGACTGTTCCTTGGATTCAGATTGTCCTACTGGTCAGACTTGTGAGGATGGTACCTGTATTATTTCGACTGCTTGCTCAGCCGATGCCGACTGTCCAACTGGCGAGACATGCGAATCTGGCGTCTGTACGCCTCCTGCCGCAGACTGTTCTTCAGACACAGATTGTCCTACCGGCCAGACCTGCGAGGACGGCACTTGTACTATTTCGACTGCTTGCTCGGCCGATACCGACTGTGCAACTGGCGAAACGTGCGAATCTGGTGTCTGTACACCCCCCGCTGTCAGTTGCTCCTCGGATACCGATTGTCCCGCAGAGCAGACTTGCCAGGCTGGTGTTTGCACGGCCTCGACCGGCTGCGGATCTGATAACGACTGTCCTACCGGGCAGACATGTGAATCGGGAACCTGTACAACTCCCCCGACTAGCTGCTCATCTGATGATGAATGTGCTTCCGGTCAGAGCTGCGATGGTAGCATCTGCATTGTATCTACAGCCTGCTCGTCTGATGATGATTGTGCTGGCGGCGAAACTTGCGACTCTGGGGTTTGCTCCTCGCCGCCTGGTTGCAGCACGGATAGTGACTGTGAAAGTGGACAGACCTGTAACTCTGGTATCTGTACGGCTCCGACAGCATGCTCTTCTGATACCGATTGTCCTACTGGTCAGACTTGCGAGGACGGTAGCTGCACTATCGTGACTACCTGCTCCTCTGACAGTGACTGCGAGTCCGGTCAGACGTGCGAGTCTGGGGTTTGCACTCCAGCCACATCTGCTTGCTCGAGCGATACCGACTGCGCGAGTGGACAGACCTGTGAATCCGGCGTCTGCACCACAACGGCTACATGCTCATCGGATACGGACTGTCCCGCCGGTCAGACTTGCAACGATGGTGCTTGCGTCCCCCCGACTTCCTGTTCTTCGGACGATGACTGCATTTCTGGTCAAACTTGCGAGGATAGCGTCTGCATCGTATCGACAGCCTGTTCATTGGATAGCGACTGTGCCTCTGGGGAGACCTGTGAGACTGGTGTCTGTACGCCTACCTCGACGACTGCCTGCTCATTGGACAGCGATTGTTCCGACGGCCAGACATGCCAAGCTGGAGTCTGCGCACCTCCACCATCAACCGACTGCTCTTCGGATAGCGATTGTACCGGGGACGCAACCTGCGAGGCTGGTGTTTGCACTCCTCCTGAAAACTCCTGTTCATCTGACAGTGATTGTACCGGCGGGGAGACCTGCCAGAACGGAGCCTGCGCACCTCCACTAACCACCGACTGCTCCTCTGATGGCGACTGTAGCGACGGCCAGACTTGCCAGGATGGCATCTGTACGCCTCCTGCGACTGTCTGCTCATCAGATGATGACTGTTCATCCGGCGAGACCTGCGAGGCTGGTGTTTGCACCACTCCTGTAACCTCCTGTTCAACAAACAGCGATTGTACTGGCGGCGACACATGCCAAGCTGGGGTCTGCGCGCCTCCTCAACCGATCGACTGCTCATCGGATGATGACTGCTCTTCTGGGGAGACTTGCGTGACTGGTGTTTGTACCGCTCCTGGAACTCCATGTTCGACTGACAGCGATTGCACTGGTGATGATACCTGCCAGTCTGGGGTTTGTACACCTCCAACTACAACCGACTGCTCATCTGATAGCGATTGTACCGGCGGGGGCACATGCGAGGCTGGTGTCTGTACACCTCCCACCACGACTGACTGTACATCCGACAGCGACTGTACTGGTGATGATACCTGCGAGACCGGTGTCTGCACACCTCCCACTACAGCCGACTGCTCATCTGACAGCGATTGCACCGGCGGCGATATCTGCGAGGCTGGTGTCTGCACACCTCCTACGACTGCCGACTGTTCCTCAGATGATGACTGCTCCTCCGGCGAGACATGTCAAGCTGGGGCTTGTACACCTCCCACTACAACCGACTGTACATCCGACAGTGATTGTACTGGGAGTGAAACTTGCGAGGCTGGCGTTTGTACTGCTCCTCCCACTAGCTGCTCGTCCGACGACGACTGTATTTCTGGACAGACCTGTGACGGCAGGATCTGCATCGTCTCGATTGACTGCACTGCCGACACCGATTGTGCCGATGGCGAGACGTGCGAGTCTGGAGTTTGCACGCCTCTACCTACCACCGATTGCACAGTGGATAGCGACTGCGGCTCCGGCGAGACTTGTGAATCTGGAATCTGTACGCCTCCTGCTACCACTGACTGCACGATCGATACAGACTGTGCCGATGGTGAGACCTGCGAATCTGGAGTCTGTACGCCTCCCGCCTCCACAGATTGTACAGTCGATACCGACTGCGCATCGGGCGAGACGTGTGAATCTGGCGTCTGCACGCCTCCAACTACGACTGAGTGTACCACGGACACCGATTGCGATTCCGGCGAAACGTGTGAATCTGGAACCTGCACTGCTCCCACCACCGAATGTACAGCGGATACTGACTGCTCATCGGGCGAGACCTGCGAGTCTGGTGTTTGCACGCCTCCCGCTACGACTGAGTGCAACGCCGATGCCGATTGTGAATCCGGAGAGACGTGTGAGTCTGGGGTCTGCACTGCTGGCACCACTGACTGCACGGTCGACACTGATTGCGCTTCGGGCGAAACATGTGAATCTGGAGTCTGTACACCTCCTGTTACGACTGAGTGTACAGATGATTCCGACTGCAGTTCTGGCGAGACGTGCGAGTCCGGGATCTGCACGCCACCTGCTTCTATTGACTGTACTGCCGACACCGATTGCGCTTCCGGCGAGACTTGTGAATCCGGCGTCTGCACTCCTACTACTGGTTGTTCATCTGATGATGACTGCTCAAGCGGTCAGACGTGTGAATCCGGTGTCTGCACTCCCCCAACTGCAGACTGTTCGTCTGACGATGACTGTTCAAGTGGGCAAACTTGTGAATCCGGTGTCTGTACTCCTCCTACTACTACCTGTTCATCTAACGATGACTGCTCAAGCGGCCAGACTTGCGAATCCGGTGTTTGCACTTCGCCAACCGCGTGTTCATCAGACACGGATTGTGCCGTCGGTCAGACTTGTGATGGAAACGGGGTTTGCGTCGCCACCCCTGATTGCCAGTCGAACGCAGATTGCGATGGCACCGATGTTTGCGAAAGCGGAACTTGCGTCCCTGAGCAACCGACCACCTGCGCCCAGAATAGTGATTGCGCAGTGGGTGCCGGTCTCTGCAGCCTCGGCCTTTGCGTCTGCACGAATGGCTTCTGTATACTCAACGAAGGCGTCTCGCTGTGTAGCAGCTCCGATGACTGTCCCTCGGGACAAGATTGCCAGAGCGGTGTTTGCCTGACTTCCATCGAGTGCACCGACAACTCGAAGTGCAATTCAGATGCGAATCTCTGCATTCTTGGAGGCTTCTGCGCCTGTGTGGATGGCCTCTGTATCCTCAGCGCCGTCACTCCCGGCCAGTGCTCCCAGGATACAGATTGTGGCTCAAACCAGCAGTGCGTCGCCCAGATCTGCCTGCCAAACACTCTATCAACTTGTGATGACAGCTCGGATTGTGGAACTGGGCAAACCTGCACGCTGGGTGCTTGTCTGCCCGACGCTCTGCCTACTTGTTCAGCGAGCTCTCCTTGTCCGGCCAATCAGGCCTGTACTCTTGGAGTTTGCTTGCCTACAACTATTATATCTTGTGATGGAGACAGCCAATGCTCACAGGGTGAAACCTGCACAGCTGGTATCTGCCTTCCACCACTGGTCCCTACTTGCCAGGCTAATTCCGACTGTGACGCAAACAACAACTGCGTGTCCGGAATCTGCATCTCCAATGTTCTACCTCTTTGTACCGATGACGCGGGATGCGAGACAGGCCAGACTTGTCGGGCCGGAGTCTGCATTCCCACTATCCTACCTATTTGCACCACTGACGCAGAGTGTGATGATCCTCTGAAGTGTTCTACCCTTGGATATTGTCTTCCCGAGCTTGTTGCCGGTTGCCAGTCGAATTCAGACTGTGGCGCCGACGAAACTTGTACGGCCGGGCTCTGCCTACCATCTCTAGTACCAGTCTGCCAGGCTGATGGAGATTGTGGTGAAGGTCAGAACTGCATCTCAGGTTTCTGTCTTCCCGATATCCTCCCGGTTTGCACAGACGAAACCAACTGTGACGAAGGTCAGACTTGCACATCTGGTGTCTGCCTCCCTGACATCCTACCTACCTGCACCAGTGATGCAACATGTGGTAGCGGTCAAACATGCACGCTTGGAGTTTGCCTGCCTACCGTTATCACCTCATGCACAAGTGATGAGGGATGCGGCTCAGGCCAATCTTGTACTGCTGGACTCTGCATCCCTACTGTTGTCCCAGTTTGTCAGGCGGACGGAGATTGCGGCCAAAGCGAGAACTGTATCTCTGGAGTTTGTGTTCCAGATATTCTCCCCGTCTGCACGGATGACAGCGGTTGCGACCAGGGCCAAACCTGTACTCTGGGTGTATGCCTTCCCGATATCCTTCCTACTTGCACTGGCGATTCAGACTGTGGCCAAGGCCAAGCATGCAGCCTTGGAGTGTGTCTCCCTACTGTTATCACTGCCTGTACAAACGACCAGGATTGCAGTTCAGGTGACTCTTGTACCGCTGGTATTTGCATTCCTACTGTTAGTCCAGCCTGCCAAGCCAATGCAGACTGTGGTGACAGCGAGAACTGTATCTCAGGTGTCTGTTTGCCAGATGTTCTTCCTGTTTGCACCGACACCAGCGATTGCGCCCAAGGCCAGACTTGCACATCTGGAGTTTGCCTTCCCACTGATCTACCTACCTGCTCCAGCGATTCGGACTGTGGTAGTGGCCAGGCTTGCTCTCCTCTTGGAGTCTGCCTCCCAACAATTATCATCGCATGCGAAAGTAGCCAGGATTGCTCATCGGGCAACTCCTGCACTGCTGGGCTTTGCCTCTCTCCCATTGCTCCAGCTTGTCAGGCTGATACGGACTGTGGTGTGAGTGAGAATTGTGTCTCTGGCTTATGCCTCCCCGACGCCTTACCTACCTGCGCTGGCAGCCAAGATTGTGAACAGGGTCAAACCTGTACGTCAGGCGTGTGTCTTCCAGACGTCTTGCCCACATGCGCCAGTGACACAGACTGTAGCAGCGGCCAAACGTGTTCCGCGCTTGGAGTTTGTCTCCCTACCGTCATTATCACATGTGCAAACGATGGGGAATGCAGCTCTGGAGAATCCTGTACTGCTGGAATATGCCTTCCTACTGTTGTCCCGACTTGTCAAGCTGACACAGACTGCGGCGAAGGCGAGGACTGCGTTTCTGGCGTATGCCTCCCGGACGTTCTTCCTACTTGTGCTGGAGCCCAAGATTGTGATGAGGGTCAAACTTGCACGGCAGGTGTATGCCTTCCTGAGGTTTTACCTACCTGCACGGGTGATTCCGAATGCTCTGACGGCCAAGTCTGTTCCGCACTTGGAGTTTGTCTTCCTTCAGTAATCACCACTTGTGGAAATGATGGGGATTGCGGTTCAGGAGAATCTTGTACCGCTGGTATATGCCTGCCCACGGTCATCCCAGCCTGTCAAGGTGACGACGACTGTGCTGAGGCCGAGAACTGTGTTTCGGGCGTCTGCCTTCCCGACGTTCTGCCTGTTTGCACCGATGATACTGGCTGCGATGAAGGTCAGACTTGCACAGCAGGTGTATGTCTCCCTGATGTCTTGCCTACCTGCACTAGTGACTCAGAGTGCTCTGGCGGTCAAGTCTGCTCCGCACTTGGAGTATGTCTCCCCCCGGTGATCACTACCTGCGGGGATGATGAGGATTGCAGTTCGGGAGAGTCTTGTACTGCCGGAATCTGCCTTCCTTCCGTCGTACCAACTTGCTCAGTTGACGGCGATTGCGCTTCTAATGAAAACTGCGTTGCGGGCGTCTGTCTTCCTGATGCCCTGCCTCTCTGTACAGGCGACACTGGCTGCGATGAAGGCCAGACCTGTACAGCGGGTGTCTGTCTTCCCGAAGTCCTCCCTGCCTGTACTACTGACTCTCAATGTGCCGAAGATCAAGCTTGCTCTGTCGCGCTCGGAGTCTGCCTTCCTACCATTATCATCGCCTGCGAAAACGACGCGGCTTGCAGTTCGGGTCAGTCTTGCACTGCCGGAATCTGCCTGCCTGCCGTTGTCCCAGACTGCTCCGTTGATGGAGATTGCGCCTCGAACGAGAATTGTGTTGCTGGCGTCTGCCTTCCTGATGTCCTGCCTACTTGCGCAGATGACACTGGTTGCGACGATGGACAGACTTGCACAGCGGGAGTATGCCTCCCTGAAGTTCTGTCGACGTGTACTACAGACTCTGAATGCGGCCAAGGACAGACTTGCTCCACAGCGCTTGGAGTCTGCCTTCCGACTATTATCACGACTTGTGAAAGCGATGAAGAATGCAGCTCTAGCGAGACTTGTACTTCTGGTCTCTGTCTTCCAACTATTGTTCCCTCTTGCCAGGCTGATGGAGACTGTGCTCAAAACGAAAACTGCATCGCTGGTGTCTGCCTTCCCGATACTATCGACACGTGCGCCGATGCGTCTGACTGCGGCGAGGGTCAATCTTGTGTATCAGGAGTTTGCCTCCCCGATGTCCTGCCACCCTGTACCGGCGATTCGGAATGTGCAGATGGCCAAGCCTGCTCGACGGCTCTCGGAGTCTGTCTCCCCATCGTTGTCACTACCTGTGTCGATGATGAGGGCTGTAGCCCAGGCGAGTCCTGCGCTGCCGGACTCTGTCTTCCAACAGTCATACCCTCTTGCCAGGCAGATAGCGACTGCGAGTCTGGCCAGAGCTGCACGGCGGGACTCTGTCTCCCTAGCACCCTTGGTACGTGTTCCGACGAGTCCGATTGCGGTGAAGGACAGTCTTGTATATCCGGTGTATGTCTTCCGGATGTCCTGCCAGCCTGCACGAGCGACTCTCAATGTAGCGATGGGCAAGCTTGCTCCACCGCTCTGGGAGTCTGTCTTCCTGTCGTTGTTATCTCTTGTGAGAATGATGATGGATGCAGTTCCGGCGAATCTTGCACAGCTGGAATTTGTCTTCCAGCAGTCGTACCCTCTTGTTCGACAGATGGCGACTGCGAGACTAGCCAAGCCTGCGTGGCGGGTCTTTGTGTCCCCGACGTACTTGATACCTGCCCAGATGGAACCGGTTGTGCTGCAGGCCAGTCCTGTGTGGCAGGAGTTTGTGTTCCAGATGCCCTGCCCACGTGTACCACGGATACTGAATGCGGGGATGGTTTCACTTGCTCTGAGCTTGGAGTCTGTCTTCCGGATGTCATCACCGTCTGCCAGGCTGACGATGATTGCGAAACTGGGGAGACATGCACAGCTGGCCTCTGCCTTCCCCAAGAGGTGTTCCCAGCCTGCACAACTTCCGATGACTGCAGTCAGGGAGAGGCTTGCACCGCTGGTTTCTGCCTACCCGAAGTTATCACGACATGTTCTGCAGACTCTGACTGCGGTGAGGATCAGTCCTGTACCAGCGGAGTTTGCCTCCCAACTATCCTCCCTACTTGCGATGCTGATTCCGCTTGTCAGTCTGGTCAGGTTTGCAGACTTGGCGTCTGTCTTCCTGTTGATCTGGCAACTTGCACCACGGACACAGACTGTGCCCCAGATCAGACTTGCACGGACGGCTTCTGTGTTCCCACACTACTCCCTACCTGCAGCGCCGATACTGATTGCAGTACTGGTCAAGTCTGTACAGCTGGTGTTTGCTTGCCTGACGGCATCATCACCTGCTCTGGCAACTCAGATTGTGCCGATGGTCTCTCTTGCACGTCCGGAGTCTGTCTTCCTGCTCTCCCTAATTGTCAGGACGACTCTGGTTGCGAAACTGGCGAGATCTGCCGACTTGGCGTCTGCTTACCTATCGACTTGACGATTTGCACCGTTGATACCGACTGCTCTCAGGACCAAATATGCACGGCTGGCTTCTGTATCCTTACAGTACCATTCCCCACTTGCAGCGCTGATACAGATTGTGCTACTGGTGAGGCATGTACGGCTGGCATTTGTCTTCCCGAGGTTATCGATGCTTGTTCAGCCGACTCAGACTGTGGTGAAGGTCTCTCGTGCACCTCTGGAGTCTGTCTGCCTAGTGTTCTTCCCGCTTGTGTGGACGACTCGACTTGTGGCACCGACGAGGTCTGTACCCTCGGAGTCTGCTTGCCTAAGATCCTTACGGGTTGCACGACAGATGGAGACTGCGCCAGCGACCAAACGTGCACCGCCGGGCTATGTCTACCTGAGATCATTATCCCTACTTGCACTGACGATAGTACCTGTGGTACAGGCGAGACCTGTACGGCGGGTATCTGTCTTCCCGAGGCCATTGACACCTGCTCTGACGACTCGGACTGTGGAGAGGGACTTTCTTGTACAGCTGGGGTCTGCCTTCCCACTGTTCTACCTACTTGTCAAGACGACTCGGCCTGCGATAGCACTCAGGTCTGCCGACTCGGAGTCTGCCTACCGAAGGACCTGGCTACCTGCACTGCAGATAGTGACTGTACCGGAGACCAGACTTGCACCGCGGGCATCTGCTTGCCCCAAGAAATCTTCCCTACCTGTGCCACTAGTGATACTTGTGGGATTGGGGAGACTTGCACTGCCGGGCTTTGTCTTCCTGAAGGCCTCGACACCTGTTCAACCGATACAGACTGCGGCGAGGGACTCACATGCACTACCGGCGTCTGCCTGCCGAGTATCCTTACTCAGTGTACTGCCGACTCTGGCTGTGGTGAGACTGAAGTATGCAGACTGGGAGTCTGTATTCCCCAGGATCTGGTAGTGTGTCAAGCTGATACCGACTGCTCGGATGGTCAAACCTGCACGGCCGGCATCTGTTTGCCCGACACTGCTGTCCCTACTTGCACGACCACGGCTGATTGTGGAACTGGCGAGACCTGCACTGCTGGACTATGTGTCCCTGATACGGTCATTCCTACTTGCACAACCTCGAGCGATTGTGGCACTGGCGAAAGTTGTACTGCTGGCTTCTGCTTACCTGAAGCCATTATCTCATGTTCAGCCGACGCAGACTGCAGCGAAGGCCAGACATGCACTGCTGGAGTCTGCTTGCCGTCTGTTCTGCCTGCTTGCACCACGGATAGCGAGTGTGAGAATGCGCAGACATGCACTCTTGGTGTTTGCCTTCCAGTGACTATCATCACCTGCCAGGGCGACAATGATTGCGAGACTACTGAAGCTTGCACAGCAGGTCTCTGTCTTCCCCAAGTTCTCGACTGCACGGTCGATGGGGACTGCGACGCGAACGAGGTCTGCACTTCAGGACTTTGCGTTCCAAAGTTCTTGCCCGCGTGTCAGGCTGATGCGGATTGCGGCGATGGCGAGACTTGCACAACCAATATCTGTCTTCCCGATGTTATTCCTACCTGTTCAGATAATTCGCCATGTGCCGAGGGCCAGGACTGCATTTCAGGTGTCTGCCTTCCTTCGACTTTGTCTCCCTGTACAACAGATGCCGGATGCGATAGCGACCAGGTCTGCAGACTCGGCTTCTGTCTTCCGCAGGTCATCACTGTCTGCGAGGCCGATGCTGACTGCGCAGTTGGCGAGGCATGCGAGGCTGGCATCTGTCTCCCTCCGATTATACCTGACTGCACTACCGATGCAGACTGCGGCCAAGACGAGTCGTGTCTTGCGGGTCTATGCCTGCCTCAAGTCATCGATAGCTGTTCAGCCGACTCAGACTGTGGTGCGGGACTCTCGTGTACATCTGGTGTCTGCCTTCCTACAGTCTTGCCGACTTGCACACTGAACAACGACTGTGGATCAGATCAGGTCTGCACCTTGGGCGTTTGTCTCCCGGATCCTATCGTCGTTTGCACTACAGACACCGATTGCGGCACGAGTCAGACTTGTACTGCGGGCATCTGCCTTCCCCAGGTCCTGCCCGAACCCGATTGCACGACCGATGCCGATTGTGGTGATGGAGACTCATGCCTTGCAGGTGTCTGCCTCCCTACAGGCATCGCCACTTGCACAGGTGACTCTGACTGCGGCGAGGGACTCTCTTGCACATCTGGAGTCTGCCTTCCTGACGTCCTTCCCACTTGTGCTTCCAGTGGTGACTGTGGTACCGGACAGGCCTGCACTCTGGGCGTCTGTCTTCCGGATCCTGTTGTCGCTTGTACTGCGAATACAGACTGCGGTACTAGCCAGACGTGTACTGCGGGTATCTGCCTTCCGCAGGTTCTGCCCGATCCCGACTGCACGGTGGATAGTGATTGCGATGATGGCGAATCTTGCCTGGCTGGCGTCTGTCTTCCTGAAGCTATTGATACTTGCTCAACCGATTCCGATTGTGGCGAGGGGCTGTCTTGTACTTCTGGCGTCTGCCTTCCTGAGGTTCTACCAACCTGCTCCCTCGATGCTGACTGCGGCTCCGACCAAACCTGCACATTGGGAGTTTGCCTTCCAACAACTATCATCACTTGCACGGCTGATACAGACTGTGGCACTGGTCAGAGCTGTACAGCCGGTATCTGCCTACCTCAGGTTGTTCCCGACTGCACGACTGACACGGACTGTGGCCAGGGTGAATCTTGCTTGGCTGGCGTTTGCCTTCCCCAGGGTATCGACACCTGTTCAAGCGACTCGGATTGTGGTGAGGGGCTGTCTTGTACTTCTGGCGTCTGTCTCCCTGAAGTCCTACCTACCTGCACTCAGGATAGTGACTGTGGAACTGAGCAAAGCTGCACCTTGGGCGTTTGCCTTCCCACTACTATCATCACTTGCACGGCTGATACAGACTGTGGCACTATCCAGAGTTGCACAGCCGGCATTTGCCTACCCCAAGTCCTTCCTGACTGCACAGCCGACACAGATTGCGGTCAGGATGAATCTTGCTTAGCAGGAATTTGCCTTCCCCAAGGAATAGACACCTGCTCAAGCGACTCGGACTGCGGCGAAGGCCAAACTTGCACAGCTGGAGTGTGTCTTCCTGATGCCCTCCCTACCTGTGCTGCTGATAGCGACTGCGACGGTTCCCAGATTTGCCGTCTGGGGGTCTGCCTACCTGTTCCTATCATCACCTGTACCGCCGACAGCGATTGTGGCTCAAGCCAGACTTGTACTGCCGGGATCTGTTTGGCTTCGGTCCTTCCTGACTGCACCACTGATTCGGATTGTGGCCAAGGTGAAGCTTGCTTGGCAGGTCTCTGCCTCCCACAGGGCTTGGAGACTTGTGCAGACGATAACCCCTGCGGTGAGGGCCAAACCTGCACCGCCGGCGTCTGTCTTCCTGATGTCCTTCCTTCGTGTACGTTGGATAGCGACTGCGGCTCTGGACAAGTCTGCCAGCTGGGCCTTTGTCTCCCCGACCCTCTTATTACCTGCACGGATGATGCCGACTGCGGACAAGGTCAATCTTGTACTGCTGGCATTTGTTTACCGCAGGTTCTTCCCGACTGCACGGCTGATACGGATTGTGGTCAAGGTGAAGCCTGTCTAGCAGGTCTCTGTCTCCCGCAAGGCTTGGATACTTGTACGACCAACACCGACTGCGAGACAGGCCAGACTTGTACAGCTGGAATCTGCCTACCCGATGTCCTCCCTTCATGTGCTGCGAATACCGACTGCAGCTCTGGAGAGGTTTGTCAACTGGGACTATGTCTTCCTGTCCCTGTCGTCACATGTACGGCGAATACGGACTGCGGCGAAGATCAATCGTGTACTGCTGGTATCTGCTTAGCCAATGTTCTACCTGATTGTACGGCTGATGCAGATTGCGACGATGGCGAGTCCTGCTTGGCAGGGCTTTGCTTGCCTGCCGTCTTGGATGCTTGCGATGCCGATACTCCCTGTCCGGAAGGTCAGGCTTGTACAGCTGGAGTCTGCCTCCCTGACTCTCTGCCGACCTGTTCCTTGAACAGCGATTGTGGCTCCGGTCAAGTCTGTCAGCTAGGCGTCTGTCTTCCTGATCCTCTTGTCACTTGCACCGTCGATGCCGACTGCGGCACAGGTGATTCCTGTACAGCCGGCATCTGTTTGCCCACAATTGTCCCTGTCTGCACTGCTGACACGGACTGCGAACAAGGCCAGTCCTGTCTTGCGGGTATTTGCCTCCCTGCTACTATTCTCACCTGTGACGCCGACACTCCCTGTCCTGAAGGTCAGACTTGCACCTCTGGCGTTTGCCTTCCAACCGTTCTACCCACTTGTGCGTTGGATAGTGACTGTGGTACCGGCCAAGTCTGTCAGCTAGGCCTGTGTCTTCCTGACCCCCTAATCATCTGCACTGCAGACAGCGATTGCGCCGCGACAGAGACATGCACAGATGGTATCTGTCTCCCTGAGATTGCTCCTACCTGTGCCACTGATTCGGACTGCGGACAAGGCCAGTCATGCCTTGCGGGTATCTGCCTTCCAGCTACTATTCCCACCTGCGACGACAATACGCCATGCGCTGAAGGCCAGACCTGTACCTCTGGCGTTTGCCTTCCGATGGTTTTGCTTACTTGTGCTCTGGACAGTGACTGTGCTTCTGGTCAAGTCTGCCAACTTGGTCTATGTCTTCCGGACCCTCTTGTGGTCTGTACGGCCGATACCGACTGCAGCGACAACGAGTCTTGCACAGGCGGCATCTGCTTGGCACAAGTCTTACCTACATGCTCAGCCAACGAGGATTGTGCAGATGGTCAGTCTTGTCTTGCTGGCATCTGCCTTCCTGATACTCTCCCTACATGTGATGCCGATACGCCTTGCTCCGAGGGCCAGACTTGCACCTCTGGTGTCTGTCTTCCTGCAGAACTCCCTACCTGCACGCTCGACTCTGACTGCACCTCCGGCCAAGTCTGTCAACTCGGACTCTGTCTGCCAGATCCCCTTGTTGTCTGTACTACTGATGCCGACTGCGACGACAACCAAGCTTGCACAGCTGGAATTTGCTTGGCACAAGTCTTGCCTACTTGTACAGCTGACCAGGATTGCTCCGACGGTCAGTCATGTGTTGCGGGTATCTGCCTCCCTGATGCTATTCCCACCTGCGACGTCGACACACCTTGCGCTGAAGGGCAGACCTGTACGTCCGGCGTTTGTCTTCCTGACGTTTTACCCACGTGTATCTTGGATACGGATTGCAGCTCAGGCCAAGTCTGTCAATTGGGACTTTGTCTTCCAGATCCCCTGATTGTCTGTACAGCTGATGCGGATTGTGGTGAAAACCAGGTCTGTACAGCTGGAATCTGCTTGCCTCAAGAAGTTTTCCCTACATGTGCCAGTGATGACGACTGCACGGATGACCAAGCTTGCCTTGCTGGTATCTGTCTACCTGATTCTATCCCTACCTGCGACGCCGATACACCATGCGCCAATGGTCAGACTTGCACAGCTGGAGTCTGCCTTCCCGCAGAGCTCCTTACCTGCACAGCCGATACCGATTGCACTGGCGCCCAAGTTTGCCGCCTGGGTCTTTGTATCCCAGAGGTCTTGACGACCTGCACAGCCGACGCCGATTGCGGAGATGGTCAATCTTGCGCTGCTGGATTCTGTCTTGCTCAAGTCTTCCCTACCTGCTCAACTGACGACAGCTGTGGAGATGGACAATCGTGTGTCGCAGGAGTTTGCCTCCCCGCGGCTTTGGATGTATGTGACGCCGACACACCATGTGCCGACGGCCAGACTTGCACATCTGGCGTCTGCCTTCCAGCAGAGCTGCCTGTTTGTACCACCGATACCGACTGTTCGGGTAGCCAGGAAGTGTGCCGTCTTGGAGTCTGTATTCCAGCGACCTTGACGACTTGTACAGCTGATGGCGATTGTGGTCAAGACCAATCTTGCACCGCTGGGTTCTGTGTTCCTCAGGTCTTCCCGACCTGTACGACCGACGAGAGCTGTGGTGAGGGACAAGCTTGTCTCGTTGGACTCTGCCTTCCCCAAGGACTTGATACTTGTGGAACTGACACACCTTGCCCCGAGGGTCAGACTTGCACAGCTGGGGGGGTTTGTCTTCCGGCTACTCTGCCTGCATGTACGGCCGACACAGACTGTCCTAGTGGCCTGGAAGTCTGCCGACTGGGAGTCTGCCTTTCCGTAACCCTCACAACGTGCACGTCTGCCGCCGACTGCACGGGTACGGACACTTGTACTGCTGGCATCTGTACTGCTCAAGTCTTCCCTGATTGTACAACTGATTCCGACTGCGGGCAAGACCAGTCTTGTCTGGGAGGAATTTGTTTGCCTCAAGGTCTCAACACCTGCGGAGATGACATCCCTTGTGCTCAAGGACAAACTTGCACAGCTGGTGTCTGCCTTCCCGACGTCTTGCCTACTTGCACTCTTGACAGCGATTGCACTGGCGACCAGCAGGTCTGCCGACTGGGACTCTGCATTCCGGATACTCTCACGGTTTGTTCGACTGACGAGGACTGTGGTGAAAACCAGTCCTGCGGTGCCGGAATTTGCGTGCCCACGATTTTCCCAACTTGCACAGCCGATACAGACTGCGCCCAAGCACAATCTTGCCTCGGCGGAGTCTGTCTCCCTCAGACTTTGAATACTTGCAGCGATGAGAATCCCTGCGCTGAGGGACAAACTTGCACAGCTGGCGTCTGCCTACCTGATGCCTTGCCTACTTGCACTACTGATAGTGACTGTACCGGCAGCCAAGAGATTTGTCGACTGGGACTCTGTCTTCCACAAACTCTCACTTCATGCACATCCAACAATGACTGCGATGCCACCGAGACTTGTACAGCTGGAATATGTCTGCCCAAGGTCTTCCCTGCCTGCACGACTGACACTGATTGCGGACAAGCTGGTGAATCTTGCCTCGGCGGGATCTGTCTTCCTGAGGGCCTGGATACTTGTTCAGCCAATACCGACTGCGAGGCAGGCCAGGCTTGCACTGCTGGAGTCTGCCTACCTGATACTCTACCGGTTTGCTCCATTGACACTCAATGTACCGGTGATCAGGTCTGTCGACTTGGAGTATGTGTTCCGCCGACCCTAACTGTCTGTTCAACCGACGGAGATTGTGGTGCTAGCGAATCCTGCACGGCTGGAATCTGCCTGCCTACCATTTTCCCCGGATGCACTGTCAACACTGATTGCGGCGACGAAGAATCCTGTCTCGGCGGAATTTGCCTCCCTCAAGATCTCGATATCTGTTCAGCCGATGCCGACTGTGCGACAGGCCAGACCTGCACAGCTGGGGTTTGTCTTCCGGACACTTTGCTACCCTGTACCGTCGACGGTGATTGCACTGGCGAGCAGCAGATCTGCAGACTGGGGGCCTGTATTCCGGACACGCTCACCACCTGCGCTGCCGATGCTGACTGCTCATCTGGACAGTCTTGCACAGCAGGAATTTGTTTGCCAATCTTCCCTACATGTGTTTCTGATGAGAGTTGTGGCGAGGGTGAATCTTGTCTCGCTGGCGTCTGCCTCCCTCAAGGCTTGGATACTTGTGGAGATGACACCCCCTGCGCCGCGGGTCAGACCTGCACCGCTGGACTCTGCCTCCCTGATGTTCTACCTGTCTGCAGTCTTGATAGCGACTGTGGCAGCGAGCAGGTTTGCCGACTTGGAGTCTGTCTCCCTGAGGATCTTGTTGTCTGCCAGGCTAGCGAGGACTGCGGCACCAGCCAGGTTTGCACTGCTGGCGTCTGTCTACCGGGGGTTTTCCCTCCTTGCACAACCGATCAGAACTGCGGCCAGGACCAGTCTTGTGTGGCTGGTGTCTGTCTTCCCCAGACTGTCTCTATCTGCACAGTGGATTCGGACTGTCAAGCCGCTCAGATTTGTACAGCTGGAGCCTGTCTTCCCGCCATTTTGTCAACTTGCACAACCGACAGCAGCTGTGGCGAGGGTCAGGTCTGCCGACTTGGAGTCTGTCTCCCCGACCCCTTGACTGTCTGTCAGACGGATAGCGAGTGTGAAGCCGACCAAGCTTGTACCGCTGGAATCTGTATCGCCCAAGTCTTTCCCGACTGCACGGCTGACGCGGACTGCGGCTCAGACGAGCAATGTACAGGTGGAATTTGTCTTCCCCAGGCCATCGACACCTGCTCATCCAGCTCAGACTGCACTGACAGTCAGGTCTGTACCCTCGGTGTCTGCCTGCCGGCCGTCTTACCACAGTGTGCCGACGATACAACGTGTCAGAGCAGCGAGGTCTGCAGACTTGGTGTCTGTGTTCCTAGAGATCTCACTGTCTGTGGCTCTGGTACCGATTGTCCCCAAAACCAGGTCTGTACCGCTGGAATTTGTCTTCCCCAGGTCCTCCCTGACTGTACCTCCGATGCGGGCTGTGGCACGGGCGAGGTCTGCACTGCTGGCCTCTGCCTTCCTACCGGTATTACGTCCTGTTCCATCAGTTCCGAGTGCGCCGAGAGCCAAGTCTGCACTGGCGGAGTCTGTCTTCCCGAGATTCTTCCTCAGTGTACTGCCGATTCATCTTGCGAGGATACCGAGGTCTGCCGTCTTGGCGTCTGTGTACCTCGAGACCTGAGCGTCTGTACCGCCGACGATGAGTGCTCTGAGGACCAGGCCTGCACTGCTGGAATCTGTCTCCCCACTGTGATCCCTGCCTGCACCACTGATGCCGACTGCGACACTGGCGAGGCTTGCCAGGCGAACCTGTGTCTTCCTGCCACTATTCAGACCTGTTCTACCGACGGAGACTGTTCCGACAACCAAGCTTGCACGGGTGGAGTCTGTCTCCCATCAATACTCCCTACTTGTACGGCCGATATAGACTGCACCAGCGATAATGTCTGTCGCCTTGGCGTTTGTGTCCCGAGGACACTAACGACCTGTAGCACTGACTCTGAATGCGCTGAGACCCAGGCCTGTACCGCCGGCGTCTGTCTCCCTCAGGTGTTCCCTGATTGTACAGCTACAACCGATTGCGCTAGCGGCCAGACTTGCCAGGCAGGGATTTGTCTTCCTGAAGCCATCCAGAGCTGTTCAGCCGATGGCGATTGCTCCACTGGTCAATCTTGCACTGCCGGAGTCTGCCTTCCATCTATCCTACCGACATGTACGACCGATGCTGACTGCAATAATGATGGCCTCTGCCGACTTGGTGTCTGTATTCCTCGGACACTTACGGTTTGTGTTAGCATTGCCGACTGCAGCGCCGTGGAGACTTGCACAGCCGGCGTCTGTCTGGCTGAGGTATTCCCTCCCTGTACGACGACTGCGGATTGCAGCAGCGGCGATGTTTGCCAGGCCGGTTTCTGTCTTCCAGAAGGTGTCACCAGTTGCACGGCCGATGCAGACTGTCTCTCTACCCAAAGCTGTACTGGAGGCATTTGCTTGCCAACTATCCTGCCCACTTGCTCAGATGATAGCGGTTGTGATGTCGATCAAGTTTGCAGAGTCGGTGTGTGCATTCCCCGAGACCTTACAACTTGCGATGACGATACCTCCTGTGGTGAAGGCCAGACCTGCACAGCAGGAATATGCTTGCCAACAATATTCCCTGCCTGCACTTCTACTACTGATTGCGGCACCGGCGAGTCCTGTGAAGCGGGCATCTGCCTTCCCGACACTATCAATACCTGTACATCCGACTCAGACTGTCTGGCTGACCAGACTTGCACCGGTGGAATTTGCCTTCCGACGATCCTACCGACCTGCTCAGATGACGCCGGCTGCGATGTTGACGAGGTTTGTAAACTCGGTGTCTGCATTCCCAGAGACCTCACAACCTGCGATGATGATACTCCCTGCGGCGATGGCCAGACGTGCACTGCCGGAATTTGCCTGCCAACAGTTTTCCCTGCTTGTACCTCTGCCGATGATTGCAGTAGTGGTCAGGCTTGCGAAGCAGGAATCTGTCTTCCGGAAGCTCTAGACACTTGCACAACGACCGCGGATTGTTCTGAGTCTCAGACCTGCATAACCGGAATCTGTCTACCAACTGTTCTCCCTACCTGTGCTGATGACACCGCCTGCAGTGCCGATCAAGTTTGCAGGCTCGGTGTCTGTATCCCAAGAGATCTTACGACATGCGAGACTGATGAGTCTTGTGGCGATGGTCAGACTTGTACAGCCGGAATTTGCTTGGCTACTGTTTTCCCTGATTGTGTGGAAACCACAGACTGCTCTAGCGGCGAGGTTTGCCTGGCAGGCCTTTGTCTTCCTGAGACGGTGCAAACCTGCTCTACTACCGATGACTGTCTCGAAGACCAGACTTGCACTGCTGGAGTCTGCCTTCCCACAGTCCTACCTACCTGCTCAGACGATTCTGCCTGTGCCGCTGAAGAGGTCTGTAGACTTGGACTCTGCATTCCTCGAGACCTGTTGATTTGTCAATCCAACGACGAGTGCAGTGACGGTCAGACCTGTGCCGCTGGAATTTGCATCCCCACGCCTTTGCCTGACTGCGAAGCTGATACGGACTGTTCGGACGGCGCAACCTGCACCGCTGGAGTCTGTCTCCCAGTTGGCCTTACCAGTTGTACGACAAACGCAGAATGCAACGCTGGTCAGTCTTGCACTGGCGGCGTCTGCCTTCCCACGATTTTGCCTACCTGCTCAGACGACAGCGCCTGTGCTAGTGATGAGGTCTGTAGGCTGGGCGTCTGCGTCCCCTCGGATCTTGCTCTATGCACTATTAATGGAGACTGCGGAACTGGTCAAGTCTGTACGGCCGGTCTCTGTCTTCCAGAGGTCTTCCCTGACTGCCAGGCCGACGGTGATTGCACCAACGGACAGGTTTGCACCGCGGGCATTTGTCTACCATCAGGCTTGGCTGTTTGCGGAGATGAGACTCCCTGTGCCGATGATCAGACCTGCACCAACGGAGTCTGCCTTCCGACAGTTTTGCCTATTTGTACAGATGACACCTCCTGCACCGCCGAACAGGTTTGCAGGCTTGGCCTTTGCGTGCCAAGGGACCTGGTTACCTGCACCGCCGATACTGACTGTTCTGAGGAGCAGGCCTGTGTGGCGGGCATCTGCCTTGCTTCGGTTTTCCCTCCCTGCTTGTCCAACACCGACTGCGAGGACAACGAGCAATGCACCGCCGGAACCTGCCTTCCCCAGGGTCTCGATACCTGCTCTGCCGACTCTGACTGTGATGATGGTCAGACCTGTACCGCGGGCGTGTGCCTTCCTACCGTCTTGCCCGCCTGTACGGCCGACACGGACTGTGGAGGCGACGATGTCTGCAGACTCGGTGTCTGTTTACCTGCGACCCTCACAACCTGCCAGGCCGATAGTGACTGTGCCTCGGATCAGACCTGTACTGCTGGTATCTGCCTCCCCACGCTTCTGCCTCCCTGTCAGACTGATGGGGATTGTGGTACCGCAGAGGTTTGCACGAACGGCATCTGCCTCCCTGATGCCATCCAGCAGTGTACACTTGATTCCGGATGTGACGAAGGCCAGACCTGCATCGCAGGAGCCTGCCTTCCTGATATCCTACCCGACTGTACTCTTGATTTAGACTGCGCTCTTGATCAGCTTTGCAGACTGGGCGTCTGTCTACCTCAGGAGATCACCGTCTGTCAGGCTGATACTGACTGCACCGAAGACAATGTGTGCACCGGTGGAATCTGCCTACCTCCTCTTTATCCTACATGTGCCGCGGATACCGACTGTGCCTCTGGCTCGTCTTGTACCGCTGGCCTCTGCCTTCCCGTTGACCTGACTGTCTGTACACAAGACTCCGACTGTGCTGCGGCCCAGGTCTGTACTTCCGGAGTCTGTCTACCACGTGTGTTGGACACTTGTTCAGCCGATAGCGATTGTGCCGACAACGGGGTCTGCCGACTTGGTGTCTGCCTCCCCGCGGAGCTCGACCTCTGCGAAACAGACAGCTCTTGTGCTGAGGGTCAAACCTGTACCGGCGGTGTCTGCCTTCCAACGGTGTTCCCTGCTTGCACGACAGCCGCCGATTGTGGTAGCGGACAAGCTTGTACGGCTGGCATCTGTCTCCCTGAGGATCTGGATACCTGCTCGGACGAATCGCCTTGCGGACAGGATCAGACTTGCACCCTGGGAGTCTGTCTTCCAACACTACCTGTCTGTACAGCCGACTCTGATTGTGAGAATGATGGCGTCTGCCGTCTAGGAGTCTGCCTGCCTAGTGATCTCAGCACATGCACTGCCGATACAGACTGCACTGAGAACCAAACTTGCACTGGTGGTATTTGCATCCTAAAGATCTTCCCCACTTGCGAGCAAGACTCGGACTGTGGAAGTAGTGAGACCTGTACTGGAGGCATCTGCCTTCCGACTGGTATTATTGCTTGCACTGGTGATGAAGACTGTGAAGACGACCAGACCTGCACAGCGGGAGTCTGTCTTCCGGACTCCTTGCCCGCCTGTACGACCGACGGCGACTGCTCCAACAACCTACTCTGTCGACTCGGTGTCTGTATTCCTCAGGCCCTTGCTCTCTGTCAGGTTGATGAGGAATGTCCTGTCAACCAGGCATGTTCTGGTGGAGTCTGCCTCCCTTCAATTTTCCCTCTCTGTCAGGCAGATGCGAACTGCGATGCCGATAACCTCTGCGTTGCAGGTATCTGTCTCCCTACAACCATCCCTACTTGCAGCGATGATACGCCCTGTGCCCAAGGTCAGACCTGTACCTTGGGAGTGTGTCTCCCAGACACATTGCCTACGTGCAGCGCTGATGCGGATTGTCGATCCGACGAGGCCTGTAGACTTGGTGTCTGTATCCCTCAGGAGATTACTGTGTGCCAAGATAGCACCGACTGCGCTGCCTCGCAGACTTGCACCGCTGGCCTTTGCGTTCCCGAAGTTTTCTCGGGTTGCCAGACCAGTGGCGACTGTGGTAGCGGAAACTCCTGTACGGGCGGGCTTTGCCTCCCTGACGGAATCCTTGGCTGCACAGACAATAGTGGATGTGAAACTGGTCAAACCTGCACAGCTGGCGTATGTCTTCCTGACGTCCTGGACACTTGCACAACCGACACAGACTGCATTAGCGATAATGTCTGCCGTCTCGGCGTCTGTATTCCTGCCGATCTCTCGATATGCACCTTAGACACCGACTGCGCTACCACTGAGACCTGTACGGCCGGCATCTGCCTTCCCCAGATTATTCCCACATGCACAGCTGATACCGACTGTGCCGATGGTGACAGTTGTACTGCTGGCGTCTGCCTCCCAAGCACAATCACTGCTTGTACTGATGGAGATGGCACTTGCGGAGCGGGTCAGATTTGTACCGCTGGTGTTTGTCTTCCCGAGGTCCTGCCTACCTGCTCCATTGATACCGACTGCGATGACCAACAGGTTTGCAGACTTGGCGTCTGTTTGCCGAGGGAGATTACTACTTGTGATTCCGACGAAGCCTGTGCCGACGACCAAACCTGTACTGGCGGCGTCTGCCTTGCGACGGTCTTCCCGACTTGTACGACTGCCGAGGACTGCACTGGCGGTGATATTTGCGTTGCTGGAGCTTGTCTCCCCGACATCATCACTCAATGTACGACTGATACTGATTGTGGCGCGGGCGAGTCCTGCACCAGCGGGGCCTGTCTTCCCGTATTTCTACCTACTTGCGAATCCGATGATCAATGCGCCAGCACCCAGGTCTGTCGCCTTGGCGTCTGTCTTCCTCGCGACCTCGTCAGCTGCTCAGATGACGAGCCATGCGCTGACGGCCAAACCTGTGCTGCTGGAGTTTGCGTCCCAGAAGTCTTCCCAGCCTGTACTTCTGCTGCGGACTGCTCTCAGGGACAAGTCTGCACAGCTGGCCTCTGTCTGCCTGACACCCTCAATACCTGCGACGACGAGAACACTTGCGACGCTGGACAGACCTGCACGGCCGGCATCTGTCTTCCTACAGTTTTGCCTACCTGTGAAGCTGACACTGATTGTGATAACGACAACGTTTGCAGACTTGGCACCTGTCTCCCTCCTGTCATTATCTCTTGCGACTCGGACGAAGCATGTGATTCCTCAGAGACTTGTACGGCTGGCATTTGCCTTCCCACAATCTTCCCTGCCTGCGAGACTAACACAGACTGTACCAATGGCCAGACATGTGTCTCCCAAATCTGTCTGCCAGAAACCATCCCTGCTTGTGGCCCCGAGAACTCGTGCCCGGCGGATCAGACTTGCACTGGTGGAGTCTGTCTTCCTACTATCCTGCCGTCCTGCGCAGCCGACTCAGACTGCGCTTCCGACCTCCTCTGCCGACTGGGAGTTTGTGTCCCTCGAGAGTTCGTTGTCTGCTTGACGACGGATGACTGTACCGAGAGCCAGACGTGTTCTGTTGGCCTCTGTGTTCCCGAGCTCTTCCCGACTTGCGAGTCTTCCACAGATTGCAGCGGTGGCCAGATTTGCACAGCAGGCACTTGCTTGCCAACCGGTGTCCAGACCTGCTCAGTCGATTCTGACTGTGCCGATGGCCAGGCTTGTGCCGCCGGCGTCTGCCTTCCTGACGTCCTCCCTGTATGCACTACTGAGAGTGACTGCAGCGCCGAGCAGGTTTGTAGGCTAGGCCTCTGTGTTCCTTCGGATCTGACTGTCTGTCAATCCGATACCGACTGCGCCAGCGACCAGACCTGTGTCGGAAATATCTGTTTGGCTTCTGTCTTCCCTCCCTGTCAGACCGACGACAACTGCGACGCAGGCTCAACCTGCACAGCAGGCGTCTGTCTTCCTACTGTTCTTCCTACCTGCGACGATAGCACGACTTGTGGTGCCAACCAGGTTTGTGTTTCTGGAGTGTGTCTTCCCGAAATCTTGCCCACTTGTACCACCGACGCCCAGTGCACCGGTGATCAGGTTTGCAGGCTTGGCAACTGTCTTCCCGCCGATGTCACTATCTGTACATCCGACACCGACTGCAGTGGATCCGATACCTGTCTCGCTGGCCTATGTCTTCCAGAGGTCTTCCCGACCTGCACCGACAATACGGACTGCAACAACGGCGAAGTCTGTACCGGTGGTGCTTGTCTACCTAACAACTTACCTACTTGTGACGATGATACCCCTTGCGGTGCCAACCAGGTCTGCACAGAAGGAATCTGCCTTCCCGAAGGCCTTCCAACTTGCGAGACTGATACGCAATGTGCGTTTGGAGAGGTTTGCAGACTCGGAGTCTGTATTCCTCGAACTATTATACCCTGTATCGCCACTGAGCTTTGTGACAACGAACTCATCTGTGTTGGAGGCATCTGCATCACGCAGGTATTCCCATCTTGCAATGTTGATGATGACTGCCTTGAGGGTCAATCTTGCTCAGCAAACACTTGTCTCCCGTCGACCTTGACTGACTGCACCGACGACTCAACCTGCGCTCCGGGCCAGGTTTGTACAAGCGGTGTCTGTCTTCCCGCGGTGCTGCCTTCGTGTGCTAGCGATTCTGAATGCCAAAACACACAAATTTGCCGACTGGGACTCTGTATTCCTGACGACCTCACAGTCTGCCAGGCCGATGCCGACTGTGGCGAAGGCCAAGCTTGTCTCAGCGGCATCTGCCTCCCTGCAGTATTCCCACCTTGCGCGACCAACGACAATTGTGATGACGGCCAGGTTTGCACTGCTGGTGTTTGCCTTCCCGACGTCCTACCCGCATGCTCAGACAGCGACAGCCCCTGCGTGGATGGTCAATCTTGCGTCTCAGGCGTCTGCATCTCCGATACTCTCCCCACTTGCGAGAGCGACGCTGCATGCGGAACTGGCAAGGTCTGCAGACTTGGTTACTGTATCCCCGAGGTCCTTGTCACTTGTACGACTACCGCGGACTGTGACGGCGAGTTGACTTGCACCGCTGGTCTCTGTGTCCCAGCGGTATTCCCAGCCTGCGAGGCTGATGCGGACTGCGATGGTACTGACACATGCCTGGGAGGCTCATGTCTTCCTAATACCCTCCCTACTTGTGAGACCGATGACGGCTGCTCCGACGGACAGACTTGTGTCTCGGGAGTCTGCCTTCCTGCTGACTTACCTGACTGCACTGCTGATACCGACTGCGGCTCTGGCCAGGTTTGTCGACTTGGCCTTTGCATCCCTGAAGTGCTTATTACATGCACAAGCACCGCCGACTGCGGCACGAGCCAAACCTGCACAGCTGGACTCTGCGTTCCAGAGGTTTTCCCTCCCTGTCAGACTGCAGATGATTGTGGAAGCGGCTTGTCTTGCTTTGATGGTGTCTGTCTACCCGATACTCTGCCTACTTGCACCGACGACACGTCTTGCGCCGATGACCAAACCTGCCAGTCAGGCGTCTGCCTCCCAGCCAACCTTCCTACTTGCGAGGCCGATACCGACTGTGGTCTCAACCAAGTCTGCAGACTCGGACTTTGCATCCCCGATGTTGTCACTATCTGTACCGATGATACCGAGTGCAGCGACGACCAAACCTGCACAGCTGGCGTTTGTGTTCCAGAGGCCTTCCCCAAGTGTACCATCGACAGTGACTGCGGCAGCGGGCAGCAGTGCACTGGTGGCGTCTGTATTCCTACTATTTTCGACGGTTGCCAGAACGATGGGGATTGCTCCGCCGAGGAAACATGTGTCTCCGGCCTTTGCGTGCCAGACGCCCTTCCTTCCTGCGGCACTGACACGGACTGTGGCTCCGGCCAGGTCTGTCGCCTCAATATTTGTCTTCCGGAAACCATCATCGAGTGTGCCACCGACGGGGACTGTGGTACTGGCCAGACCTGTACCGCCAGTATCTGTCTTCCTGAGGTCTTCCCGGCTTGTGAGCAGGATGCCGACTGTGGAAGGGACAACACCTGCACCAGCGGCGTCTGTCTCCCTGTTACTATCCCCCTCTGCGATGACGATACGCCTTGTTCTGAGGGTCAGACCTGCACAGCTGGAGTCTGCCTACCTGATGCTCTCCCAACCTGTGAGACTGATCCGGACTGTGGCGCTGGCCAAGTTTGTCGTCTAAGCGTCTGTCTTCCCGAGACGATCACGCCATGTGAGTCCGACCAGCAGTGTGGCGCCAGCCAGACCTGTACCGCCGGACTATGTGTACCAGAGGTCTTCCCAGCCTGCTCGCAGGATAGCGATTGTGGCTCAAGCCTTGCCTGCCTGGCTGGTCTCTGTCTTCCGGATGTCCTTCCCGCTTGCAGTGACGACAATCCTTGCGAGGCGGATCAAACTTGCACTGAAGGAGTCTGTCTTCCCGATACCCTCCCGACTTGCTCTAGCAACGTTGACTGCGGCAACGGTCAAGTCTGTCGACTCGGAGTCTGTCTCCCTGACACCGTTGTTCCCTGCGAGTCATCCGATTCCTGCGATGAAGGACAGACTTGCGCGGTTGGCATCTGTATCGCCGAGGTCTTCCCCCCTTGCACAGACACCACGGATTGCAGCGCTGGCCAAGTTTGTAGCGCTGGACTCTGTCTTCCCGACATCTTCCCCGCCTGTACTGTTGACGACGACACTTGTGGTCAAGATCAGACATGTGTCGGGGGTCTGTGTGTTCCTGCCCAGCTTCCTGCTTGTTCAGTCGATTCCGATTGCGGTAGCAACCTGCTCTGCAGACTCGGAGTTTGTCTCCCTGATATCCTCAACACCTGCGAGACCAATAGTCAATGTGGCGAAGGGCAGATCTGCTCTGCCGGTCTTTGTATCCCAGAGGTCTTCCCTGGCTGTTCACAGGATGTCGACTGTTCAGCCGGCCAGGTGTGTACTGGAGGTATCTGTCTTCCTGTTCTCCTGCCGGAGTGCACTGATACCGCGCCTTGCGCTGAAGGACAAGCCTGTACATCAGGCGTCTGTATTCCTAGTGGCTTACCTACCTGCGCTGCCGATTCTGAGTGCGCTACGGAGCAGGTTTGCCGACTCGGAGTCTGTATTCCCGAGACCCTTAACCTCTGCATTGATGACGATTCATGCACAGAGGGCCGAGTGTGCACCGCCGGACTTTGTCTCCCACCGGCCTTGCCAACTTGCACCACGGACCTGGATTGTGTCTCGGCCGATGGCTGTGTATCAGGCATATGTGTACCTAAGACGCTTGGTACTTGCGACACCAACAACGACTGCGGCACCGGCCAGGCCTGTGTGGCTGGTGTCTGCCTTCCCGACGTGTTGCCCGACTGCACCGCTGATACGGACTGTGACGATGGCGATGTTTGTAGACTCGGAGTCTGCATTCCTCAGGTCTTGATTGTCTGCACAACCGACGCGGAGTGTGACTCGAGCCAGACTTGCACGGCTGGAATCTGTCTTGCCACTGTTTTCCCTGCCTGCACTGACCGCACATCCTGCGGTGAAGGAGAGACTTGTACCGCAGGTGTCTGTCTTCCTGATACTCTTAATGGCTGCGAAACGAGCGATACCTGCGACAGCGGCCAGGTCTGTACCAGTGGAGTTTGCCTTCCAAGCGTGCTCCCTACGTGTCAATCCGATACAGACTGTTTATCCTCCGACCTCTGCAGGCTTGGTGTCTGTATCCCCCGGGACACGGTCACTTGCGCTGGCGATGATGATTGCGGAACTGACCACACTTGCACTGCGGGTGTCTGTCTGCCAACTGTCTTCCCGTCTTGTCTCGAATCGTCGGATTGTGATGAAGACCAGACCTGTACATCAGGTGTCTGCCTTCCCAGTGTTCTTGGTGGATGTCAGACAAGCGCTGAGTGCAGCTCGGGCCAGACTTGTGTGGCCGAGGTCTGCCTCCCCGATCTTCTCACCAGCTGCACGACGGACGCAAATTGCGATGCGACTGAAGTCTGCAGACTGGGTTACTGTATTCCCCGGATTGTTGTTACCTGTGCAGCTGACAGCGATTGCACCTCCGAGCAGTCCTGCACTGGCGGTATCTGCATTCCGCAACTCCTCCCGAACTGCGAGGCGGACACCGACTGCAGCACCGGAGAAACGTGTCTATCTGGCGTCTGCTTCCCCAGCAACCTTGGCGCCTGTACCGCAAATGCGGACTGCGGGAACCGCGAGGTTTGTACCTCTGGTGTCTGTGTTCCCCAGGTGCTCCCTACTTGCGAAACGGATGATTCTTGCGCCGAGGGCCTGGTTTGTAGACTGGGAACTTGTCTTCCCGGAGTACTCACCGGCTGCGAGAACAATCTCCAATGCCGCGATGGCCAGACTTGCGAGGCTGGCCTCTGTGTGCCTCTCTCGGTACTTTGTATCCTCGACTCGGACTGTTCCGACAACAACGCTTGTCGGGCCGGTCTCTGTCTTCCCCAATCCTTCCCTGCCTGCACAGCCAACGACGACTGTGGCTCAGGCTTTACTTGCACTGGTGGTGTTTGCTTCCCCGGAGCTCTCAACACCTGTACCGCTACGGAGGACTGTTCGGCCGACCAAGTTTGTACCAACGGCGTCTGCCTCCCGAGCGACCTTACCGGCTGCCAGACCAACGGCGACTGTGGCCAGAACGAGCAGTGTACGCTTGGAGTGTGTCTCCCTACTACCGTTCTCGAGTGCAGCGCCGACAGCGACTGCGAAACGACAAGCAGCGAAGTTTGTCTGGCTGGTCTCTGTGTGTCGACTCTTACTCCGTGTGTTAGTAGCAGCACCTGCGGCGCTGACGAGGTCTGCACGTTGGGCTTCTGCCGCCCCTCGACTCCCGATCAGTGTGCCTCAGATAGCGACTGCACGAACCAGGAGTTCTGTTCTCTCGGCGTTTGTGCTCCCCGTTCGCTCACTTGTGAGAGCAATGATGACTGCGGCGAGAACCAGCTCTGCACTGTCGGTCTCTGCACCACGGATATCTCTACCACTGGCTGCAGCAGCGCCAACGACTGTCTCCTGGGCGTCGGACTCTGCGCCCTGGGTCTATGTGTCTGCGTCGATGCTGTCTGCGCACTAGACCCCAGCATCCCGTCGTGTTCGAGTGACGCCAACTGCGCCGCTGACGAGCTTTGCCAGAGCGGTGCCTGTGTGGCGAGAACAGACTGTTCCGCATCCAGCGACTGCGTTCTCGGCCTTAATCTTTGCCTCCTTCCCGGCATTTGTCTCTGCCTCAACGGTGTCTGCACTCTTGGCGGCTCGACGACGCCTACTTGTTCCTCGGATGCCAACTGTGACCAGGCCGGCGGCGAGGTCTGTCAGAGCGGCACTTGCACGGTTCCTTCAACGGCTTGTGCCAGTGACACGCAATGTGTCGGAAAGGTACTCGGTATCGACATCTGTCTCTTCGGCCTCTGCGTCTGTAACGGCGGTAGCTGTGTCTACAACGGACCCAGCGCATGTACCGTGGACTCGGGATGTGCCACCAACGAGCTTTGCGTTGCTGGACGTTGTACTCCCAACCCGCTACAGTGTACTGCCGACACGGGTTGCGGTGACGAGGAGATCTGCCAGTTTGGTACCTGCATCGCCGGATGTCGCTCCAACAGCGGCTGTGTCGGTAGCAGAGCGTGCCAGTTCGGTCTCTGTGTTACTGGCTGCGGCTCCAACGAGGAGTGCGGCGCTGACCAGACCTGTCAACAGAGACTCTGCGTCAATAACGTCCTCACTCCTTGTACATCAACCTCCCAGTGTGGCACCAACGAGATCTGCCAGCTGGGCAACTGTCTCCCCAACCTCCTCCCTCTTTGTATCACCTCGGCTCAGTGCAGCGACGGGCAAATCTGCCCGAACGGTGTCTGCACTGGCTGCAACTCGGACGCCCAGTGCGGTACTGGCCGAGCTTGCCAGAACGGGCTCTGCGTGGCCAGCGTCACGCCGGCTTGCACCAGCAGCAGCGACTGTACCGGCGGTTTGGTCTGCCAGAGCGGTCTCTGTCGTCCCTGTACGTCTACTTCTCAGTGTGGCGACGACCAAGTCTGTACTGCTGGAGTATGCGGCTCCTGTACGCTCAGCTCGCAGTGCAGCACCGGCGACGTCTGTCTCAACGGTGTCTGCGGCGATTGTACCGAGAACTCTCAGTGCAGCCCTGGCCAGGCTTGTAAGTCTGGACAATGCACGTTCTGTAGCCAGAGCTCCGACTGCGGAGCTGGCAACATCTGTACGCTTGGAATCTGCAGCCCTGGATGTACATCCAGCGCTTCGTGCTCGGCCGGCGAGGTCTGTCTCCTCGGTCTCTGTGCCGGCTGCACGTCCAGGACGCAGTGTCTCCCTGGCCAAGCTTGTCAGGGCGGTCTCTGCGGCGCCTGTCTCCTCGACAACCAATGTGGCAGCGGTGAGGTATGTATCTCGGGCATCTGTCAACCTGCTTGTACTTCCAGCAGCCAATGCAGCGGCGGCCAAGTCTGTACACTCGGAAGATGCTCCCCATGCCTACTCAACTCAGACTGTGGCACCGGTCAGATCTGTACCGCCGGATCTTGTGGCGCCTGTTCCACGTCTCTCCAGTGTGGCCTTGGACAAGTCTGCGAGGCTGGTATCTGCCATGCGGCTTGTCTGTCCAACTCTCAATGTCCCTCGGGGCAAACCTGTCAAGCCGGGCTTTGCGGCCCCTGTACTCTAGACTCCCAGTGTGCCACCGGGCAGGTCTGTCAGAGCGGAAGCTGTGGCGCCTGTACGGCCGACAGCCAATGTACGACACCGGGCCAGATCTGCACCAGCGGCGTCTGCACTGCGGGATGTGTCTCAAGCCTGTCTTGCAGCAACGGTCAAATATGTACTGCTGGCCGCTGTGTCGCATGTACGTCTGCCTCTCAGTGCAGCACCGGTCAAGCGTGTGTGTCTGGATCCTGCGGCACCTGTACGTCGAGCACTCAGTGCGGCACCGGCAATGTCTGCAGCAGCGGTCTCTGTATCCCAGCTTGCACGTCGAGTTCCCAATGTGCCCTTGGATCCGTCTGTCAGTCAGGACTCTGCGTCCCCTGTACCGGGAACTCGGACTGCAGCACCGGACAGGTCTGTACGGCCGGAGTTTGTAGCGCCTGTCTCCTCACGTCCCAGTGCGGTGGCAACGGCCAAGTTTGTGAGAACGGCGCCTGTCACGCTGGCTGCTCGTCGAACGCCCAGTGTAGCAGCGGCAAGATCTGCCAGGCTGGACTCTGCACCGTCTGCACAACGAACTCGCAGTGCGGCACCGGCCAAGCCTGTGTTCTCGGAGCTTGCGGAGCTTGTACGCTCGATATCCAGTGCAACAGCGGCGTTGGACAGTACTGCGAGAGCGGTGCCTGTCGCGCAACCTGCACATCCAACTCCCAGTGCGGAACTGGGCAAGCCTGCTTGGCGAACGGACACTGCGGTGCCTGTACGCTCAGCTCACAGTGCGGCACCGGCCAAGCCTGTATCAGCGGCTCGTGTGGCTCTTGTACTACGAATACTCAGTGCGGCACTGGACAGGTCTGCAGCAGCGGAACTTGCATCGCGGCGTGTACTTCGAACGCGCAGTGTAGCGGCGGCACCGTCTGTCGCGCAACTGGACTCTGCGATGCCTGCACCACCAACGGCCAGTGCAACGCCGGAACGGTCTGCAACCTCTCCACGGGAACCTGTGGTCTTTGCACTCTCAACTCGCAGTGCCTCTCTACCCAGGGCTGCGATACCTCCACCGGCCTCTGTGCCACGACTTGCGATGCCACAGACAACAGCGGCAATGCCTGCGGTGGAGGACGTGTCTGTACCTCTACGGATGGTCTGACAGGTCTCTGCACTGGTTGCACCAATACATCCCAGTGTCGAAACGGTCAAGTCTGTACGGGCGGAGTCTGCTCTGTCTGTACCCTCGATTCCCAGTGCGGCTCCGGCAAGGTCTGTCGTCTTGGAACTTGTGTTCCCAGTTGCACAACCAATGCCAACTGCGGCACCGGGGTCTGCTCTTCTGGAAGCTGCACAACTTGTACGACCTCGTCCCAGTGCAACACTGGACAGGTCTGTACCCTCGGAGCCTGTACGGCCTGTCTCAATACCGCCCAGTGTGGCACCGGCCAGGTCTGCAGCGGTGGTTCTTGTATCGCTGCCTGTACTTCCAACTCGAACTGCGGCACCGGCCAAGTCTGTCAGTCTGGAAACTGTGTTGCCTGTACCGCCAGCTCTCAGTGCGATGGCGGCAAGGTCTGTACCCTTGGCAGCTGCGGTTCCTGTCTTCTCGATACCCAGTGTACTACCGCGGGCCAGATCTGCAGCGGCGGTCTTTGCATCGCCGGCTGTACGGCCAACTCGCAGTGCACCAACGGACAGGTCTGTCAGTCCGGTCGCTGTACAGCTTGCGCGGCGTCGTCTCAATGTGATAGCGGCAAAGTCTGTACAGGTGGCATCTGCGGTTCCTGCACTCTCGATGCTCAGTGCGGATCCGGGAACGTCTGCAGCAGCGGAACTTGCATCGCGGCTTGCGCTTCCAACGCAGCGTGTAGCGCTGGTCAGGTCTGCCTGTCTGGCCACTGTTCTGCTTGTACGGCAAACTCCCAGTGCAGCACCGGCCAAGTCTGCAACAGCGGCACTTGCGGTGCTTGCACTTCTGACTCACAGTGTCTAACTACCGGCAACATCTGCAACAGCGGTCTCTGTGTGACCGGCTGTCTTTCAAGTTCGTCCTGCAGCGGTGGCCAGATCTGTTCTGCCGGTCGCTGCATCGCTTGTACGGCCAGCACCCAGTGCTCGACCGGCCAAGTCTGCTCTTCGGGAGCTTGCGGCGCCTGTACTACTGATACGCAATGCACCACGGCTGGACAGGTATGCAACAGCGGTGTCTGTTCTGCTGGCTGTGCCTCCAACGCAGCTTGCAGCGGTGGCCAGGCGTGTATATCCGGCCACTGCACTGCCTGCACAGCAACCTCCCAGTGTACGACTGGACTGGCCTGTGTATCTGGATCCTGCAGGACTTGCTCGACGAGTGCTCAGTGCGGAGCGGGCAAGGCCTGCAACGCGGGAGTCTGTATCGATGCGTGTACAACCAACGCCAACTGTGCCACCGGCCTCGTCTGCAACACCGGGACTGGTCTCTGCGGTGTCTGCACAGCGAGCTCGCAATGCAACACCGGCCAAGTCTGTACGGCCGGCGTCTGCGGCGCTTGCACGCTCGACTCCCAGTGCACAACGGCCGGCCAGGTCTGCAACGTCGGCCTCTGCGGACCTCCTTGCACCAGCACCGCCAACTGCAGCGGCGGCAAGGTGTGTACCAGCAGCCATTGTGTGGCCTGCACGACCAACGCTCAGTGCTCGACCTCGACTGGCAAGCTCTGCATCTCTGGCGCTTGCAGCCTCTGTACCCAAAACTCCCAGTGCGCCACCGGCCAAGCTTGTGTCGCCGGCGTCTGTGGAAGCTGCACCGCGGACGCGCAGTGCGCCAATGATCAGACGTGCGCGACTGGCGGCGTCTGCAAGACTCGCGAGTGCACTGGCAACGGGGAGTGCCTCAGTATTGGACTCTGTGCCATCACCAGGATTTGTATCTGTCTCCTAGGAATCTGCGTATAGATTGTCTTTCCGGCAGATGGCCTCGACACAGATACATCTCGGGACCATCGGTCCACCCACCTACTTATACGTCGCATTCTCGCGATGCCCATTTTTCTTACCACGTCAAATTGTCAAAAACAACTCCATCTATCATTTCGTTTCTTATGTATTATCCCACACACTCACTTTGGAATTGGAGCCAAAATTTACAAAGCACCGGCTCTGTGTCAGCGAGCGAAGGAGTTCTCGGGCATTGTTCAGGAATGGGCTGGTTGGCTGTACCGCCCTCACTTTCATTCAGCCGATGTTTATGACTCGGCGGGCTTTTGTAATGTTTTAGGTAGTCGGGCCACATAATGGCCCTTTTCCCTCATTATTAGGACTCATTGTCCCCACACATAGTGGACTTGATGTTTAATACAATAGTTTGTTCTCAACCTCGGTTTCTCGACCAAAGTTCGTTGTTATATGTACCGTGAAGACGTAAAGGGTCTATAGTTTACACCATATTTCGGGCTCTTGGCTCCAAGAAACCTCCTAGTTTCCAGCCATAATAGCCTTGCTTTCCTCGTAGTCGCTGGTACCGTGCTCGGGATCCGCATCAACAGCATTCTCAGCGCCGCAAACAGAACCGGCATCGGAAGCTCCGGCGGGGCCGTCAACACCAGCGAACTCGCGCTTGTCGTTAGCCAGCAGCATGTTCTCGGCGGCCTCGGGCAACCAGCCGTTGATGAAGTCGCCGTGTGAGCAGTACGACGATCCGCAGGCGAGCTCCAGCGGCGCCTCGCCGGACCAGCCCTGCGGCAGAGCGGTGCGGAGGTCGTAGCGGATGGAGAAGCGCAGCTGGGGAATGCGCTTCATGCCCGAGGGGCAGCGGTTGGCGGGCTTGAAGTTGCCGTTCCAGTTCTGCGTGCCCGAGTAGGCGCTCTCGAGCGTCTGCTCGTTGACGCAGTCGTGGAAAAGCAGAAGGGTTTGGAGATGGGTCGAGCAGGTCTTCGTCGGGAAGGCGGCGGCGTCCTTGTTCTCCTCGGTGGCATCACCCTCGCAGAACCAGGAGATTCCGGCGAGGGCGTCGACGCCGGCTTGGTCGACGGCGGATACGTTGCCGGCGACGGCCTTGAAGTCTTGTGGGATGGCGACCTCGGCGTTTTCGATGGAGACGTAGTAGGCGCTGAAGCGGTTGACCGGGACAGGCTCGGTTCCGGCGTCGTTTCGGATGTAGAGAGTAGGGACCCCTGAGCAGACATTAGACACTGAGAAGTTGCACGACAGCCTCATACGTAGATCCAGCAACTTACAGTAAACCGAGTAGTCGTTGGGGTTCTGGGCGGTGGAGCAACCGGCCTGAAGCTCCGCGGACGTCGTCGTGTTGGCCGTCACGGCGTCGGACCCGAAGAAGGTGTGCATGTGGCTCTTGATGTACTCGCCCGGGAAGACGATGGGGTCGATGTTCTTGTACATGAAGCGCTCGGCCACGGTGATGGTGTAGGCGGAGGCGGCGCCAGCGCCAGCGAGGAAGAGAAGAAGCGACTGCATTGTGGGGGAAAAAAAGGTTGAAGTAATAGTAACAGAAACGAAGGACTAATTAACGAGTGGAATAAAGGGTGAACTGGTCACGAGAAAAAGAAGGTGAGGATGCTGAGAAGTCAGAAGAAACATACATTGATTCACCGGGACGCCGGAGAGTATTTCAACTCTTCAGAGCTGGTCTCGGCTCGATCTAGCAATGGCACCTTAACGGTCCGTCCTATGTCCTATAGATAGCCGCCGTTTTCATCGTCGAGGCGAAACAGCGCTACAGGGGGATCTGCTCCATACATTTGTGGAAACAAAGTTCCGTTCCGTTGCTTCTATGCTGTAGCTTAATTTAACGTGAAACGGACGTGAAGCAGGCCTCGCTTGCGATGCGACTGCGGCCCCGCCGAGGTGTTGTCGGGAGCATGCCTGGATCCGGTTAAGCAGAACCTCGATCCGAAGCGCCCTAATAAAAGATGATCCGGACCTCGCCTATCACCTAGTCTAGATTGTCTATAAAAACTCAATCGGGGGTTGTTTACTTTTCTTTAAACATATCTGCAACACCTAGCAGTTGCTTATATATTAGGACAAGGAAACGGATTATCAAACACGCCGTTTACGATTCTTGGCAATAGGAATGGCACGGAGTCAAGTAGGCTGCCCAAGAGCTTGGCTTTGTCCCTTGGAGTACGACGTCTTGGTATATATATCCTAATTCTCTCGACATATGGAGCCCCCCGTGGATCAGTCCATGCTATCCAGTGGTTCATCATTCTTAAGCCTTATAAAAATAACCCTTCCTGACTTGCAGCCAAACACAACAGTTGATCCCAAGACAAGTGAGTGAAGGGGCCGGAACTGCGGTGGTAACCAGAGGATCTGGATTCCCTGCCAAAGGATCCAGCAGCGATCTTCACTGATCCCAACACCAGACACGCAGTCAGTGAAGGGTGTGCGTGGTTTCGTAGTCGCTGAACGAGGGCTTTGGATAGGTATAGCGCCACGGTCTGTCAACAGTCTTGAACTTCCTTGGTCGAATCGTAGGTAAGATGTGCAAATGCCAGACACTTCCTGAAGGCACTCTCCACTGTCAATTCGCCAGACCTGCACCGTATCCCCGGAGAATGACGCAGCAAGTGTTGAATCAGGTGAGAATGCCGCTGAGGACGGCGAATAAGAGAGGCGATTACCCCCGAGCTCAAACACTTGAACGCATTCTCCACTGGCAGTTTGCCATAGCCGCACAGTGCCATCAATACCGGTCGAAGCTATTAGTGTCGAGTCCGGTGAGAACATTACTGATTCCACCATGCCCTTGTGGCCGTTCATCACTCGGATACACTCACCACCATCGACTGCCCACAGTCGTACAGGGTTAGTTGCTAAGGCTATTAGTCTTGAGTCATGTGAAAACACAAATGACTTCGCATGGAACCTCTCATAAGCCCGCAGCACTTGGCTACATTCGCCAGTACTGACTTCCCAGATCATCACAGCATCATCCCAAGGCCCTGAAGCTACAAGTCTAGAATCATGAGAGAATACAATAATAGGATCCGATCCCCTATAGCGACGAGGAGCTCCAATACTGTTGCCGTGAATAACTTGAATGCACTCGCCGTTCTCGGTTCGCCACAGCCTCAGGATGCGATTGCTAGAGACCGAGGCTAAGAGGTTTGAGTCATGTGAGAAGGCCAATGCCCGAACTCGCTGCTCGTGCCCAATTAGTATGTGAACGCACTCGCCACTCTCAGCTTGCCAGAGCTGAATGGCCTGGTCAGCGGATGAAGCTATAAGCTTCGAATCATGCGAGAGTAAAAGTCCGTCCACGCAGCTTCCGTGACCCTTAGACGTTCTGATTGGCTCGCCATTCCCAACCGTCCAAAGCCGGATAGTCGTATCAAGGGAGGCTGAGGCTATAAGCCTTGAATCGTCCGAGAAAGTAACTGATGTTACTTGTTGACCATGGCCCCGCAGAACTTGGATGAACTCTTCGTCATCTCTGCGCCAGAGCCATATACTGTTGGCATCCGCCGTGAAGGTTTCTGCTGAAGCTAGAAGCTTCGAATTGTGTGACAAGGCCATAAATTTCCCATATCCAGTGGGGGCCTTGAGTGCTCGAATGCGCTCGCCGCTATCAGTTCGTCAAAGCCGTATATCTCGAAGTGAGGAGACCGCGTAAATGATCTTGGAATCATGTGAAAAGCCCACAACAGCGCCAGTACCTGCTGTCACATCATATTCAATCACTTGAATGCACTCGCCGTCACCTATTCTCCAGAGCCGTATAGTTACAGAATCCGGCATCCGCGGGATTTTCTTAGGTGACGTGACAGGAATGGAGACGAAAGCCACGACTCTGAGGTCATGCGAGAAGACTGCTGATATTGGTTTGTCGTCGAGGCCTTTGAACACTTGGGTGCACTCCCCGTTATCTACTCGCCACAACTTGACAGTTTGATCAAAAGTAGCCAGGGCCATAAGTTTTGAGTCCGGTGAAAATTCCACTGAGAGGATATCCTTGTTGCTTTCGAGGATCTGGATGCAAGCGCCATCGCCAGTTCGCAACACGCGCAGGCTTCTATTACCATAGAGCGATGCAACAAGTTTAGAGTCGGGCGAGAATGATACCAAGTTCTTAGCCTTTTGGTGATCCCTTTTATGGCCCTGGATGTGGTGGATGCATTCGCCGTCGTCGCTTCGCCAGAGCCGTACGGATTTATCACTAGCGCCTGATACTATGAGTTTTGAGTCAGGCGAGATTGATACTGAGTCTATTGGACTCTTGTGACCCTCTAATACCAGTTGGCATTGGTCCCAGTTGTCTTCGGGCTCAGATGCGAGAGCTATCCAGTCAGGAATCTGGTCCCTGAAGATTCTCCGTATGGGACTGTTCATTGGCGCAAAGACAAGAGTCGAAGAGTAGACCTGAAGAGGTGTAGAGTGTATGGTTTGTATGTTGGTTTTGATCAGTCGTATTGCGTCCTCAAGAAAGCCAAGAAATTCGCCGCTGCTTTCGAGCTGCAATTATCAACGTCGTTAGTAAACCCTGGTTCCTTGCAGACTAATGAGTAATGATTTGCCTACCTTTAAACTTGAGCACAAGACCTGAATAATCTTGAGACTTTCGAAAGCCCTTCCAATAAGACTAAGTGCTTCTAGCCAATGGAGGAAATGTTGCAACAGAAACCGGTATTCTGGGCCGCTATCATCGATAGTTCCTTCTGATCGTTGGACGTGATGGGCCCAGTAAAGGCACGCATAGCGCACTTCTGGTGGGATACGAGCATCTATGACTTCGGGGCTGACAGATGAGAGATTGGTTCCTGGTTGCACGAGACTGCAAATATCTCTCCGCAAGTGCTTTGCAAGAACCTGAAGGCAGTTCATAGCCATGCGACTATGAGCATATTTCTCGTCTATCCAGAATTGGTTCTTTCCCCGCTTCTCTGAGTCCACAAGAAAGTCGCGAAACGACAGATGTAGCAGCCTCACCGGAGAATTCTCTGATGACGGAATGCTCAAGACAGAATGGAGCATGTCTAGCTGGTCATCGATTATATCTTTTGGCAAGTTGAGAATCCGTGCGAGGGCACTCGCTGATAGTGGACTCGCTAGGACAACGAGAGAACCGATTATATCCCGGAAGCGGGCAATGACTGCGTCCTTTTGCTTGGTCCGCAGGCCATCGATGAGCCGGCCCAAGATGGGCAGATATGTTGCATCGAGCTGAGACGCCTGGCTTTCTGTGTGAAACTCTAGCACCTCTTTCAGCTGCTTATTGGGATTTCCACATCTCCGATCGGAAAGAAAACGGCAGACGGTAGCAGCGAAAATAAAGAGGGGAACGGCCATCTTCACGAGGGTCTGCGTATGTTCTTCGCCAGGCCAGTTAAGGTCAAGGTGCCGGTCTGCAGATACAGATGAGTTGTACTTGTTCCTAATTTTCCCGAGCTCTTTCTCGAGGAATGTAGCGATATCGTGCTCGATGATACGAGCGGGTATGTCGTGAAGGATAACATCCTGGTATGTACCCTTGATAGCAATGAAGCCTAACCGAATAGGCAGTTCTGGCCTGCTCGTTGCAAATACCTTAAGCTGTAGGGACTGCAGAGTCGTTGTGGTGTGTGAGAACAGATGAATGATCAGTTCAACGTCTTCGTCTCGGTCGCATTCGTCAAGAGCATCGACAACGACGACAAAACTCCCGGGATTTTTAGAGTCGTGAGGAATTTTTGACAAGGGGCCAACAATGAGCTTGTCAAACTGCTCTCGTACAGTCTTTCCAAAGATGTTGGGGTCAGCATCGATCGCAGCCTTGACGTGCGGCGCGACGGCAGGCATTCTCTCGACCAATTGAGCAGCAATCGTCGTAGAAAACTTGGACAAGCTCCCTCGGTCAACTTCTCCCTTTTTGAAAAAGAAGCTAGCACCAAGTTTTCCGGACTTGGCAAAATTCCCAGCAACAGTGCGGGATATCGTCGACTTTCCGGTCCCCGCCATTCCGTTAAGCCAGAAGACCGGTTTTGATGAAGGGCCATCGGCCCATTGACGTATGTGCTGCAGAAGATCGACTCGGGTGTCTTGTAGACATGTTGGGTTGTGTTCCTCTGCGTGCGAGTCATAGCTTGCTCCTTCGGCAATAGGGAGTTTGTCGAGGGCCATTCTTTGGTCAATATTAAGAATAAGAGAGCTAGATTTGGGACTATTAGCTTTGTCCCGTCAAATTTATTGCTAATTCTGAAAAACTCAATCTTGCAAACCGCATTGGACCTTCTAACGTCCAGGGGGGTAAGATACCCTCCAGAAATAGCTTGAATGCAGTCAATGGGTATGAGAGTTGGTAGTACTCACGTCTGGTCAACCTGCAGGGCGGAAGAGATATCATCAGAGCACCGTCTGAGATCTTTCATAATGACATCAACCTCCTTGCTTTTGAACGGCCACTTCAGAGCATCAAAGCGGGCTTTGGACTTGGCTGTGGGCTGTCCGGATGCCAGCAATTGCTCCAGACGTCGAAGATGGGATTCGCTGTCAATCATGGCCAGAAATAGCAACCTGGAACCCTTCAGCCTCGCGCGCTGTGAGCCGGTGAGTAGATCGCGAGCATTCTGCGATGCTATATTCAAGCGGGTCACTGCTTGTGAAAGTCGCGCTTTGTCGGTCTTTGCGTGTTTGACATCCTGGGCGTATTGCGCACACCACCCAATGACTTTAACAGATAAGTCAACGACAGCGATGACGTTTGCAACAACGCCGAAGCCGTCCATGGCGAGGTCTGAGGCGAGGGTTGGACAATCGCAGTTATAGCAACCTCGTTGGTAAATGTGAAGCATTTGAGAGATGAGGGGTCAACATAGAAGCCATGCATAGCTGCCTGATCTCATCTCGTTTGACACGTCACCGTGGTCCGCCATTTTCAGCCTGATGGATTTCGCCTGATAAAGATACATGTAGTCATTCTAGCCAGCAGTATACATACTATATCACAAAGGCGTCAAGCACCCTAACCAGTCATAGGTAATTTAAAACCCTCCTGATTTAGCTTCGGGTTGTCTGAATGCCTGAATGCACTCCTTCTAATGCACTTCCAAATCTTTCTAATCAATGGTAGTAATGTTTTTTTGTATGCCTTTCCAAAGTCATGCCTATTTTTGCATTAATAATCAATGATTTATATGCCATGCACTGTTGCTGTCTCATATCACTTGTTTCCTTTTAACTGTTTTACTTGCGCAAAGCGAATGCCTAGAATGCAAACACTCTGACTACAAGCCTCCATTGGAAAGTCCTTGAAGACCAGCCATGGGGGAAAGATATCTCACATATAATTTCCAGTTTAAACGAGTGCACATACTCCACCTGTTCCTCGAGGCAGTCAACACGGATGCACATTCATGTAAGGTTTTTCAAGAAGGTATGGATATCTTCCAAAGCCAGGTCTTCTGATTGATACAGTGATTCAATGGTGCCAGTTTCCTCGTCCGGCCTCAGCGTGGTCGATCGGCGCTGCTTCATCTCAGGCTCATCCGGTTGCTGTGAAGCCTTTAACGCTCTCGATGAAACCCATATGGAAACTCAATTCATAAATAATAAGAATACCGGCCACTATGTTTACTTATCTTCAGTCTTCCGGGCTCATTCGATCGATCTTACTTATTATCAGTCGTTTTTACCACATGCCTTTGAGACCCCGTTGGAGACTTCAATCCGGAAAATATATGGTTTTAATTTTACCTAGTCTTCTTGATAAATATTTACTGTGCCAAAATTCACGCAGATGGCCTGGGAAGGCTTTGCGCACAATACTGGCCACTATGATTTTCAGGGCGAACCGCCAGTCTCTAGGGTAGTCAAATTTGGATGAGGAAGCTGCCCTAAGTTCAAGTTACAGACATTGCAACAGGGCAATAATTTTGGTCTCTTAGGCTTTACTTAACGACCTGATTCATGTATATGCGATTGAAAACCCATTTTTTCCAGCTTCGCCTCGGCTTATTCACACCATATCTTCCAGGTCGTGGTATCGTTGCCATGTTTCGAACCAGATGCGACGACAATGGCTCGTATCGTGTCTGTCTATGCGTCGTATGACAAGGGCAGCTCGATTCCTCCGATTGGCCCATGGTGGTGGGATGGCGGGATTGCGGAGTGCGCGCGGATAGATTGGCCCCAGAAGTCTTCTAGAAGCCTTGCCACGATTACGTACCAAACGTCTTGGCAACGTCGCTTTGAATCTTTTATTCGCTTGTCTTGTGAGTTGTTTAGTAACAGGAACTCGGGGCTGATCAGTGAACCCACTATATCCTTGGGTCCGTAAGCTGAAGTGTCCTGACTCGGTGGACTTGTCCTGAAGGGCCCGGCTTGGAAGCATGCACGGAAACAATCCGCTTGGTTAAGTTATGTGAGCTGCTGCGCCTACGAGAATATACCGTGGTCGAACACAGACGGGCAATACCACGTAGCACCCAGCCCAAGCTTTCATGGAGCGGTAACACTGTGGAGAAATTGCTCCACCAGAACCGCGAATCGTCCTTCTTGAGGTTTTGACTATTGATCATGACTACTTTGTATGTACTTTGTATCCATACATAGTGGGCCAGTGTAGTTCTTTGCCTTTCTGGTACGTCCAGCCCCATTCTGAGGCTTGGCAACAGCACAGCAGACGTTACATGTACTGAGCATTGAGCAGTCAAGGTGGTGTGGTAGTTGGTCACAGATCATCATCATCGCGGTTCCAAGTGCGCAGACAGCAGCAGCAGTCCCTTTAAAAATGCCCCTGTTCATGCCTCCGTACAGTGCCTGCATATGTGGATTGAGCCTCCGCTAGTCCAAGGTCCCATGGATGATTTGCTGTGCCAGCCCAGCATTGACGTCACCCGAGACAAGGGACTCTTGTTCTTGATGGAGATGACTGTTGGATTCTTGAGGTTAGCTTATGCGAATCTCCATCGAGTACCAATCGGATGTGTTATGACAATCCCACTCATCCCCTACCGACAATCCGTTTCTACGCGGGAGCACTGTGGACGTATTACAGCGGTATAAAGTACATATCGGACTGCAAAAAGCTTGGCGGATTGGTCAACCTAATTACTACGTAGTATGTAAGGTTATTATTCAAGATCAGCGCATGCTGGCTTGGGCCGAACACCACTCACTTTTTCGTGTCATTGCCTCCTCTCCTTTTGACGATCATGCTCTTCTACAAAATACAACCCCAAATTGAGAAGGCAATATGCTCAAGCATTAGGTAAAAGTACCCTAGGTGTAATGCACTAGGAAAATTACCGCGGTGCCGGGCGGCGACGGTGAAACGGGACCCACGAGGAGGAGAATATGCCTCTTCCGTCCTTACATGGTGCTACTCTCACTCCGGCATCCACCTTCTAGAGTCCCAATCACAACATTGCCAGCCTTTTCTTTTCTTCCGCTTTCCTGTTCTGGCTTCGGCCTGCCCCATCGTGATCCCTTCAAACACACCACACCCTGGCCAAGGATGGCGCAGCCGCGGAACGTCGGTCCCGGACTTTGGGCAGCAGTCGTAGCCAAGCATGCACATAAATAATGGGGTACACTGTCACGTCAGAATGGATGCTTCAGGTCTCCTCACAGCATATCCCAGACCAATACGGTCTATACCCCACGGGGACAGGCAGCGTCTCTCCACCATGACCACGGATTACTCCCTCATCCACTGCTCAGACCGTGTTTTATCTGCCATATTGGGTTTCCATTCTTATGATAACGAGGCAAGTTATCAATTGCCATTTGTAGAAGCTGTGTATTGTTGGGTTGGGACCCCATGCCTTCGTGGACCATGTCCTGATTACCCCGACCAAAGCCAGCCTGAAAACCTTCTCGAGTCGTCTTCCCCAGACCCCTGAGCCCCATTCGAGCGCGGCTAGGTTAGACCATGGCGTGAATGCACAGCCATGAGACCCATCGTACTTAAAGGCTTGCACCGCGCCTCTTGAAAGCTTGACACTAGTCACACTACCGCATAGCCCGTGGCTGTTGACATCTCAGCGCCTTCGATATCATTCTACATTTAGTTCCTCAACTCCGCCCCTCTACCTCTTGGTGCAACCACCTTGTTACAATTCAGTCACGTCTCTTCCGGTCTTTCAGCCTTGTACTGGTTGCCTATATCTTGCGGAAAACTCGTATCGTTCCGGAAACTCCAGGCTCTTCATACATTGGGAATCTGTTACTTGAACAACCAACCATCCCTTGACTCTAAGGGCAATCGAAAACATAAACCCACTGTCGTCATTGCTCTCAGAAACCGCAGCCCGCAGTCATGAAAGGCTCTGAGGAAGTCCATGAAATCGTAAAGAACGGGGATTTGCTCCACGATTCGAGTGACACTGATAACATCGAAAAACATGGAAATGGCCCGAACGACTTCCAAACTGTCCCGGCCGACCCTGTCCATAACACCAACGTCTTCGACCAAGGCGGCAGAAGCTACCGAACCATGAAGCGATGGGACACCGTTTTCATGCTATTTACAAACCAGATCGGACTTGGCATTCTGTCTCTGCCTACAGTCCTAAAGACTCTTGGCATAGTTCCCGGACTTATCGCCATCATCGGAATCGGCGTCATTTCTTGGTACACTGCCTTCGAACTGCTCCAATTCTATAAACTCCATTCACACGTGGTTAATGTTGTCGAAATGACCCGCGTGGTAGGCGGCCGGTATCTCGAAATGCTTGCTGGTACGATGATGATGATTCAAGTCGTTTTCGTCGCCGCCTCTGCCGTTGTCACCCTCTCCATATCTTTGAATACGATTAGCGACCACGCCGTGTGCACTGTGGTATTCATCTTCATCTCTTGCATCGTATGCTACCTATTCAACATCCCACGGACAATGAAATTCGTCTCTCACAGCGGCATTCCTAATGCCGTCAGCGTCCTCACTGCTGCAATGGTCGTCATGATCAGCTTGGGAATGGGCGGCCCCATGGGCGCCTCTAAGGGGTGGGACAAGGAAATTGTCATTGTTGGCCACCCAAGCTTCCGCGACGGCGTCAACGCTTGCCTCAAGGTTGTCTACGCATATGCTAGCAACATCGCGTTTGTCGGGTACATGGCAGAAATGGTCGACCCAGCCAAGGACTTCGGATTCTGTCTTGCATTCCTTGAAGTCGGAAGCATGCTTCTTTATGTGGTCGTCGCCGTCGCTGTCTACTGCCTCGCGGGCCAATACAGCGTCTCTCCGGCTTTGGGGTCAGCACCTACTATTCCTGCGAAGATCGCTTACGGCGTTGTGCTTCCGGCTGTGTTCGCTACTGGTATAGCCTATGGGCACACTGGCGGCAAATACGTCTATGTCATCGCGATGAGAAAGATGGGCGCCACTGACCAAATTACAGCCAACACCAGGAAGGCATGGACCACTTGGCTAACTTGTGTTACTGGCTTTTGGATGATCGTCTTCACGATCTCCAACGTCATCCCAATCTTTGACTCCATCCTTTCTATCACATCCGCTACGACCATCTCGTGGTTCACCTACGGTTTCAGTGCCGTATTTTGGTTCCATGCCAACTGGAATGATCTTTTCAGAAGCCCAAAGCAAATTGCCCTAACTGTGGCTAATTCCCTTCTTATCATCATGTCTCTATTTATGAACGGAGCTGGACTCTGGTCATCCGTCACGGAACTGCTTGATCTCTTCAACGCCGACGACAGCTCGATCCGAGGCGTTTTCTCATGCGGCAGCAACGCCCAATTTTAACTTGATTACTAGCTACTTTTTGTATTTCTTGCGTTATCATATTCACGAAGTGCATCAATTGCAAATCAAATCGCTCTTTTGATATCTCATCATCACGTAACGAGTAGTGAAATGAATGACTGGGCCTTCATATCTTGACTGACAGGAGACGAACTTTAGGTCAGGACAGCACATGTATTGCAGAAACTACTATTTATTCCTGGAACTAGGCAAGATACTAATTAACAACTGACGTTCAATGATCGTAAAACTGGAGAAATGAATGAGGCTTGACTTCAGGCCATATACAAACCAGGGGTAAAGTCATGTTTTGTATACGTTCTGGCATGAATACTTACACATCCCGTGGTATTGACAGCGCCGCTGTAGTCAACCCGATATTAATAGATCGCTGACCCAGGAGGCACGTAGTTGCCGCGAAATGTCTCGAGACCACGGCACGAGCATGAATTTGACACCCTGCTCACCGTCTATCTGAGCCCGCTTTTCATAAGCCTGCGGTGCAAAGCATTGGATGAAGGGTGGTTGGGAATAAGTAATCACCAAATATGGCCATCGTTTTAAATATTTGCTGGGGTGAGTGGGTGACTCAACTTCGAGAGGGATTGAAGAATGCATGAGTTTCGTATGGGTACTTTTACCTCCTGGGAGTCACACTGTGACTTCCTAAGCAAAGAAATCTACTTCATAGCTTGATATGCGCGTTGGTTGTTGCAATTCTTCTAAACAACTCCCATTAGCCGTCCGTGAGGCTGAGACAGCCCAATATTACGGCATTTGTTCCAGACTGGGAGGGTGAATTTCAATATTGAGAGGCTTCAATGTCTCGCTTACATTTCGCTAGTGCTCAGCTAGCGTCTGACAGCCACAACGCTTTACTTGTAGGGTGATACGTTCTCTAATGGCTCAGGGCCCCATAGGCCACCACACGCTCTTGGTCTGTTTTGGATGAACTTGTCTGATAGTCTATGTTTTCCCTTGCATAAAAGTAGATACATTGTCACAAAAACTGGGCAGGTCTCGCATTCTCATCGGTCGATGACTCTGCAATATATCACTGAATAGTTGAGCACTAGTCGGCCACTGCTACCTAACCGGAAAGTTGCCTCACAATAGGAATCCTACTGCTCAGCTCGTCATTTCTTTCATCTTCGTGGCTAAGATTCCTATGTCACACACTCTTGACTTGAATCACACCTGAAGAGAGGCGGGGTTTCCCGTACTATACTCCACATAAGAGAGAGAGACTGTAGTCACATCAGTCAGCCACTAGCATTTAGCTAGCTATTTTGACTTCCTTCGAATGTGGCACTGAGACTCGGAAAACCTAGACAAAGCGCCAACCACGTCACGACTTGTTGATCTTATGAGCTTGGTACCAGCTGTCAATTCTTACTTTTGCTGAGAGAACTGCCACGTCTGGAAATTTAGGGGATGATAACCTCCCTGCCTAGTTATTAACGGGCCAGTCACGACACTAAGTTGCATTTGGGCTCAATGCATGCTAATCCTCTCATTTTTGCGCAATGGTGGAGGACACGGGACAGAGTAATGGCGGCTGCTGACAAGCCACTAAATTCCCAGGATCTCAATGAGGAAACAGAGACCATGGGTGAGATGACGACTAGAAGTTCAAAGGAATGATGCCGTTGGAACACGGCATTCTCTTGATACTTCAAGAATTTTCAGTGATAATATGTGCTAGTTGCTATGTAGAGCCATTCCTGATCTCAGAAGATTAACATCTCTCAATAGGCCCTTCGCATGCTAATCTCAAACTCTCCAAAGCAAAACGGCATAATTACACTTTTAAGGTTAACCGTCAATATCACATTCCCTGTGATACTTTGCGAGCTACTACAGATACGTATTATTTTTCCTTGTTAGGATTCCTGCCATTTTGGAATGGTAGTCGGCCCGGACCTAGGCCTATTTGAGTGCTCGGCTGGCTGTGGCTGGCTGACCATCTGCAAAGACATCTCAGGTGAGCTAGATATTGCTTCGGGGCTGGAGTTGGGCGTTTTGTGATGGGTAAAGCTGTCTTCCAGTCTCATGCTGACTAGTTCGACTTTGTTGTGCTGAAATATCGGTGACAAGAAAACGCTTCTATATAGACCTTCTTTCGCTACTTGGACATCGATTACTTCAACTCATTCGAACACATTGCCCAAGCTCAGCTACATCATCCAATCTTCCAGATCAATTCCCTTCTCATTAGAAAGATGGCCACCGCTCTTCTCGACGATTTCGTTAGCATCTATAGGAGAGAGCAAGAGTTTTACAAGCGCCTTGCCTATCTGGCAGAAGAACGATGCCGCAAGCGCCTTGCGGACCATGCTATCCCCGCTATCGTCACGTCTCGTGCCAAGAATCCGGACCGGGTCGCATCGAAGATCAAACAAAGAAACAAGACCAAACTCTATAAGACCCGCGATGAAATCCGAGAGGACATGGTTGATCTCTCGGGCGTGCGAGTGGCCCTCTACTTTCCCAGCCACGAAAGCCAGGTAGTCGAAATACTCCATGATTTCTTCGATGTCAAAGAATTCAAGCCAATCCCCCCTCCGCCGGAAGCCGTTGCCAATGCCGCTGGAGTGCAAGGCAACCCGGAGGCATCTCAAGCAGCGGAAGCCAGGTACCAGAATCGATTCCCTGGATATCGAGCTTCCCATCTCCGTGTTCATCTTGGCAAGAACCGTCTCTCTAAAGAGAACATCGAGTACGACTCCTCCTTGATTGAAATTCAGGTTGCGACACTTCTGATGCATGCCTGGTCTGAAGTCAATCACGACCTAGCATACAAAACGCTCCACGGAACCCTGTCAAATGAAGAACTGATGGCCCTCGACGGGATTAACGGCGCCGTGCTCGCGGGCGAGGAGTTGCTTGGAGAGTTGAAGGCGTCCATGGAAAAGAGAATTGCAACTCAATCCGAAGAGTTTGCCAGTTACACTGAGCTTGGAACCTTTTTGCGAAGCTTCGGCCCCTTTGAGCATGTCGAAGATGTCAGGTACCGCATAGGACCGCTGTTCTGGCTTGACATGGTCTGCAAGCATCTTGGACTGCACAGCCCAAAAGCATTGGAGCCTCAGCTCAAGCGCTGGAAGGAGCAGTTGGTCGAGCCTTTGGAATGCCCTGTCGTTCAGTCTGTTCTCGACTTCCTCTTCTGCGATGTTTACAAGCAGAAAGAGGTCGGCTTTCCCGACGCCCCATTCTTCAAAGAGGCCCTCAACGAAAAGTTCAGGAGGTCCACTGACACTGAGAAAGCAGCATTGGCTTCCCGTATCTTAGCGTACGCTACTGAGGGCGAAGCTTTGCTCACAGGCACTGGGGAACCACTGACACCTGTCTTTCCGCCTGCTTACGGATTTCTCCAGGAAAGGGGTCTTCTCGATACAGAAAAGGAACTTGATATCGGTGTTAATATGCAAGGAGAGGAAGTTGATGTTCTGAAAAACGTCGCGGAATTGTGGTCGTGGTTTGCGACAAACAATAATGTTCACGTGCGTGTTGCACTTGGCATAGGACGTGCGGTACTAGGTACGCACACAGCATGAGTGAAGGTCACTCACTGATCTCAATTCGATAAGCATTTTCATAGTCAACTCGGATTATTTACTGTCTTTACTGGCCTGTCCGCTATAAATACACGATAGCTATTTCATAACTAATTAAGCTCTTTTAATACTCGTGAAAGCTATTGGGTTGATACCATGCCTTCGCTTTAGATAGAGATAAGGTTGGGAAGTTATCGCGCTTTTAGATAATATGGCATCTTTGTGAAGAGTTCCTGTCCCTCCATGATGTTACCTAGGTAGCATAACCCCGGACCTAGTCACGTGTGTCAGATCCATTAAGGCCTTGCTCTCCGCACTTGCGACACTCACTGAGGTGACTTTCCTTCTAGCACCTCCGGAAAGTCATGCTTTACTGATCGCACATTGACTCTATCCCCTCGTGCGACATTTTTGTTGAGAACACGAGTGTTCACTCTAGTTCTCCAAGCTCCGAGGCTGGCTTTCCACAGCTAGCTCTACAACCACTGTCCTCAGCTGCGCATGGCAAAACTAACCCGCAATACTGTCACAACAAGATAACTCACAACAGTTACAATGTGGCTTGTCGATGTTGTGGACTTCAACCTGAAGTACTTTCACGATCCACCATCTCGGTATGCCATCTTATCTCACACCTGGGGAGCAGATGAAGTGGTATTTAGGGATATGGACAACATTCATCGCGCACAACAGAAAGGTGCATGGCGTAAAGTTCAGTTCACATGCGACCAAGCGAGGGAAAACATGCTGCCATATGCTTGGATTGATTCGTGCTGCATCGACAAGTCTAGTAGTGCCGAGCTGAGCGAAGCTATCAACTCCATGTTCGAGTGGTATCGACAAGCTACTTGCTGCTACGCCTATCTGGAAGATTTCAATCTTGACCTGAGCCAAAACGCGGCTTCAATTTCCCGAACTGCTTTTAACCAACTGGCTCAATGTCGGTGGTTCACACGAGGGTGGACTTTGCAGGAGCTGATCGCCGCTCCCGAGGTGGTGTTCTTCAGCCGTACGTGGCAAGTCATTGGAACAAAAGAGACTCTGAAGCATGACATAGCAGAAATAACTGGCGTCGACCAAGAAGTACTCGAAACTATGGCCTATATGTCGGGCATTCCAGTCGGGAGAAGAATGTCTTGGGCGGCCAAGAGACAAACCACCCGTGTTGAGGATATGGCGTATTGCCTCATGGGCATCTTCAACGTCAACATGCCTCTGCTTTATGGAGAGGGTGAAAAGGCGTTCATTCGACTCCAGGAGGAAATTGCAAGACAGCACCGCGATCTCAGCCTCTTTGCATGGCGCCAACTGGAGCCGATTCCTCAGTATAGAGGTATCTTCGCCCAGTCACCAGCTGAGTTCATTGACTGCTCTTCACTTGTATCACGAAACACTTCGTTTTTCTCGGATCCGAACTACTCAGTCACCGATACAGGCCTGATGGTCGACGTGCACTGGGGGGATTACTCGACTCATGAGACCTTTTGTTTGGGTTTGGACTGCATGACCATGTCTGAACTCCCCACTTCTGGACAAAAGAAATCCGAAATCATCGCCATCAATTTGAAAAGGTTTGGTGGCGCGTATGTCAGGGCCATGCCGCACGCGGCGGCCGTTGCCAAGGACAAGATCGTCCACCCAGGGCGCGGGATACAAACCAAAGACGTCAAGGGGACTGTCTGCCTCAAGAAATCATTGCCTCGGTCACATTCTGACTTTATCGGATTGATGCTGCAACGGAAATTAGTGCTGCTTTATCGACGAGAATTGGTAGAGGTGCTCGATAAACTCAACGGAAAGCGCCGAACTCCTGAACAAAGCCCGGATCATCCTGACTATCTTCAGAGTATATGTCTCAGGAACGGTGTCGATCCCTCCAGCTTTACCATTGTACATCAGTATAATGTCGGCGGCGGCGGGGATCCTATATGGTGGGATTCTTTTTCTTTCCCGAAAAGAGGCGAGTCAAATACTACCACGCATTTCGCGGTTGTTTGTGGTATCCCTCTCAAGCCAAATGCCCCTTCAGAGCACATTCTACCCTGGTTTGCAATGTTTAGCAGTAGTGATCTCTCAACGAAGAACAGACAGATCTCTTCCATGCTGTTGGATAATTACAGGGAGACTTCATCACCTGAGGTGCAACGTTATGTGGGGGACAGTATTTTCGAGACCTACGCGGACCAGGCTGGCAATATTCTCCAAGCAACACTTCCTACAGCTGTAATATTTGAAGATGGCGATGGAGAGATTTACGAAATTCGATTGAACAGGCTTGGCGCTGGAGGCTCTACCTTCTGCGCTGATGTGCAGTACCGACGCCTCCTACCTCCACCGCAAGATAGATCATAGTTAGTTGTTTTGCACCGTTGACTGCGGTGACTCAGACACTAGTCTACGCTACGAACCTTCAGATAGATTCACATGCACATTTAGGCTACATACCGAAGCAAAAGTAGTGACGGCTGTCAACCCGTGTTGCCCACCTGCGCTGTGTTGACATGACAAATTAATGAAAAGTCATTGCTTTGGCGGCAAGGGTGCCACGTCCGACAGTACGAAGTGTCTTTAAGTACAACAAATTAGAGTCAGGAATAGTAGTGCCTCTCAATAAAGCGAGGACTACTATCCTTCAAGACAGATCACACTGATAGTCGTATTTAGCGACATGTATAGTAAGTCACTGTAAAACCGTTATATAATACAGCACACCAACCTCGCGTGGTTCAGCCAGTCATTGATTTTATCGCCTAAAGCGCGTAATGAGTGGAAATATTGGCTTGGTCGTTATACTGCATGCGCCGGAACAGTCAGAGTAGACTCATTGAATGAGTCACCTTGTGGCAGACATTGATGTGAAGTCGGGGTAAAGCCTTGGCAGACGTCACATAATTTCGGCATATCGTAGTCGGCACCAATTTGAGAAGGGCGAAACGGGAAGATATTTAGCCGAAATGCAAGTAAGACGAGGCGTTGGCCCCGAGTGAGTCATGTGGTGTGACACAGCGATTTTATCAAGTTAAATTCAGGCTATAGCTCTTGGGGTTTATAAGTCCAATTAGCTGTCGCGGGTAATTTAGGGGAGAAAATTGGAAGACTGGTGATATTAACGAAACTGGGAGCATTTCTTAGTGTTGCATTTTTGATACACATTTTCTGCTGAATAATGTAAAGGTAAGCCTTGTGTCCGTACTATTTTGCCAGATTTCATGATGAATGTAACATTCACTCGCCGTACCGAACCATAATGTGTGGATACTCGTTGGGCAATGGTTTCGCCTTCTCTGACACTGTGTTCTCCAATACTTTGTACCATATGAGTTGGAGTGATAGTTGCTGACGCCTTTCTATCTCGTGGATGCGAAAAGCATCCCCTAGAATACCCAGATACATCGTCCGTCATATGTCCTACCACCAAAGCCAGTATATGCCTAAATAATGAGCTGAGTACGGACTTTTGGTACTTACAAGACGTAAGTAGCTACTGGTCCCAAAGTAAGTGTCACCCCAATGTTACCGAGTCTAGAACCGCTTCCCCTACCCTGGAGACCACGGCAAAGATCGTAGGTTTAGACCACGCATGCCTAACCTGTGAGGTGAAATTGGAGTCTCAGTGATGTGGACAGTAGGGTTTCTCTCCATTGATAAATGCCGAGGGTATGTATACACGTGCGAGGTGTGATCTTGGTATCTACCTGGCCAGCACGCAAGTCATAGTCGAAATATAAACGAGCTACTGCTGTCGAGAAAGCATTGAGATAGAAACGAAAGCTAAGGGAAGATGAAAGGGAAGTCAAAAGACGGTTCTGGAGTTAGATGGATCGTTCAGCATGTTCCCTCAAGGGGTCATTAGTCAACGTATGGGTCTGGACAGAGTGTATACGAAGGGTCTGACAGCACACAACTCCATTTCGGGACGGGAACTCTGGCAGCCGATGGCGTGTTGAATCAGCCGGAGCGTCGGGCCCTCAGAACCAAGGAGTGAACGCCGCTGCGGCATAGTTGCGGCCCGTATTGGCGCGTTGAGTCTGTCGAAATCTGGGTCGACGCCGCAGCGGGCGCTGTTGCGGCCCGCTGCGGCGAAATGCACTCTTGGGATGCGGTATTTGCTTGGCTGAGAAGCGTTCAGGGACATCCTGCGGGGCCGTCTTCGCCGCTCAACAACTCAAGTTCCAATTATACTGTCGACACCGTTCAATGTTGGACACAGCCTGACTTCGGAAGGTCTCGCGATCGCTTTGGACTGTTTTTCCCATGAGCCTCTGCTCCGATTCCTCCGCATACCTGTTCCGCAGTTACGAAAGATTCGTGCAGTGGAATATGCTGATTCGGTCAAAGAGCCGATGTAGGTTGACTAATTTACCTCTGAACCTGAATTTTACTGCGCGGTCACATGTTCTAATATGTTCCTTTACAACGACGTTCATTAATTGTGCAATATAAGACTCTACTATGTAGCACTGAGGTAGATGTAGGAGTAGTTGCTCTAGGCAGTATTGCACGTCGACATCTTGTAGACTTTTGTGCATGGCGATTGATATATAGAGCCATGCATCTTCAAGTTAATGAAACCACAATCGGCATAGGGAATTAGTTCCGGGGGTGGATACGATCGAATAAAGATCCCTGGGATCAAAACCTCCACCAATCACTTAACCCTGCTGAGCGCCTTAATGCTGCATGTCATGAATTGCCTGTTGTTGCATCCAGTCTTACGTTCATGTGATGGCTTACGAACAAGCCTTCCTGCAGCACGTTGCAGTGGAGGGTTTCAATTGCAGTGACACAAGAGTGTCCGAGAATGCCCGTCCGAATCCCGATCTCCGAGAAGCTGTCAGTTGCGACATCGAAGGTGCATCCACCAGCTGTGTCGTGTGCATGTATAAAGACGCGCACACATTCTTCCATTAAAAGGCTATACAATTCTCTCATCACTCACTTGATACAGCATACCAAACAGCTCAGATCCCCTTGAATTCTCACAAATCCATCATTACAAATCTCAATATGGCTATCACCAAGTACAAGGCCGCTGCCGTCACCTCGGAGCCGGGAGTAAGACTTTTGACCCCCAAGGATGAATATAGTCGCTAACTAGCTCTAGTGGTTCGACCTGGAGGGCGGTGTCAAGAAGACCATCGACTTCATCAATGAAGCTGGACAAGCCGGCTGCAAGCTCGTCGCGTTCCCGGAAGTTTGTATGTGATACTCGAAACCTTCAAACCACCTTCCGGGTCTTATAATCCGGTTGCTGACACTTCTCAGGGATTCCTGGCTACCCCTACTGGATGTGGAAGGTTACTTATCTCCAGTCGCTGCCAATGCTGAAGAAGTACCGCGAGAACTCGATGGCCGTCGACTCTGAGGAGATGCGCCGAATTCGCCGCGCTGCCCGCGACAACCAGATTTTTGTTTCGCTGGGTTTCTCTGAGATTGATCACGCTACTCTCTACCTATCACAGGTGCTTATAGGCCCCGATGGAGCCGTCATCAACCACCGCCGCAAGATCAAGCCTACCCACGTGGAGAAGCTCGTCTACGGCGACGGATCTGGCGACACCTTCATGTCCGTGTCTGAGACCGAAATCGGCCGCCTTGGCCAGCTCAATTGCTGGGAGAACATGAACCCGTTCCTCAAGTCTCTCAACGTCTCGGCCGGCGAGCAGGTTCACGTCGCCGGCTGGCCCGTGTACCCCGGCATCGAACGCCAGGTTGCCCCTGACCCGGCGACCAACTACGCCGACACGGCGTCTGACTTGGTCACGCCCGCGTACGCCATTGAGACTGGCACCTGGACTCTCGCGCCCTTCCAACGCCTGTCGGTTGAGGGTCTGCGCAAGAACACGCCTGAGGGTGTCGAGCCTGAGACGGACACGGCTCCCTACAACGGCCATGCTCGCATCTATCGACCCGACGGCAGCTTGGTTGTCAAGCCCGAGAAAGACTTCGACGGTCTGCTGTTTGTGGACATTGACTTGAACGAAACTCACCTCACCAAGGTCCTCGCCGACTTCGCAGGACATTACATGCGCCCGGATTTGATCCGCCTCTTAGTCGATACCCGTCGCAAGAAGCTGGTCACTGAGGCTGATAGCGCTACGTCCATTGAGACGTATAGCACTAGAACCAGACTCGGGCTGGACCGACCTCTGACTGAGGAGGAGGGAGTTTAGGGAGGACGCAACTTTTCCAGGTGTTTCTGATCTATCTTATGAGGTGTCATCTGAGACTCGGTCGCTCCGTTCAGCACAGAGCTACGCTGAGAAACCACGGTAACAGTTTGGTCGAAGAATAGTATCAATAAACCCTCCAGATTTCCCCTCTTTATTATTTACAGACTGAAGAAACTCACGCTTGGTTCGAAGGTTATTTTTGAAATTCATGAGAAAGTTGACTACCATTATGGCTGATCGTTCTTTAGGGTTGAACTCTGGTGTGCCTACCGTGTTCATGTGACAGTAGAGTACTGGAAAGTCATATTTGCACAGCACCACGTGGAAATGGATTGAAAACGCATAAGGTTAAGCTACACAATCGTTCAACTAGCATCAATTAAGCTCTTACCTATGTAGCCTGCATCTTCCCGACCTTTGCCAGTTCAACAGTTTGTCCCGAGCATCAAGTGCCGGATGTGCCTTCACCCCTACCTTCACCCCTACCTTCACCCCATCCTTCATCTAACCCATCATGTTGAGTTGTTTCAAGCATAGTTCGGTCGCTCGCATGTAGTTCATAGTTGAGACGTAGACGAAAAGGGTCTTCGACTCGGTGGATTTGATGGATTCGGTGGATTCGCGGCTGTCTGAGTCGCGATATTCCTTGCCCTTAGCCAAGATGGCCTGGGCATCGAATACTTTAGGATCATAGGACCGGCAGCGAGGTAGCTGCACCACGGAATAAGATGTCCCCAGTCATTTGATAGGTGGGCAGTGAACCCCAGAGGATGCCTCCCACACAACCTAAAAATACATCCATTCAGCAACCAGGAAATGTGAATTGGGGAAAGGATGTAAACCTACGGGGAAAATCCCTTGAGTAACCCACTGACCAGTCACCATAGCTGGTGTTCGGAACTGTGGGTTCTCATGATCGTATATAGAAGGGAAGGATGGCCCTTTTTTTGTTTCATCGGCGATTGAGGCCCATCATCACTAAGGCATGCTCCGAGAAAGAGGAGTTGTTGTCGCCTTGGGTGGCCTTAAGTCGAGTTCTTAGAGCATTGAGGGGTATGCAAGGGGCAGTCTTCGGCATGATCCATTTTCGCCGGTCATCCGTGCGGCAGATGATGGAGCCCCCGTTGGTATATATAGGACAATGTGTGTCAAAGATTGGTTTGGAACGTTGGGGAGGAGAGAAGAATGTCAGAGCTTGAGTCAGACCCCGTTCCTTTTATAGATCAACATGGATGGGTCAACTCATGCGTGCAGACGCGCACGATGGGAAAAGACCAGACACGGCGATTGTGACCACGGCGATTGTGACCACGGCTCCACGAGTGCTGAGCTGTATGGAGGAGAAAATCGGGTGGCCGTGAGGTGGTGCAAAAAGGTGTGATGGATGACGTGGACAACAAAATGGCGACCTGCAGCGGAAACATGTAAGCAAGAACACAGCAGACCGGCTGATTACAGAAGCGGGACCTACTGAGCAATCATCTGTACTTTGTAGCGAAAATATGTCGCGAACCGTATTGGAAACGTCACCGGCTTATATGAAGCGGTCATATCAAGAGGTTTGTTTCTGCTTGCCCGTGTTGGTGCAACGCCCCATCTCCATCTTCTGGATGACCCAAGGTTTCACACCTCTGCTGCGAGCCGCAATATCATGCAACAACAGCTGTTATTGCCGTGAAGGATTAGATTGCCGACTTGACGCCCCTGTCGTACGCCTAGTTGGTGGAGAAAGGATTTCGAAATACACGCTACGCCCAATGAAAGGAAGGTATTTCGGCTTCTCCAGTCCCGCCAACGTCACATCGTCCACCAAAGCCAGGCACTCAGCCCTGCAAGTATCAACGAAAAGATACCGTGGGGAAGCCGACGTTGCAGATGGCGACGCAGCCAATAGACGAGAACAGTGTTTGGAAGACTTGTCTAGATCGTGGCTGATAAGTAAGCACAGCCTCGGAAGCTTGAGACTCCAGGGTTAACCAGTGAAATACACGCAGAGACCAATCACGATGCTTCAGCAATTCAGATAGCGTCTGCCCGATTGTGGTATTGCGCCCCAGCTGTGAACTTGCTCGTAAGTATATAACAATCCGGTCAAGCCCAGTGTTGACGTACAAACATCACAGCAGCTCATCTCCCGACTCTTCCCCTCATCCGAGAAATGCTTGGTTCATGATAGTTTCAGTCATGCGTCTTACAACTATTCCAAAAAATACCCGCCCCATGGGGACCCAGAGATTAGCTACTAAGACCCGTGGGTCTGCTTAGGTACCTAGACTCTTAGCATGGGGCTCTATAGGTACCTAAATATATTAAAAAGGTCTAAATAAGCTATTTATCTTTAAAAATATATAGCTTTTTAGATATCCTGCACCGCCCCCGCAGGAGCAGGGACAGGGGACTCATCCCCAGAAGCAGCCATACTCTCCGCCCCAGCCTTTCTCTTTGCCTGCCTTAGGTCAACCTAGGCGCGCAACGGGACCGCGTCAGGAGGGACTTACGGGCGTAATCGGCATCTGTACATAAGATAAATCAGCACTAGCCACCGTACATATCCCGCCTAGGGACCGTACCACGTTCGTCGTAGTCGTCGTCGTCGTCGTCGTCGTCGTCGTCGTTATAGTCGTCGTCCTCGGCTGCGCAAAGAGGTCAGCCACTGTAGCAATAAGGCCATAATAGCAACGAGTAGCAGGAAGAATAAATATATCAAAGATAATCCTAGAAGGAAGACCAGAAGTCAGCAATGCACTCGAGACCCGATGCCGACGCGGGCACGGACAGGAGCCTAGGAAAGGGCAACTCACAGAGGCATTAAAGAGGGAAGAAAGAAAGAAAGGAAGGCATCGCAAGCCTGACGAAGAGACCAAATAACAGAAATCCGGGTGACGGCCGACAGCTGCCAACAGCTGTAGAGCTTCGGGCCCGCGCCGGCCTCTAACCACTGACAGCAAAGCCGCCGGCTGGTAGACCCACTAGTGGCCATGCCTATCCACTTAAAATCCAGGCCTCTGGCCACAATTGCATAATAACCCTACGGAAACCGCACTAGTATATAAGCTATATGCAACTAATGCGCATTCGCCGTGGGATTAGACCCGGGCACATAGCTGAGCCCGTGTCCAAGGTTAGCTGAGCCTATGTGTCAGGGACGGTATTCACAGTAGGGAGTGAGGAGGTAAGATAGACTACTAGATCGCTGCGAGGTCGCGGCGGGAAAGGTGCGATAGTGCTATGACGTGTATTAATCTCTGACCTCCCTATTCTTCCTAGTCTTCTAAGCTCCTTTTATCTCTATTCCGCTTTAATAGCCCCCGCTGCTTAGGGCCCGATCGGCAAGAGGAGTATCATAATCCAGCGGCTTGTTGTGGAGATAGAGATAAAATAAAATCACGGTCTAGTCCATATCAGGGCCGAAAAACACACCGGAATCCTCCGTTAGTTGATGGGATCCACAGCAAGGAGAGTTATGAAAGTGTCCATTGCACCTTTTCGCATCTTCCCCGATTGATCTTAGCATCTTGGTATCTATCCCCTTTTCGGCCATGCCATAACAGCATTTCTGCCTTAATGATAATCCTAGCTAGGAGGAGGATTATTATTACCAATAGAGCTCTAGGGCTCTTGCGTCCGAGGGACTTTTAACCTACCCTATACCTCTGGACCTTAGCTGCCCGCTAGAATAGGAAGGCAGTGAGATTTCAAATTGTGCATTGATTGACTGGGGTCTCTCGGGGTACATTAGCTGGGTTATGCCAGCAGATGTATCTTTTCCCAAAAACTGGATTATGATACTCCTCTTGCCGATCGGGCCCTTAAGCCCTTAGCCCTTAGGGCCTTCGGCTCAGCAGTTCAGCTTCCCAGGGCAGGGTAATACACTAGCAGCGCCCGATCGGCGCGGTCGCCCTGAGACCGTAGTGGCCCCACTGCCCTCGCTCTGAGACCGTAATGCTATTGTGGCTCTGTTTCCGGCGTTGTGGGACTGTTGCTGTTTTAGCGTGTAACAAATATATTGAAAGTTCAGACTACTTAGATGTAACATTGCATCTTAATGGCTAGCTTAAAAGCTTGGGTTTTAGAGTTTGTTTTATACTGTCTAAAACTGGCATTTTATAGTGAATGATAATAGCCAATAGAATTATAAGAAAGTCTCCACACAGTTTCTATACAGTGTGTGGAATACTGTGAAGGAGAATTTATTTAAGATTTTTCTTATAATTTTCTAGCTAGGTTAAAGCTTATAAATTCTAATAATAGCTAAGTTATTTTAAGGATAGTATTATAGATCTTTAGTATAGGAAGTATATAGGGTTACTTAATAATAAGGAAAAGGTAGCTTTTTGTTTTTTTACAATAATATAGTAAATACTCACATTCAGGCCTAGTAATCGACTAACTACTAAATAAGTTTTAGAAATAGTGTGGATGAGAGACTGGGCGTTGCCTGATTTTAAGAAAACTTCAGAATAACCATTCGGCTGTGCGGGGCTGGCAATCGCATCTTTCACTGTGGATAACTGACCAGCATTCGTCGTAGAGAGGCAATGTTGAGCAGGACCTTCAGGGTTCAATAGCCGCTTGGACACATCTAACAAGGATTAACACGAATGAAAGATCAAATATCACGTCCGGGAGTTTTCCACTTTCTGCCCATTCAGCCGACACTTTTCTTCGCTCTGTCCTCTCTAGTCGACTCACGGCCGGCATCTTTCCGATACAGTCGTCTGCTGCCACTTCAACAGCGTCAACGAGCCACCTTGTCAAGGCAGCCCTCTTCTGCCAAGCAGACCAACCGTCATGAGCTAACCACCCTTTGTCCAACTGGTTTCATCACACCCCTGCTCTTTCATAAGAGGAAATACACTCTTCGAATAAATTCTAGTGCCACATTTAAAAGGGGATTAAAAGCTTCAAGAATTCAAGCACACGTTTTCGGCTCAAACGGCTTCTCCACTGAATTGAATTTCCTCGGGCAATTTGTTTCGTCTGGAAGTCGCCGTGCATTCGTCTGTTAAACTTTCGCCGTGTTGAAGAGGGGGGGGCTGGGATAGGCTCGTATCATTAGAAGCCCCATGTCGGGAGACAAACAGGTGGAAGCCCTTGGGGCTACTTTACTACAGTGCCATTCTTAATTAAACAAAGTCCTACGGATATCCCTTTGAGTGTCGTAAGGCTACACTTGGGTCACGAGCAGGGATTTAATCCAACCAGAAAGAGGCAATTGAAAGGTACATTTATTACTACCTAAATTTGCTGATACAATAAGTCTCAGCAATTGCCATGTCTACATAGAACTACATCAAACTCTTATGACGATGTGATTGATCTCGCCAGTGCTCAAAGTCACTCTACGTACCTCGGCCTTAGCGGGGGTCATGTGGGGCTTGGTACGAAGGTGTTGCCTTACGAAACTCAAAGGGATAGTTACGAGGTTTCACTCAGAAGACGCATGAATATGGCGAGTCCGAATCATAAGGACAGTTAAAAATTACTACCAGTCTAATTTAGCGATTGGCCTATGATGGTGATAAGGTTTAAGTACCGATGCTCAGAGTTCATCCCGGCCGTCGTTCTCTATGTGTCATGTCGAATTGTTCCCTGGTGAGTCCCCATCCTCAACTTACTTCAATAAACTTTGAGGCCTTGTTTGTCGGTGAACAAAAGATACGTGGCAAACTCCCCACCTCGGTGCCGCTCGCTCTCGGTGCCGCTCGCTCTCCGAACAGGGATCACTTCGGAAGCCGGCGAACTGGCGGAGGACCTACCAGGCGAGGATCTTTCCAGGAGCCCTCAGCGACACCTCTCATACCAAGGTGGAAAGGGAAATGGAGAACGGCCCAGATTGCTGCCATGCCTAGAGCCACTTTTTTATTCGGACTCTCCATAAAATTAATCAAAGTAGATGAGAATACGGAGATTGACTGAGGTCTCGGTAGAGATGGGACGAGGTGCTCCGGAGCATAAATAAAGACGTCTCGTTCCCACTCAGGTTCTTGACCACTATCCTCATCAACTTCAGCAACACGATCATCAGATTTCACTTCTATCAGCATCTCCCAAATCACCACTAACTCGCAACAATGGTCGCTTATCAGAAGACGCTCCTCGCTTTCCTGTTCGCCCATGCTGCTTATGGGTAACATTAGTCTCTTTCCCTCTCCACTGAATGACCCAAGACTAACACCATCTGCCATCAGCAAAGACCACAGCAGCCATAACTGTTGCCTGAAGACTGACCAAGGATGGGCTCCTAAGAACGACTGGACTAAGGAAGTATGCTCTGAGCGGTGGGGCTCGGTGGTGAGTATCTATCTACCTAGACCTAGAAATGACCACGGTTGACACGGCGATTAGGCAAAATTTGATGGCGTCAAGTGCATCCAGAAGGGCTCCAACGTCATCAGCGGTGATGACTTCACTACGGCCTGCAAGCAGAAGGGAAACGACCGTGGTTTTAAAGATTCGGAGAAGGGTGCTGGTTACCGCGGCACTTGCTGAAGAATCTCCTGATTCTTTTCTCTAATGGATCCGCTTCGTGTCACGGCCTAGGTTGGGATGAGGGGGTCAACCACAGGACCATGGCAGTATCCACTGTTTCTTTCAATCACACGAGCTCAACTTAGGCATGTCTAATGGCCTCAGTTCGACTCCGTTGAACCTTATAAGCACTGCACTATACATTCATTCAGCGCTTTTATAAATAGATTGCTTACCGACTGATAACATACGTAGTTATATCAAGAAGCCTTATCATTACTAGACTGTAACAGACCATTACTTATGCTAACATTCTAATCTACTTAATTATACCGAACTCTCCAATGCTCGCTGCTGGTGTTGATGACTCGGGGCTTTGTGCGGCTAGCCCCGCAGGTGACTTTGGTGACCTCGACGACCCTGATTGCAACCTCGGGCCGCAGCTCTGACTTTGATGACTGTAAGTGTAACTGTGTATGTAATCATTCGTGTTTTCTAACTCGAAGGCCTTTGGTCTTTGGCCTAATAGTAGGATAAGATGGTCTCTTGCTGTCCCAGGTTGCCCTTTATTCTCTCCATCGCTCTATTTTATGTTACTAACCTCGTTGTACCAGTCCACCTCAGCTTGCCTGATTGTCATATCGCTGAGCCGGTCCAGCTTCGCCTCTGCCGCCGCCATGTTCTCAGGGATCCGGTTGCCGATCACATCCCTTTCCCGGACCTCAGAAAGCAGCATGATACTGCTCATCGATCGGGACCGCGAGAGCTGTACGTACAAACTGGAGGGGTCACATTGAGATGGCACGCTTTCGCTGTTGATGACTGTGCTCCTTGTGCCTCGCAGCTCAAGAGCCACGCGGTTCACCATATCTTAGGCATTTCATAAGATTTACATACTACCATCTAGGGCAATCCGTTCGACTTAGACAATTTCCGCTTACCTATCAGGTGTAGCAGTTACCATTAATCGTACGCTAGGACGCACACCTAATTTCAATTCGTGACCGATGACTTTCTTAGACACAGCTAAACTTAGATAATGACGCCGTGGGAGCTTGAGTTATCATCATTTACATCTGTTATTCACTGCTCCGACCTGTTCTACTAGCGATGGAAGTGCGATTTTGCTAGTTTGACTACTAACTTCAAGAAAATCATGAAAGGAAGCCCAACATGAACACCCCTTACACATTCATTATTCCTACTCGGGATCAATTTATAAGCATCAATAAGATGCAAAATACCACCATACCGTATAGTGGCCTGTACCTTTTTCTTTTTGGTTTTCCACTCCAATATGCAGAGGGAGAGCTGGAGACCCTGATCGCCGGCCGTCGTTGTCTCAGCGGGGGAGAGACGATTTCCGCCGATCCATTGCCACTTTCGGCCTCGGTGGCCTCACAAGACGCCTTATTTACCGGTGGCAGATCCGATGAAGACGGATACGAGCACCGACGCGGAGTAAGATGCAGCTGCCCGAAAACAGATGCATTAAACAATCATGGAGGAATAGTGAGGTTAATTTGACAGCAGATAGCCGATTGTGGGGTAGCTGAAACCAGGGATACTTTCCCGGCTTGGCCGGTCAGCTGATCATTCAGACCGGGCGCCCGTGTTCTCGACTCGCGCTGCTGCACAAATGTGTTAGTTGTCACATAGCATGATATGATTAATCACAAATTATTAGCTTGCTACTACAGGCAAGGCGGATCAAGTCGGAACTTGAGCTCTTCGCCAAGCAGGCGTTCTCGACTGGCAAGTGTCTGCAATAACACTGAACTCCTAAGCCATAGGTGTCATGCCGACAATATCACTTACATGATCCTCACTGAGGAAAGAGAAAACAATCCACGCCTGCTGTTCCTAGTTTTGACCGGTGCCGACATCAACCCCCCATATGCTTGACCGGCTGCATCTAGCGAGGTTAAGCTACGCAAGTACATGTCAGACAGATACCTCAATGCCGGCCGATGGCTACGCGGCAGTGGACCACATGGCATCACCAGGCCACCGAGAGAGGCGTTTCTCAGCTTCAGTGATCGTTGACTTAGTGAATAAGGGTAGACCGCCGCTGCCTTAAGTGAAAGATTGGCGGGCGCAATGAGGGGTTGACCGTCAGCTCATCTGCCAGCGCCACCGAAGCTGTAATCGTCATTTGCGGATCTGTCATTTCTCATTTTCTTGTAAGCTGACATGTATTTCATTTAGGCAGAACGGCCCGCTCCATGCAGATCGCTTAGCCCAACCCATCACGCAAGCTGTCTATTCGATGCCAGAGATCCTTGCTGGTACATTGCGGATGTGCGGTTGTGATTGAGCTTCTTCTTTTCTCACATGAGAGGGATCAGTTGGCCTTGGTCGCCAGTCAACTGCCGAGGCGGCTTTGACCAGCAAGATGCGGGCTTTCCGCTAACGACCAACATAATCACGCCATCGGCGGATTCATCCGAAGATTGCCGCGATCAATATGGGGGAACAGAGCGGTCGAGGAAGTGTGAAAGAGGCCCGGGTGGAGGAGGAACACGAAAATCGAGATAAGCCCGTCATCGCATTGTTGACCACAGCTGGTTGGCTGTTCATGAAGGCTGGGAAATAAAGGCAGGGCAGCAAGCATCGTCCTGGAATTTTAACTACTAATAAATATAATGAAAAGTAAAAGCTTATAGTAGAAATATAGAAAAGGCTCAAACAGGTTAGACGAAACAGTCTAGTACCCTAAGTGGTCTTTAAATTTATTGCGTGGCACTATAGCTAGGAGCCCAGGAATCATAAACGGACATGGTGTTTTCTAAGAAGAGATATCCCCGCTGACAAAAACAACTTGAATGGCTGCGTACCTATATCCTGAACATTAGTCTCAATGGATCTCGCTCTCAGAATACTCCCATGACTCACGCAGCAGTGGTAGCAATGATTTCGGCATTCCGCGCATCGGTAAGAACTGACAGTGCGAGAGAGCACAAAGCCGAGAATCCGACAATGGTATAGAGGCGTGCAACCTGCGATTGAATGAGATATAGGGCGACGATGGACAAGATTGGTAGCAGAGATGACACAATGACGGCAAGAATGCGAACAAAACAGTGGACGCGACTAATAGAGGTGAAGTTTAAGCTACCTCGGGTGCGACGACGATCTTCTTAGCTATGACAATGAACGTTAGCCACCCTGTGCCACCACGGATAATCATGTTGACACGGTTACCTGTGACTGGAATAGTTGGGCAAAGAATTTCAGGATAAAAGTTGTCATTGGATCTAGGGTTGCTTCTCTGTGACAGTTGGGTCTATCCTAGAGGTATAGGGTAGGTCCGGGGGCATAGTGTTTATAATTAAGTGGATTAGGAAATTATAGTAAGTAATATAGGTTATAGTCTAGTAATAGTAGAATAGTAAATTTAATATAACTAAGTGTATTAATAGCTAAGGAGCTTAAGGCTCTTATTTAACATACTAAGTAAATATATATATATACTTAGGATATTCTATTAGATTATAGTTTAGAATTATAATTTATAATAAATTATAGTTAGGAATTGTAATTTACCTATAATTAGTAGGAAATTAGTAGGGGTAAATATAATATATATATACTATATAATTAGAGTTAAGCTAAGCTATAATATAATATCTTTTCTCTATTAGTTTTATCCCTAAGGCTACCTAAGTAAACCTTTTATAATTTTTACTATTAGTTTATAATTTACTTCTTTAAATATTCTATAATATACTAATATAATATTAGGATATATAGCTAATTTAAGAGTAAAGAAAATAACTAAGTATAATTCCCTTTATTATTTTACTAAGCTGAATTATTATTTTATAAAGCTGAATTATTATTTTACTAATATACTTTATACTTATTATTTTAAGAATAAGATTAATTATTAAATAGAGGATTTAAATTATTCTAATTAATATAAACAGTATATTTATTAGGGTTAAACTTATAATAATATCTATATTATATCTTCTTATAAGTTCTTCTTTTAGTTTATTTACCTTAGTATTATATTAATATTTATAATAAATAAACTAATTAATTAATAAGAGAAACTTAAGAAAAAAGAAAAGTAATAACTAAGTAAATCTTAATTATTTATAATTAACTAACTAAGCTTTAAGTATAATAGTTAAGTTTAGCTTAAGTATTTAAAGTAAGTTTAAGGTATATAAGTTTAATAATTAAATAGATTAGAATATTATAATAAATAATATAGATTATATAAGTAATATATAATAGTAAGTTATTATATAACTTAGTATAAAGTAAATTAAAGTATATTAATAATTAAAGGGTTTAAGACTTTTATCTAAGGTATTAAGTAAGAATATATAGATATATTTATAGTATTAAATTATATTAAATAGATTCTATAATATAGAAAAATATGTAATTACTATATAATTAGGTAAAAGAGTTAAAGAAAAATAATTCTTTTATTTTAATTAGTTAGTCTATAATACTTAAGGTATTATAGCTAATACTTATATACTAATAGATATATAATATATATTATATAATTATACTATAACTATAGCTATTAACTCTAAGACTAGTTATATATATTATATCTTAGCCTTAAAAGAAACTTATTACTATCCTTAGTAATAGCTAGTTATCTTATTAATCTCTAGTCTAATTAAGCTATTATAAATTCTTTATATTCTTTATATTCTATTAACTTAATATATCTTTTTTAATCTTTTCTATTATATAATCAGCCTTAGGCTTTATTAAGTCTTTCCTTATATAAATTAATAGATTAAAGATTTATTAGTTTTATTAGTTACTTATTAATTATTAGATTTAAGCTTCTTTCCCTAAGCTTTCTTTCTACTTATAGAATAATATAATAATAGCTTAGTATTAAGGTTATTATTAAAATAAGTAGCTTTAAAATTAATAATAAACTTCTTATTAATATTTTTAGTTTTAACCTAGTTTTAACTTAGTTATTATATTTAGAGTCTTATTTTACACTAGCCCTATAAAATAGCACTAGCCCTATAGGAATAAGGATAAGGAATTTATCCTTAGAAGTAGCTATACTCTTTACCCTAGCCTTTCTCTTTACCTATCTTAAGTTAACCTAAGTATATAATGAGAATATATTAGGAGGAACTTATAAGTATAACTAGTATCTATATATAAAATGAATTAGCACTAGCTACTATATATATCCTACCTAGGGACTATACTATATTTATTATAGTTATTATTATTATTATTATTATTATTATTTATAATATATTACAATATTTATTATATAACCAGTTTCTATCTACTATAGCCCCTAATTAACCTCTAAAATACATTCTAATACTAGAATTAGAATCCTTATATATACATTACCCTAGGTATAATAGTACATTAGAACTATAGTAATAACACTAATATACTACTAATAGCTATTAACTTAGGGGTATATAGACTAGAATAAAGTTAATATAACCCCTTAGTAGGAATTAGTTAATATATATAGAGTAAAAGCTATAAACTTACTATAGAACTAATTAGAATACTAATAAATAACCTAGAAAAAGAAGTATATAATACTATTACTAGAATTATCCCTCCTATATCCCTTAATTAAATCTAGTATATTATCTAGACTTATATTTCTATATATACGATATAAGTATATACCTTATATAAGGAGAATACTTTGCCTAACTATAAATTATCCTTTAAAGAGTGAATTATAATAAAGGTTATTATTACTCTTATCTCTATTATAAATATAGCCCTTACTATAACTTTAGCCCCTAAGAGGAATAAACCTTTATATATATTAATTATAGTATAAAACCTTATACCCCTAAACTATAGAAGTACTAAGTAAATAATTTAAAGCTATATTAAATATAAAATTATAATCTAAATAAGAAATATATTCTTTAATATTAATAGCTATATACTAAAAGATATTATTATAATAACTAATTAAGCTTATAGTAATATTAGTATTATTATAGTAAGAAAGCTCCTAAGTAATAATATAATCCTTATATTTCTTACTATAGATAAAGTATATACTATCTATACTAAAGACTAAGTTACTAAAGTATTTAATAATAATATAGCCCTTTCCCCCCTAATATTTACTATAATAATAAAGAGAATCTAATTTATATCTATTCCTAATAATATTAATAAGCTTATTAAAGAAATAATCTAATCTAATTAACTAAATATCTACTAAGTAAAGAAATAGAAAACTAATAAACTTAGCCCTAGTATAAAAATAAACCTAATCCTATGTATTAACTCTATTAAAGAGGCTAATTACCTATATAATAATAGCTTACTACTTAATATATAACTATATAACTATAAGCCCTTTAATAAAGAACTTTAACTTACTTAATATTATAATTACTTTAAGTTTAAATACTTAGCCTAAAATTATAAATTAGCCCTAACCTATAGATAATATAAAGGTATAATATATACTAATAGAGAAGAATACTTAATAGAATATAAAGAGATTTTACTAAATTATATCCTCTATAAAGGTAAATACTTAGCCTAAAGCTAAGATTACCCTATTATAGCTTTATACTAAG